>OZ025242.1:75487961-75752961 GCA_964019155.1 Osedax fenrisi
TATTTCAAATAAAAATCCAAAAAAATGTTAAAATGATGTTAATTTTTTTTCTAAAAATAATTTTTAATTTTTTAATAATTAATTTGAATTGTATTATTATTATCTATAAATTATATATTTTAATTTTTTAAATTAAATTGTAATAATTTATTTATATTAAATTATACGATTTTTAGATATATTTTTGACTAAAATTATTTTATAAAATTTGGGCATCTAGATTGTTATGAAAAATATTTTGTACTGTTAATACTACTTGTTATATATGTTTCTAGGATATATCCATAGTTGGCTTAAAAAAAATCATCCAATTTTATAAAAATTGAATAAAACTTATTTCTATATCTCCCCCATGTTAACTTTTGTATGTGTTCAATGTTAAAATAAAAAGTTCTCGTGACATAACAATATTTAAGATATAGGTCTAAAATTGTAAACACTTATTCATCATAGCATACATAATTGTCACAGATGTGAAGGTTTTTAAAATTGCGAAAAAAAATTTAGTACGAACCGGTCTATTGTGCAGTGTACATTGTACAGTGTACATTGTACAGTGTATATTGTACACTGTACATTGTACAGTCTAAATTATACAGTGTACATTGTACAGTGTACATTGTACAGTGTACATTGTACAGTGTACATTGTACAGTGTACATTGTACAGTGTACATTATACAGTGTACATCATACATGATACCCATACGCGTTATCAAGGGTCACGCGGTGTATATACGGATACAATGTCACACTTAGCTCGATACGGCTATGGCACGTGCTACGCTAGGGTCACCTGATACACTAGGGTCACGTGATACACTAGGGTCACGTGCCGACCATCTATTATAATAGACGTATACCTCGTATGCCATACACACTAGTACCTGCAGGGATATCGAGGTACACCTTACCACGTGATCGTAACGGTAGCTAGCGGTAGTACGGTATCCAGTGTTATACAATACGATAACGTGATCATATATATATATATGTTATTGTGTATTATCATTTTGTATTGGCATTTGTATTACGCCTTAACTTATGCTGTATATATTGTTATTGTTATTGTTATTCTTATTTCGTGGAGTCCTTTCAACCCATCCAGGAACTTAGATGAAGTGTTCACTTATAACTATGGTTACATACCACAACACCATATGCACATGGTTTTAATGTCCTTTCGTATAGTATATACATTATATATATATATATATATATACTAGGTGGTTGGGTCCTTCGCCCGTGTTACTTCGTATATTTTCATTTTTATGATATACTCGGGAATTTGTATAACACATCAATTGTATTTTCAATTGTATATATATATATATATATATATATATATATATATATATTATACGTATTCATGTACATGAAGTATGTATCATACAGATATATTTGTCTATATATGTATATTTGCTTAATTATAGATTAGTGATTGAGGTAAATATTTTAATAAAAGTTTTAATGTAAACTTTGTTTACATTAAATGAAATTATTAAATAAAACGTGATTTTAGATACTTTTAATAATCATTACATAATACTTGATCTTTCGTGGTAATTCACACCAGTAATCTAAAGCAGCTACGTAGGGCAGTATGGTTAATAAGCACACGCACACACGCACACACGCACACACACGCACACAAACACACACACGAGCACCCGCACACACACGCGCGCGTACAATGTCGTACATACGCACACACGCGTATAACTCCTTACATACGTTCACACGTACACACACACACACACATACACACACGTACACACACGTACACACAAAACACATTGTAGAATGTCATATTAATCTTTGTGTATAAATAAATAAATACTATTACTACTACTACTACACATACTTACACACATACACACACACACACACACGCACATATACATTCACATATACACACACTCGCACGAATTATATACATTCGCTATTTGTTTCTATATGTGATATATATTATAGAATGATTATTATTAATGATGTGTTTAAATAAATATTTTCAACAACAACAATAACAACAACTCATATATTTACACACACATATACGTACAACTTGCGTCGTACGGCGTATGCACACATATACACACACATGCACACGTACACACACACACACACACACATACACACACATACACACATGTATATACATACATAAAATAATACACATATATGTGTATATATACATGCACAATAATTCTTGTTTACTTATTAATACGTTAAGTTTTAATGCGTCTATTAGGCTGGGTTAGGCCCTACCCCCTACCTGGTAGGGGTGGATAATGACATTCTAGAATATTCTTTAGATATCAGTAGTATACTAATTATATGTAGACATATAGGTCTTCTCGTATGTATTGTTATAATTCCTATCACTGGTATTATCTATATTCCTTATCGCGAGTCTTGTGTATAGTAAGGTGTCTACGTAAACACTATAAACAAACCCTTACACTCCCTTCATAAGTCTGTACCAACATATAAACCTTATTCAACATATTTAACGGGTATTATTCAGTCTTCAATGACTCATACGTGGGTTATCATCGGTTAATGACGTAATTATTGTATGTTACGCAGTTATTACGTTTACACTATGTATGTGTATATATGTGTGTGTGTATGTATGTAGGTGTGTATGTGTGTGGATGTGTATGTTTATGGGTATGTGTGTGTGGGTATGTGTTTATTGCGACCTATCTTACCACGTCACCATTATATAACTCACCATCCGCACCTGTCACAGTCGCGCCGGAACCAGAGAGCCCTAAGCCCCTCCTCCTCCGCTGATGACGTCACGCAACCGATATCTCTTCGATACTCGAACAACTGCACTCGACTCGATCATCCGGACGAGAATTACACTCGCACGAGGCGGGCGTCGTCCGACGGGCGCCTAGCCACGCCCAACTACGATATAGGGGCGGGCTCTAGCTCTTACAACGGCGGCGGTTCTCAGTCGTCTAGTCTTCGATCTAGTCCATCGGTGATACCGTTGAAGCGAAATCGACCGCCCGAGATGACTCGTTCTTGCGAAGATTACCACAACTATGGCGGATCCCCTAGCGGCGAAGAAGACTACTTCCGGTTAGGCTCGTTGACCTCGAACCGCTCGGCGAGGGCGGTATCGAGTGCCCCACATCTCATCGGTGGCTGCCCCGTTGTCAAGGTCAGATCTAGACTAAGGTCGTCGGTGAATACGTCCACCGAATATGAGACGGATCGTGAAGAGATCGAAAGAAAATCGCCTGTCCGGACCTCTATATCAACTTACGCATGCGTAAGATACACTGAAGAGGATATTCTCAAGGTTACCCCGATGTAACTATTATGTAATAGTGTATATATATATTATTGTTATTGTTATTTTTATTTGGTGTAGTCCTTTCATCCAATCCAGGAACTTAGATGAAGTTTTCACTTATAACCATTTAGATCTAATGTCCCTTCTAGGCCGCTCTCATGTTAAGGCATCCGTGGTTTTAACGAGAGCCGATCATTTATTTATGCACAATTATATAAGATCACTACTAAATACTATGTTAAGACCTATTGTAATGGTCCGAACGGGGCTATAATAAATAATTTAATTTTCTAAATATTACAATTATTCTCGATAACCTCAGTACGATGGATTGTCACGTGATGAAGTAGGTAGCCTGTCACGTGACGCAGTACGGTGCCATGTCACGTGGTATATAGCATACCGTATAGCTCTCGGCCAGTCTTCAATTCTATATCACTATAGTTAACTAATACCGAGTTCATGACCTTAGCGTTACGTCACCAGGTCTGACGTCATTCGCTTCAGAGCTTTCCTCGCAGACACCTACTTCCTGTTATACGATTATTTTGATTATAATGTATAAACGATATTAATATATTATAGTTATTAATTGTGTATGTTATATATAACGGTATTAGTGATATATGTATATTATAATAACTATAGCTATATATATATGGTTGATATAAATATATCTATATTCGATAATATAATATTAAATTTAAATATAATTATGCCAAGAGCTAGCGCGTACTAACACCATACTAACCCCCATACATACGTGTACGGTAGCGATATTACGCAACATTATACCTAACATCTGTTACGTAATACTCGAACAGGCCGATGACGTATCTCGAACTGTGACGTCATCCCCGTCCAATACGGACAAGTAGCGAGAGAGAGATGTGACGAGGTCGGGAACTACCAACTCAGGGCAACGAAACGGACGGAAGGACATACTAAAGGACATAATAAAGGACAAACTAAAGGACATACTAAGGGACATACTAAAGGACAAACTACTCGAAGAAATATCGTATAACCACGTCAATAAATTCGCACTAATACGAATAACTGTTTAATTTTATATATCCTATAGGAGTTTAATATATACTGATGACATAACAATATCGCTATTCCTCATTTAGTAAGAGTATTAAACATGATTTGATAGCTGTGTAAATAATGAAATATATATATATATATATATTATCAGATTTAGGATTTTTTAAAATGGGTAGTTGCAAAAACATTAATTCTAGAAGCAAAAACTTATTGATAAATTATTCTTAAATATTTACAACTATTTCCTCGGAATCTTAGATATTAAAATGTAAATAGTATGTTGTATTTCTATGAAAACCCTTTATCTGAAGTATTTCTATCCTTTTCCATACACGATTGGGAAGGAGATAAAAATAGAAAACGTTATAAAACTATAGCTTACTTGAATATCTTCTATTACAAATCATTACGATGACATGTCAACACTTAGTTATACTACAACAATATAAGACATTACCTAACTAGATTCGTTGTATAGTTTCGAAAATATGCTATATATTTAATCAATATTATCTTTGTAATATAATTAATATAACATCTAACTTTTATTGAAATTGAATGTACACATATATATATATACATATATATATATATATATATATATATATATATATATATATATATATATATATATATATATATATATATATATGTATATATATATATGTGTGTGTATATATATGTTTAGATATTTGTCTTTTTAATTTCTTAGCTTGTGCTCTATAAACTATATTATATTATATTTATAACTATTATTACATTATTGATTACTCGATTTAGTTATAGTTTATGTATACACAAACAATATAAAGCGTATTCTCTATGTGTATATATCTAATCAATATTCATATATTCATCTTTATAAATTGAACACTCATTGATAACTGTGACACATACTAATCTGAGTAGGGTTGCTATATAAGTCCTGCATGCATGATCTGTGACTCTGAAGTCAATCTGAAGTTAGTCTGACTCTTGTCCCATAGTTAGGATATATGGAATATATGGACATATCCCTATATATATATATGGAATAAATCACAGCCCTGTAGATATATAATAGACATCAACCGATTACGTGTACACTTTACTTTATATGTTAATAAATAAATAAATAATTAAATTAACTTACTTTTATATGTATAAATAGTATACTAAGATAGTTTTCTTATTTTTCAATAATTTAATGAATAATTTAATACATAATTGAGAAAAAGAAGATCTTTGAGTAATATTTAACCTTTTAAATCGTTTAAACGTTATGAAATAGCAACATGATATATCAATATAACATAGAAATTATAATTGCATTTAATAATGTATAATTCTAGTATAAATACATGTAGAACTCTATAAAGTATACATATTTAAACCATGATATATATATATATATATCCCCTATAGGGGACACAGTAATTAAGGCGATATCAGATTAGTAATTTAAAGATAATTATAGTGATATGGAAGGTAATACACTACAAGTAGATCGTATTTTATGTAATTGATATGTAGTAGATGTATAGTATACATCGTACATTGTATACACACTAATAACCCACGAATTAAAACTAAGCTTATCATCACAGATAAACCTATATTCTTAACACAATTACCTTAACAGGTGGAGCTTGCACGGCAGTTCATAACATATGTCCTCCAGGCTCTGTATCACTCACAGCTATCGGTAGTTCCTCACTAGTGCACATTATGTTAGGACACATTGACCTATCTCTTAGTTTGTCTAAGTATGTCTTCGTAGGTTGTACTCAAGAGCGTCGTCCGTGTAGTGGGTTACAAAGTAGTAATACTTCACTCACTACTTCGCTTCTGTTTCTCCAGCATTGACCGCAGGACCTCAGTCGTTGTTCGCGTATTGTATCTGTTATTATTGGAATTCTGCCGTACAACTCCTCTTTCGTTACGTGATATCTCCGTGAATTAAGTCATAATAAACAATTGTTTAGCGCACCTCGTTGCATACGTGCATAGGCACCATCAATGTGTTGCCTCAACTGTAGCTCTAAAGAAGTTTCTTTGTAGGTTATAACCTACAAGTATACTTGATAGGTTAGAGTTCAAGATTATGTTCAGGCTGTTCAAGGGTGTTCATACACTTTCGATTAATATTCATACGTCATGTTGAACCAATATAACTATCTAAATATTTGAGTTATATAATATTCTACACGTTTTATATCATGGCCTGATAGTCTTTTCATGTTTATCTGGTTTTTTTGATTTAAATACATGTATTCCTTCTTATCTAGGTTTATATGTAAACCGATATATTTACCCGTATCTTTAATTTGGTGTAATAGTGTATTTGCATCTATCATATTATCAGTTATTACAGTATGTCGTAAGCATAGTCAATATCGGTAATATATACTGCAGGGTATCTCTTGCTTTTGCTTATTGTAAGAGTGAAGCCGATATGTGAATTGCTATCCAATGATTTTGTCAATATATAATCGAGACATATAATGAATACAAATGGTGCAAATGTATCTCCTTGCAATACTCCAGTATACTGTAGACTACAGTCTGTAGTTATATCAAAGGGCCCTTCTGATGGTGACACTCTGGGTGTCAACATCAGGTAATCTTACCATGGATGGAGTGTAGGTCCTACCTATATCATCAATATGGCATTTACGATTTCAGTGGGTATACCTACCATATATGATTAAGATATCTTTTATATTATTTAATAATTAATAGAACCACTATAGTGGTATAACTATAGTTATAGGATGGCAACTTAATCTCGTCTAGACATATTTAAAAGTTGATTTGTAGGCATAATATTCATATAATTGTTCTTAATGAACCATGTCCAGGTTATAATAATATAATGAATAAGTTTAATATTAGCATCTGGTGAGATATTTTTCGGAATATCAATACATATTTAAGATCATCGGCAACATACTAATAATTAGCTTTACAAAAATTATAGATAATATTTGTTAAGGGAGAATATATAAAGACCGAAACCTATGGAATGACATACTTAATACATTTAGAACAGGAATAATAATAATTGATTTTTATAGAATAATTCTCGTTATTTAATTATTACTAAGAAAAATCATTAACAGATATTCATATAGTGGAAATTAATTAAATGAGAACATTATATGGTTAATGTTTATACATAATATCGAATGTCGACATTTAATAACATTACCCTAATATAATAAGCTGAACAATGGGAACATTAACATAAACAACTCACGCGTATTATCAATTGATAATTCTCTTAAGAGAGTTAATAAATCATCAGAAACACATAATTGCAGTTTACTGTGATATATTCTAAATTCCATTTAATCATCAATGCTATTTTTGATATCTGTCTGGGGTCTATGGATCAACCAACAACCAAAAGCTAGTATACTAGCTTATAAGCCAGAGGTCCCGGGTTCGACTCCAGGCATTTTTTGATTTTCTCTTATGTTTATCAAGAACTTAATAAACGATAAAATAAAACACAAGAAACAAAGGTTACTATTTGTTTTGTATTATCCGGGCCCTCACAGTTATTTATAACGTGTACAAGTCTATGACTTCTTGAGGGGTCCATTTGTATCCGCTATTTGTATTGTCTTTAATATATTTCTATATTGTCACTTTTAAGTATAATTATGAATAGAGTGTTATCTTTAATAATAATAATATTTATCTATTGAAATCTCATATATATATATATATATATATGAGATTTTAATAAATAAATATTATAAATATTATAAATATTATAAATAAATATTATTAAAGATAACACTCTATTAAGACAAGAATATAAGTCGATGATCTATAGTAGGTGATGAACACAATAAAATTGAATAGTAAAATATAATGGAAGTATATTCTTCCTTTATATAAAAGATAAAATAATTATATATAGTACATAACGTAGAGATAATAAAAATAATATTATAAATGTTATCGTCATACTGAGATAATAACCGTGAATAATGAAAGTGTAATGGTGTATATTTAGGAGAACTTTACTAGAAAAGGAATTAATAAAGACACAATTATTAGTGAATTAAAATTACCACAATAATAGGAGTTTTCGCAGTTAAAATATAGCACCTATAGCAATATTCATAATCATTAATCTATTTGAGTTGTAAAGTATTTGTACATTTATTAGAAGTACGTTTAATTTTCTTAACTTAAATTTGATACAACTAAGTTTACATGTTCCATGGACTATAAATGTGAATACTAACAAGAGCATGTTATAGAAGTAGCACATAATAGCATATTCCATAGAATATAATTAAATAGATCAATATCCAAATTATCAATATTAAGAATATATATAATATCATCAGTGAAAATATTTATGTTAATATTTTTAATTTTTCTTTATATAATAATTTAAAAATTTTAAAAACAGTTTTTTTTTATGAATAAAGGATACTATAATATGTATTATCAATAGGTTCCGTTATCGTATCATACCTAATAGCTAAAATGGGTTAAATAATCAAATGTCAATGTGTTTAAACTAAATACATAACATTACCCACTTAATGATGCCTATGAAAGACAAAGTTAAGTGAGTTAAACATAATCAGTTAATACTACTTAACGTAATACTACTTAACATAATAGTACTTAATGTAATAGTACTTAACGTTATACTACTTAATATAATAATACTTAACATAATAGTATACTATCACGTATACGTAACGTAATAGTATTTAAAATCAGTAAATAATACTTTGAATTTAGAGCTATACTTAAAATTAAAATCACATAGGAAAATTGAATAGAATTATTTTTATATATGTTGTATTTTTATAAATTATAATACTGTGAAGAATAATAACCTATATATGTATATATACAATTTATATTATAAATCTCCCTGATTAACCCGACAATTTGTTCGTCTTCTGCCAGTGTTGTAGACAAATATCTCTATTATTATTAGAGTAATTACACCACGTAATACAACCACCTTTGATGTAATACTTGTGTATATACATCTATATAGATCTAACTAATAATTCTACTTCAAAATGCCAACCCCGATTCTTGTACGTTCATTATTGCCTTCCATTATAATGGTATCATATATTAGACTTCCATATTTATGTATACATGCTCAATGGATTTTGAACTCCGTTATTTATGTTAATTTGTTTCTAGTAAGTTTATAAGCAGAAGTATATACTTCATCGGCTGTATTAACAATATAACTCATGTACCTCTAATCACTTATGTTGTTCCACAATCGATGACATTTAAATATATATATATATATATATATATATATATATATATATATATATAGTATAAGACAAGTATAATTTTAAATTTAACAAAGGAAAATAATATATTTAAAGAAACAATTAGTAATAGTCAAATACAAAATAATAATAATAGTATTGATATCGAAATAATAACTAATACACTTAAGGGGATCCTGCGCATTTAAAGTGATGATAATTTATTTATTTTTATATTTTTTTTTATTACATAATAATACTTATTCTTGTGTTTTTTAGTATCTGTAAAAAAATTAGACATGCATTCAGTCTAGAAATAACATACAAATGTGTTTTATGACGATAAGATAATGCTATATTATATATTATTCAATATTACATTTTTATGCTGTAAAACTTCAAACTCTGTTTTCTCAGAATAATTTTTTCGCGCTAGGTATGTGCATTCAAAAATATAGAACATGAAAACTATTATAATTATAATATTAATTTTG
This sequence comes from Osedax fenrisi, assembly GCA_964019155.1. Taxonomy (NCBI): domain Eukaryota; kingdom Metazoa; phylum Annelida; class Polychaeta; order Sabellida; family Siboglinidae; genus Osedax; species Osedax fenrisi. Next base: position 75,498,070 of record OZ025242.1, read on the forward strand.
TTTGCTTTATATAGAATGTAATTATGTGAATAGTAAAATAGAGAGATAATTAATAAAATGTATAGAATTCATTGTATAAAATGATAATTTCTATAGAAATACCATCATTTTAGTATCACTAATTTTTAATTTAGATATATATAATATAATAAATAATAATATTAAAAATAACTTTCTATTTTCCTATGCATGTATATGTTATGAATACATTACAAAAAAAAATAGGTCAATTGAATGAATAGAATATCAGTTCTAATTTTTTTAGTGGACCTATATTTTTCCTATCTATTTATACACGAAATTGGCAAATTGCGAGTTATGTGCGGGATCCCCTTAAGGATATATATATAATAATAAAGATATAGCTAATAATATAATATTTACCAATACAAATATAGATTATAATTTAAAAACTGATTTTAATAATACCAATAATTTTACAGATTTTATAAATACAAAATTGGATATAAAGTTATCATATAATAATATTTTAAATATACATAAATTAAATACTAATAACAATAACAAATCTGAAACTGGTGATCAATCAGATGATATAGAATCTATATTATAGAGTGTACTAAATATATAATTAAGTTGGATAGTTTAGAGACAACATTACACACATTTTAAAATTAAAATAAACTATTTGATACAAAAATATATATAAGCCAGCAATTAACTTTCAATACATATAACATATTTTATAAAACAAGACAATTAAGAAAAGCAGGAACCTAAATAAAACTTGGATATATAAAGATACTGTATATATTAATACTAATAAAGAAGATTAAAATCAATAATCTCAATTAATAATATTAATCAATTGGATAAATATTAATCACATTTTTTTGTCTTCATTAATTATATTGCATTTATACTTTATATTTAATTTAAAAATTGATATTCGTAAACACATATACATTTCAGGCTTATTTAGTATCGCATTTATTTCAACATTATATATCTTTTAGTTTAGTTTTTTTTTTTTTTTTTTAGCTTTCATTGTCCTTTTTACATATCTTTTTCTTCTTTATTTATATATTAGCGATGCAATTTAGTTCACCATCAATTAATAAAGTAGTAACTTATAATAACATACCTGACGAACTAAAATGCGATTCTAATATAATCGATAATATAAATAAAACTTTTTTACAGTGTAAATATTATGATAATTTATCAAATTTAAATATATGTCGTAAATTATCTATTATTCATTTTAATGATCGGAGTATTCCACAAAAAAATCGATTCTATTACTGATTACCTTTTATATTTAAAAATAAACATTACGATTATTGTAATAACTGAATCATGGCTTACTACATATAATAAACACTTATTTAATATTCCTAATTATTCATCTGAACATATATTAAGAAATAATAAGCGTGGAGGTGGAGTTTTCATTTTCATTAATAGGTAGGGGAAAGTAACCTAATACGGACACTTTAACAATAAATTGTCTTAACATTTTATGACTCATTATTTGTATTCAAAAATTACAATATATTAATATTATATGATTATAGATATTATTGTAATTTTAAAATTTTATTTAATCTTTTAATTCCTAACGGGGCTGTCCGTATTCGGTACTCATGTCCGACTACGGACACCCTGTGTTATAATAAGGACACCCTATATACCACTAGATAAACTATATATTAGTGTTGAATCAATCAGAAAAATTACAATTACATTATTTATAATTAAATTTATGAACAATTTATTCTAATTTAATTAGTTAATAATTTATTTATTATTATTTAAAAAAAATTAATAATACAATTTAAGTATCTAAATAATACACATTTTAGATTTAGATTTATTGGTGGTATTAATATTATAACGCACGCGATTTTTATGAAAATAAGAATCAGCATAAGCTGCGCGCAGATTGGTTAGAGGGCATCCGTATTAGTAACTTATATGACCTCTAGATATATGCTTATAACTTAATGAATATTTGATAACAAATATAAAAATTATATATATATGATATATAAAAATTATATATATATATATAATTTTCATATTTGTTATCAAATATTCATTAAGTTATAAGCATATATCTAGAGGTCATATAAGTTACTATATATAGTATTATATTTTATATTGATACATTTGTATATTCTTAAGGTTTTAAGTAGACATTTTTTTTCATAAATTTAAAAACGTAATAAAAAAATCAGTTTATTGGATATATCAGCAATATTTTGAATAATTAAAAAATACTTTTTTAGACTATATATAATTATGAATATTTTATTCATTAACATTTTTTTGTAGGATTTATGGTTTATGAGATACCGATAGTGTCCGTATTCGGTTACTTTCCCCTATAAATATAATGATATAAATTAAAATGATATAATTAAATATAAATTAATTGATAATTAATAATTATCTGTCAATGATGCTTATGATATGGTTATGATCTCATTTATATACGAACATATTAATTATTTACTTTCAGGTATATAAAGCACCTATATTTAATATAATTGAATTTACTGATATTATAAATAATATATTTAATCGTGATCTAAATAAATCATTAATTTTAACAGGCGATTTCAATATAAATATAAATAATCATAATTCCCATACAAGTACTACATTTTGTATTGATTCCCTGAATTTAATAGTGACAATTACAAAACCAATAACTAATAACCAAATCATATAACTAATCAAACAAATTCTATTATCGATAATATTTACACACATTTTTTATCTTTCCCACTTTTTAATGGCGTTCTCTTGACTAATATCAGTGATCATCTACCGATATTCTGTATTTAAAAAAAAAATATTAATACAAAATCTAAAAACTCTTATAAATATGTTAGGGATCATTCAGATCAAAATATTTTAAATTGTAATAATAATCTGACTAATATAAATTGGTCTTTCATTTTAACTCAATCTGATATTTATATATCTTTTAAAATGTTATTTCTACATTAACTAATGCATATAATATTAAAAAAAGTTAAAATTAAATCTGGATTTTTTGATAAACCATGGCTTCCATCATTAAATGTATAGGTAAAAAGAATAAAATGTATAAAAAATCTTTAAATAATCATTCACTAATAAATGTATATAAAAATTATAAAAATTGTTTAATTAAAATATTAAAATATATAGAGAACAAATATTATGAAAATAAAATAAATAATAATAATATTAAAAATACTTGGCGTATACGTAAAATTACTTAAAGTATATTTTAAATAAAGTCATAGGAAATAATAAAAAATCAGGAACTATTATTGATAATAAATTAATAGATTTACAAAATGCTACTATGTTCAATTCATATTTTTCAAATATAGGTGTTGAATTAAATAAAAATATACAATACTCTAATCAAAAATTTTTTATAAAGCCTGTTTCATCAATAGAAATTGAAAATATTGTTTATAATTGTGATTCAAAATATAGTACTGATTCCCATGATTTTAACTTTTTTTTAATACGTAACATTATGTTATCCATTAGTAATATTTTATCAATTTTATTTAATATATGAATTGAAAATGGTGTTTACCCTGATGTACTTAAAACATCTAAAGTCATAATTTTATATAAAAAAGGAATAAAAATGAATGCTCAAATTATAGGCCAATATCATTAACATCACAATTTTGAAAAAATGTTGAAAAAAATTAAAAAATAAGAATGTTTTAATTTGTAGATACAAATTCTTTAATAAACAATTCTCAATTTAGATTTCAAAAATCTATATCAACATGTGATGATTTGATAAATTATATTGATTACTTTAATATAAATGATAAATTATTCATATCCACAATATCGATTGATTTAAAAAAGGATTTCGACACTATTAATCATGACATTTTATTAAAAAATTATATATATATGGTTTCAGAGGTATCACTTTGTCATTATTAAAAAGCTATTTGACAAACAGGTATCAATACGTAAGCTATAATAATACCAATTCTAAAATACTTCCGATTAAATGTGGTGTACCACAAGGTTCAGTTTTGGGACCAGTATTATTTGTAATGTACATAAATGATTTACCTAATATAACTAATAAATGCAATTTTACTCTTTTTGATGACGATACCACTTTACCATTTAAGTCTCATAATTTATATGATGTAGAAAATGAAATAAATTCTACTCTAGTTTTAATATGTGACTGGCTTTGCGGTCACATAATCTAGTTCTTAATATTGATAAAACAAAAATTAATTTTATTCCATCGTACAAGAATAAATTGAACATAAAAATAAATATTATAGTCATAAAACAATCAACTAATTTTAAATTCCTAGGCATTTTAATTGACGAAAATTGTAATTGGAAAATGCAAATAAATAATATTAAAAATAAACTTTACTATGGACTTAGTTTACTACATATATGTATAGATATATCTATAATATTAATACTTTAGTTATGATATATTTTTCTTTTTTTCATAGTCATATTAATTATTGTTCTATCATATGGGGAAGTGCTTACCATAGCAATATAAAATGCATTCAAATTTTACAAAATAAATGTATGAGAGCAATATATAAACTTGATAACAAAACTAATATTGATTATATTTTTTTAAGACATATGTCTTAAATATGACTTATGACTTATATAACATTCTTAAATTTAAAGATATATTAATATATATATATTTATGAATATATGTTTAGAATATATAACAAGCATTATTTGCATAGTTCAATTTGTAAGTTATTTACCTATAATTGATTAATATCTATAATCATATAATATTAATATATTGTAATTTTTGAATACAAATAATGAGTCATAAAATGTTAAGACCATTTATTGTTAAAGTGTCCGTATTAGGTTACTTTCCCCTATATGAATATAGTCTACATTTAAAGGTAATAAAAGATGATATGGTCCGTAATTCATTGGTAAGACTGTTCCATTACTTCGGAACAGCAACAGTGAAAGCATCATCTGAATACATAGATGAGACAAACGGAGATTTTCATCAGCTCACATTTGCGAATCGGACGAGTAGTTGCTCGAATTATGAGTCCCGTCGATAGGTATGACGGAACTCCCATATATATATATATAGCATTGTGAGTAATGCAAAAGAAGACGAAACTTGCACATATCTCGAAACTTCAACCACCCGAGAATCGCCATTATGGAATGGATATATATATATATATATATATATATATATATATATATATATATATTTATATCAGTACTCTTAAGCTTAAATAATATGTGAACAGCTCTACCTTGTATTGATTCGAATTTTTCATCAATTTTTGGGGAATGTTAATAAAAAGCGAATTATAATATCTACTAAATACTAATGAATGTAATAATAATTCAGTTAGTGTAGATGTTATCTTAGAACGAACCATGCCTATATTATACAGTAAATTATTAGCAGTAAGGACATTATTTGATATATGTACTGAATAATCTAGTGCATTATTTATAGTAAAACATAGAGCAGTGATGGTGTTTGAGATAGGAAGTGAGATAAGGAATTGATGAGTGAGAGTAATTGAAGAAAGAGATTTAGAAAGTATAATGCTATCATATTTAGTAATATTTAAAGAAAGAGAATTACAGGAAAACCAAGAAATTATATCATTAATACAGTTAGAAATTCAAAGTTGAATTATGTCAATATCAGATCCAGGTGGAAAAAAGTATAAATTTGTAAGTCATCAGCAAAGAGGTGATAACGAATATATGGGTATTTAAAAAAAATTAAATTAATGGGAATAATATACAAAATAAAAAGAATCGGACCCAGTACTGATCCTTGAAGAACGCCATTAGTGTGATCAAACGTAGCTGACAATTATCACTTTATCTTTACCGAAGATATTCTATTAGATACAAACGACATCAACCAGTTGTGAACGTGTCCATGAATACCTATTTCATATTTCATATTTAAGTATAACTTATATATATATAAAATATATATATTAAATATTTTTTTCCATATTTCTTCAGTATTATTGTTTATATATTTTGTTCATAATTATTTTAGTTTTTATACATTTGTAAAACATATTTTTTTTAAATTTTACACAATAACATATTTTAATGTACATTGCTTTTAATTTCCAAGTATTTTAGTTCTTAATCTGCTTAGTTTCTTATTCTATTAGTTTTTATTCTTTTAGTTTTATTTTTATTTTATAACATACTTATTTTCAATTTCGTTACAATTTCTTCTCTTTTATTACTATTATATATGACTTTTTATCTATATTTTTTCGGTATTATTGGTCTAGTATATATCAATTATAGAGTTTATACGTATTTTTTCCATATTTCTTCAGTATTATTGTTTATTTATTTTGTTCAAAATTATTTTATTTTAGTATTTTAGTTTTTATATATTTGTAAAACTTATTTATTTAAAATTGTACACAATAACATATTTTAATGTACATTGATTTTAATTTCCAAATCTTTTATTTCTTAATCTTCTTAGTTTCTTATTTTTTTAGTTGTTATTCATTTAGTTTTATTTTTATTTTACATTCAATTATCAATATACTTTATTTATCCTTTTTTGTTTAATTGTTTTAAATAATTGAAATGGTGTAATCGTTAACGGTAATATGATGATTTTTTAAACAGTTTAAATTGTATTATTTTATTATTGTAAACAGGAAGTCAAAACTTATTATTGTATTTATGAACTGTTTAAAATTAAAATGGGTTGATAACTAGAAAAGCCGCAAAGGCTTCTTTATCTTTCCTGGGGTTTACCCGAATCTGATACCATACCATATATACAATAATGTTATAATTTCGTATATTTTTCTCGTTCTTTTATATTTGCATCAAAGATTTAGCGAAGCAAATCTTTAGAAAAGTCTTTATAAAAATCTTTGCTATCATATTACTTTTGTATTATATTATTACTGTTATCTATATTACGATGGCGATATTATAACATATGTTATGTTTTATTTAATCAATAAACTATTAATAATAGATATATATATATATATATATATATAATTGAGAATATATCATAATTAATATAGAGCGCAGCGGTATAATCACGCATGTATGACAACCGGCATGCGTGTACCTCTCTCTTACGTAACTACTACTGACCGCTGGTCAAGCCCGCCCAGTACTAGCCGCTCATTAATGTGCGTGCGTTCGTTCGTGCGTGCGCTGCGTTCCCAGTGCGGTGTTCGCTGCTGCATTCGATGTCCCTCCGCGGTGTACATTAACCTAATACACGAGAACGCACGCACGCACGCACCTACACGCGCGTGTACGCGTATAATTAACCACGTGGTGAATTAGGCCTACGTATAACGAAACCCGGATACAGTTGCAGTGTAATTCGGTGCGCGCAGTGTGTGTCAGAGGATAACTAAACTGAAGGCTATACATGCGCTAAGGGCGTGACGACCAGCTCCATTTGCCGATAACTAATTAGCGATAACGTAATAACGCTACGTGTTCGTCATCGATATAGGCGGGATTACATCACAGGCGGGGATGACATAACACTCGTCACGTGACATGCAGAATTACGATAGTATCGATATTTCGTTCTGGAGAGGATTTCAATATCGTAATAACGGTTAGCAGCTAGACTATCTAGGCCAGAGATCAGTGGTTGCAATCACCATACCATCTATAAAAGCAGTGGTGTGGTGGTATGTATACCATCTGAATATAAGTCCCACCTCTATATAAGTAGGAACATGTTCTCCATAGTATAACCAGTGTTAACAGGTACCTACATAGATATGGAATTAGTTTCCTGATTCTATGTCCATGGGTACTTAATATACTGATTGTTCACAATAGATGTATCGTTTGATATAGTTTCGACTTTATATAAAATACGTTTTATCGATCCCTATGTAATATACAATGTATAGAGAATTTAATATTATCTACCTAAGATTACACACTTATCTCAGTATGGATGTAGGTATACCTATATATAGTTGAACATAGCATGTACTAAAGTTAAATATATATACCTATAGGTACGAAACTTACTAAGTAATATATGTTCTTATATGTAATATAGATTATTTTATAGATTCAGTATATATATATATATATAAATACTCAATTATGAACCTAAATTACAACACGAATATTAATTAAATAAATTATTATTCATGTAAATATATTAGTAATTGCATGTAATTATTAATACATCATCACTTAATTAAAAGTGACTAATTGAATCATAAATATAAACTAAAAACAATATTTCTTCTTAAAAACGGAAATATATAATCAATAAAGCTTATCGCGTTCACTGAGCCTCCTTAGACTTTGTCTATATATAGATATACACTGATTTAATACATTCATTCGTAGTTCAATGAAAAATCTATTCCAACTGTAGTTCACCGAAGTATAGTAGTAGACCAAAGTGCTATTGTTTACGTTGTAATACGCCATCAGAAAGTCGAATGTTCACATTTAAACAATAAATATAATCATAGTTATAGTTATAATCACGTATAAGTCATATAGGACATGTATTAAGGACGTAGAAGTTAAACCTATCGAACCGGTAAATGAAAGTGTACTAGCGGCGCTATGCGTAGCGTATAGGTTTAGTAGGTCAGGGGCAGCTATTCGCTAACAATCAATGAACGCGCATGCGCGCTGCGAGCGATCGGATTACGTAATCGCTGATCTTACGTAATCGCTGATCCGAGGAGTGTATTACGTAAGAGTGGTGGCTATCACTGGTAGCGATTAACGTTCAGCGATATATCTCTCTCTCTCTCTCTCGCGCGAGATCTCTCGACATTACTCGAGAACCGACGAGAGAGTGCGCGATTAACCCGAGAGCGGTAAGCGCGCAAGTGTAAATACCACAATGGCCGTAGTGTTGTTCTACCGTATCAAGTTTGCCGCCAATCAATTATTGTGATACCTGTATATATGTATATATATATATATATATATATATATATATATACGTATACGTATACGATGACATGGTGGGGTTCCTCTCTACGAGCGACGTACACGAGCGACGTAAAGCTGAGGACAAACTTGCGAATATCGAACGTGTTTATAACCGTTACAAACGTTAAAAACCGCGCATTTTATTCGCGAATAACGACGAATATTCGTAGATATCACTTCGGCTTTAAAACGTAACGTATCGCTACACCGAATACGATATATGATAATACGATCATAATTAGTGAACCTATAGTTGATATAACAATGTGAGTGGGTGCATGTAATACATGTAATTATTAGACACATGTTTTAAATAAATATTATCGCCTATATTGTATTCCTCCTAAAATAATTCTACTAAGTACAATAAATGTGTGTGTATATATATATATATTGGGCGACAATAGACAATTTATATCTTAATTTGTTACGCTTTAGAAGTAAAACACTATTGCATAATTGTAATTGTAATTTATATTTATTATACCAATACATAACAATAATGTTTACTATTATATTTAATATATTAATATAATATTTAATAAATTATTATTATTATATCAATTTTCAATAATTTAAATATATTTCAATAAATATACACACACGTGTATAGCCAACCCAACTCGGTTATCGCTATCCTATAGGATATATGTATTTTATATATATATGTATATATATATGTATATATATATATAGTATATATTATATATCATATAGGATATATTTCATTAGTTATTATTATCCTATAGTATTATTATAAGTTGACTATATTGCATGTATTTAAAGTGCACTTATACGATATTTAAACGTGTGTTTTATGACACAATTACCAGCTGAAGTCAGCTAGTGTTGTAGGCTTTCACACATAGGTAGGCAGGCAGGCTATAGCGTGCTGCAGGGTTATTAGTGTAGTAGGTGGCTACATAATTAATCACATGTTTATATAATAGGACACGAAATGGACATACATGCTATTATCGTTATTGTGTTACTCTTTCGCGTGTATTACTCATATATTATTATAATAGTAGTATTATTATTATTATTATTATTATTATCATTATTTGTTTTTTGTATTTGATCCTATAGTCAGTAATCTTATATTATTTAATATATACATATTACATTGCATATATGCAATTAATATATTATTATTATTATGAATATATATATACCAAATAAACAATTAATTAATATTTATAAATATAGTAATTAATTGGTCAACTTGTTTATTCTAATTTATTATATTTCTGCCTTCACTATTCAATTGATGATAGATTTAGTTAATCTCATAATTGTATCTATTACATCGGTTTATTAATAATTACCTATTTTATTTAATGAACTTGAATTTAATTATATATAATATTGTAATGTTTATTTGCATTACTACGTTATATTAAATAATATATACATACAAACATACATACCTACATAATAATATTTATTTAAATATCACGTAGGTAAAATTAAATATCACCTATATATTGAATACAATACAAATAGCGGATACAAATGGACTCCTCAAGAAGTCAAAGACATGTTATATGTTTATACATGTTATAAATAACTGTGAGGGCTTATGAGGGGGGCACGTGAAGGTCATATATATATATATATATATATATATATATATATATATATGTATATATATGTATCAGAATCAGATAGAGTGTAAACACAAAAGCTTGACAAGGTATTTTACCACTCAACTTGATAACAACATTAAAATAATAACAAATACAAAATTTAAGAAAATTATAAAAGGATAATAAAATAATTTTGATAAATCGGAATTTTGTATATCATTAGAACTATATATATAATATATAAAATAAATATTATATATATATAAATATTAATACATTGATATGATTGGTAACTTTGATTCATGTAAATGAAAATCGTGTTGAATAAATAGGTAAGTATATACTTGAATATTGTTATCAAGGAGATGTCATAATTGTCAGTTAAATAAGAAATATAATATAATAAATAATAAAACTATAAATATGAAATATATAAATTTATATTAAATGGGGGAAAATATATAACACAAATGAAATATATGAATAAAATATGTAAAAATATAAAATAAAAAACAGTAAAAGCTAAAGAAACTAAACACAACAAAAATATAAAAAGTTAACTAATACGAAGTGGTAATAAATAATTTAATATTTTTTTTAAGTTTTTTTATTTATTGATTTGTGATAAGAAGCTGGTAAAGCATTCTTAGTAACTTAGTTAGAGAGTCAACAAGATATTCTATATATTCTTATTTTGGGTAAAACCAATTATTTAGATAAAGGCTTATAAATATTTGAATTTTGTGTAAAAATATATTGAAAAATTATAGGTAAATATTTAGTATCTATTTATACATTTTAAGATATTAATCTTTATAATATCTTGAAATTTTAAAAGATTGAATTTTTAAAATTATATCTAGATTAATTTACCTATATCTAGATTAAAATAAAAACACAAATTTTGTATTACCCTATTTTGCAATATTATAATTGGTAGAATATTAGACAAAAGAGTAATACCCCAAATATATGAATAATAATGTAGATGACTTTCAAAAATACTATGATATATTTGTATACGATTATGTAAAGTTAGTTTATTTTTAATTTAATTTATTATATCAATTGATCTACTTATAAGTATCATTTTCATAAATTATAGTTTTTCTCTGATATAATTTATATGATAATACCAGTTACTCACCTACTCTATCTTTTCACTATAAACTTTTAATTCTAGTTTCTTTTTCGATTTAGAATTTCGAATATGTGTGTGTATATGTGGGTGGGTGGGTCTATAGATAATTCAATAGAAATAAAGTTAACTACAATAAATATGTTCTAAATAAATATAAAAATTACTAAATAATTTGTTTATAATATAACATACATGTAATAATATATATATATATATATATATATATATATATATATATATATATGTGTGTGTGTGTATGTGTATGTGTATATATGTGTACAATGTACACTGTACATAGAATATATGATATAAGTGTACGGGTATGCACCTAAAGGTTATACATATATAACGTGTACGTTTATTAGTAGCAATTAACACATACATTTGCAACGTTATAGTTCGCTAATTAACGCTAGCACGTCACCTACCGGCTACTGCTGCTGCTAGTAAGTTAGTGAGTGATAATGATACGCACTCGTACCTATCTAATCGGCTGCTAATACACCGCTTACACATAGGTGCGTGGTCGCCACAGATAAGTATCGATTATTGACCTCCGCCACCGCGGCCTAGGTGTGAATAAACAATCGCGGTAGCCAGCGTTCAATTATTAACGCGATGAGGACAGCGCGCCGCATGCGGTGTCGTCGTTACACTTGAACACGAGTTATCCGCACCGCGCGACCACACACCATCTCCGTCGCTATTCCGACTATAGCGCCCATATATATACCCCTATAGGGGTGCTGCAACAGGGGAGACGGCGGGATATGTCCCCACCCCACTTTAAAATCTAGGGGGACCTCCTATGTATTGGTCCCCCCCACACCTTTACCACAACATTTATGTTGATTGGTTGGTCCCTCCTGCGTACACACCATCGTTCCAGCGCCCCTAATTCCGACGCGTATCGACGGGCGCGCGTTCACACAACCGCAGCATCAGCAGTAGCATCCGTTATTAGTGTGCGACGCACACTGTGCGTCGCACTATAGTGCGGAAACACTATAGTGCGGAAACACTATAGTGCGGAAACACTATAGTGCGGAAACACTATAGTGCGGAAACACTATAGTGCGGGAACACTACAGTGCGGGAATACTATAGTGCGGGAACACTATAGTGCGGTATGGCTAAGTAGGTCACTAAACATGAGCGCGATACACGCCAGCATCTCATCACTTCGGTCACATATACGTCGTTGTAGAAACTGGCCCTATTATACTATTGACACTATTATACATATTCGTAAAAGTTCGGCATGCATAAAACAAGGCGTTTTGTTATTATAAAATGTAAACTTAATGTTAATTTTGTACCATGTCGATTTGGGTATCAATTCATATCTATTTTTTCTTCGCTATTTTTGTTTATTTTTTTTTTTTTACCTAATAAACTATATATTATTATATGTGTATACTTACCAATTAGGGAAATGTGCGCGCCCTATATAACGATAGTTTGTTTATATCGCAATAACCATTTCATCATTGATGCACTTTTGTTACATAATATGTCAACAATTTTAGCTAGGCAATTGCTATTAAGATGTTGTAATACAACTATATCGTCTACAGAGAATGCGGGTGTCACTATTACTCGCAAGAGAGGGTAATAGTTATATACGTTATATGCACATATATATATACATGTAAATATATGTATATATATATATAATAACTGCCTATGTGGCTCAGTTGGATAATGCGTAAGACACAAGGGGTCAAGCCCCGTCCGTATAATTACAATAGATTTTAAAATATTATTTAGAAGTGATCTTATATGATTGTGTATAAATAAAGTTCCGCTTTCGTTAAAACCATGTATGCCTTAACATGAGAGCGGCTTCGAATGGACATTGGAGCCATATATGGTTAAGTGAAAACTTCATCTAAGTTCATGAATGAGATGAAAGGACTACACAAAATAAAATAATAATAACAATATTAAAATATATAGGTATACCTATATATAGGCGAAAGTAACCTAAGACGGACACTTTAACAATAAATGGTATTAACATTTTATGACTCAATATTTGATTTCAAAAATTACAATATATTAATATATGATTATAGATAGGTATTATTGTAATATTACAATTTTTTTAATCTTTGTATTCAATAGATAACGGATGTGTCCATATTCGATACACATGTTCGAATACGGACACCCTATATATCAGTAGAATATACTATATATTAATGACGAACCGATCAGACATATTAATACCCTTAGGGTGCGTAGTTTGTAACCTACCATAGTACCAAGTTAGCAAGCGTTTTTCGTAATGTAGGTCTACCACGGTCCCACTTGAGTTTACATATATAAGCATACAGTTTAAAATGCACCCTTAAATGACATTAATTATAATTAATTGTATAATTAATTACAGGGTGTCCGTATTAAGACCATCGATATAAAGAAATCTTTCTTTATATCGATGATTAAGTCATTTGGAGTGTTAGGGATTTATATGACCTCTAAATATATGCTTAGGTTAACTTAGGTTAACCTATAGGTTTTAAGTTTAAATGTTTTTTCATAAATTTAAAAACATAGTTAATAAAAAATTACTTTATTAGATATATCAGCAATATTTTGAATAATTAAAAAATTAAAAATACTTATTTAGAATAATTATATAATTATGAATATTTTATTGATTAAACATTTTTTTTTAGGATTTATGGTTTATGAAATAAACCGAGAGATTCCGTATTCGGTTACTTTCTACTACTAATAATTTATTTAAAAATATAAATACGCTTAAATGTAGTGACCTTGTTGAACACTAGTATATTCATGTACAATAAATTCTACTCATCTTCATTATTATTTAAAAATAAGAAATTTATAAACTATAATATTCGTGAATCCTTAATTTTTGATTATCGATATAAAGAAATATATTTCTTTTTATCGATGATTTTTGATATAGAAAGAAATTATTTATGCAGAAAGAATTTCATATTATTTTCTTTAGTTACCAAAAACATGGAATAATATAAATTCAGATATAACAAAATCAAAATCAATTTTCGCAAAAAAAATTCATGACAAATTTATTGCTAATTACAATTAAAATGAAATATTGACATTTATAACAAAATATTTTCTCTTTTCTTTTGTGTTATAATTTTCAACCTGACTTTTATATAAAAATAATTTTTTTTTGATGACACATAGTAAAATAACTATCTTTAAATTTAAAAAAATAATAATTTTATTCTTATTGAATTCTAATCTCATTGATTTTTATAATACAATATTTTGTTAATCATTTTAGACTACTATATAAAAATGAAACCCATATAAATCTTAATAAATATTTATTTGGTTTATATTATAATGACATTTATTGAAAATTAATTTTTATCATTCTTAATTTCTAATTTTTTTTTTAAACTTAGTTTTTCTGTTCACTATATTTTCCTTATTTACTTATTATTTATGTAATCGTCTTATCATTTAGTATCGTAACTTAAATTATTATAATAATGCTTTTATATTTATGTACTCATTTTATTTGTTTTTATTTTCTATTTTATAGTCTATTTCAGGGTTTATTTAATTATGAAATGATGATTTAATCAATAACGAGTTGGCAGATATCTCTGTACATATAGGTATATCACTATTTTATTATATAATATTTATCTTAGTGTAGACAATCATATTATTATATATATTTTATATTCAAAAATATTCCTTTTCCATTATATTATATAGCCTTTATTAAATTACTTGATTTATGTCAACAAGTTAATTTAAGGATAATTATCTCTGACAAGCAGCAATGCTTCTACAATTACCCAGGTACTTATACCTAAATTTTATAATTATAATAATAATAATAATATATATATATTAAATATTCAAGCAGTGCTAGTATTGATGTTTGTTTATTACATACGTGTAATTATTACAAATAAAGTCAAGCATAAGTGATAGACATTGAGATATTCATATATAATATCTATGATATATATCATTTTTAATTTTGGTTAAAATATTCAGGAGGCCTGCTGCAATTATGGGTGGATATATCTCGAATCTCTTCACAGTAATATACTTTTATATTATATATATATTCAATTCAATAACATTTTATTACGAACACAAATGATAATACATTACTTATTAAATAAAGATATGTCTAATAATAGATGTCAACGTAAATAAAAATAATACATAAATAATGTATTATATACGTTGTAAATAATAATAGTACGAATTATATGGACCGGAAAATATATCCATGTAAAATGATTGAAATAGTGTATCCTAAATGGGACTCGATAGTTGATACGTGTGGATTCTCTTCCTATCCCTGTTCTCAACTGTATTCTATACAACAGCGTATGGCATTGCTTCACTCTATATATCCTACCTATCTGTGATATAATTGCACACATTTCTAAATGTTCAATACTGTGTGTATGCGATTGATATTCATGAACTAACCCTATGTTCCTTCTAACCACTTTTCCTTATATCTCTCAAACTATAGAATATCAGAATACATTATAATATGGTTTCTAAATCTATATCTACAAACTCTGTAGTGTTTCCTTCTTTTCCACCTTGGAAGTCGCCATACCCTCGCAATGCATTATGAATGTTTGGTGTCTCCTTCGATCATGATCTCATCTTTTCCACGCATATCTCGAAAATTTAAAACCAAAACTATCATAAGTAGCAATCGCCGTATTAGGAAGAATATCATTCCTCCACGAGTACTTTCTCATATTGATTACTTTTCTCACTATTGTATCACCTCCTTACATTTATACATACCTACTAGAGTGGCTCTAACCCTTGTAGATGATCTTATATTTACTTCTAACCTGTCAATATTCACAATTAAACTGTACAATCATTCGAATTACTACCCAAGTTGTTACCCAATCAAATTCTCACTACTTAAAATGATCTCACTAACGCATACATAAATTAATTCCTCGATACACGATAAATTTCTGAATTAGGCATCTACTGCTACTTTTTCTTATTATTCCATCCGATCTAATCTGAGATATATCTTATTTAACCTCGTCTAACGATCCTCATATTTAGGACAAGTGTGTTTACCTATATAATATTATTGGTTTTGGAATTATTTCCCTTTATCTATCCAGACCATTGATTCCTACATTTCCATCACTAGTAGTAATTCATAACCCATCTTAAAGCATATTCACTAACCTTCCTACTTTCAGTTTAATTATTTATGTCAAATTGTCGATTTTATTATTAAAACATATAACAAGCATAGTTATATAATTGTATATAGCCTATATTATTGTAGTATAACTTAGCATTACAAAAGTGATCCGTTTTAAATATAATTTCGAGTTAATATGGATTTATAACGTTTTGTTTTTTCTCCGTCTAAATGATATTCGAAAAAAAGTAGAAATACAGAAGATATAGACTACTATAGAAATACAGTATACTATTTACATTTTTAATATCTAAGATTCCAAAGAAACAGTCGTAAATTAATGTATAAGCAAAGATTTTTCTAAGGAAAGATATAACACTTACGCGAAATCGTGTAATTCGAATTTCTATACAAAATACCCCAGTACCACCGTATTACTTTTAGGAACTATGTGTTTTTTATAATGTAAATTCGTATCAAACTATATACTTTTAAAATGTTAAATAATATGCTTTAAATTAGTATTTATATTATGAAATCCAAGTTGGCATTACTAATATATAACAAACAAATATGATATGTAGGTTTTAAATGCTATACATATATATTTAGTGAGTATAAGCTAATTTATATTGCATGTAATTTAATAGAGCAATGAAAACATTGTTGTATGCAAACAGAGCCGAACCTAAATATATTTCAGTGATTCGATACTACTGCTAGCAGCGGCATCGGATATTACTAAATTACGCTGCATGCATAGGAAGTGTTATATCTTTGCTTCGCAAAATCTTTGATATAGGTATATTCGAGCAAAGCATTCGAGTGAGACTAATAAATACATCGGGTAGTTTTCTAGGCGGACCGGAACTCAATTCAATTTAATAAATCAACTGGAAATATAAATACCCGCGTGTCTTCCAGTACAAGATTATCAACTCGTAAAGCTATACTATCCGCTATACGATACGGTCTCTATTGATATAGGTGAGATGAGAAGTTAAACAGTAGATACCCACCTAGAATAGTGCAGTGCACTCGCGTATATTTCATAATAAAACCTACGCAATCTATAGAACGATAGTAGTAGATAATCATAATAGTTATTGACGACAACGGCTATGGTTATAGAAATAAATAGAACGTGGGGTGAATAAAATAGGACGGTAATTGCTGATTATAAAGAATGCTTATCCTAAATATATAGAAAGGGTAGACTCGCTTAGTATTACGTGCATTTTCAATATTATATATGTATTTCTTATAAACCAGGCAAGGAGAATTTTAAGAACATTTTATCAACAGATATAACAAATGAATAATTATGTATTCACGGAAATTTAAACCAATAACAGCATTAGTATAGAAACATAATTGATGAGATTATTTTTTCATAATAGCTAAAATGAGTTTTAGATGCGTAGAAAGCTGATTATAAAGGAAAACCAGAACACATGTACTTTAGATATACATTCATAGTTATATTATACATAACTTAATACATATATTAATAAATATACAAACAATAAGGAGCCTATCTTATGAAAACATTTATGATCTTTTATATTATTAATATTTAAAATCCGGCATTTTAATCTATATTTCATTATATTTTGTAAACAACGTATGATTATTATATAATTTAAAAATCATTATTTGAAGTACAATATGAAAGTTTCTAATTAAAATAACTTTGTATCTCATTCGACGAGCAACATGTTTATAGCGTAAATAATTTCACAAAGGTAGTTATTTGATTTTATTAAAAATATGAATGAGAAAAGTGTGTAAACGCGTGAAAACACACGGAGGTAATAGTTAATTAGTACGTACGACGGTGTAAGATATACTCACGGCGATACATATCAAGATATGATTACACACATAATATGTGGAGATATAAGAGCACACGTGGCAATAGATGCGAAGGTGTGTTAAAACAGTAATATATATATATATATATATATATATGTAACGATATAATAGTACACATGGCATTATATGCGAGTGTGCGACGATAACGTAAAAAAATAGAGACGACGACCGGTCTAGTCGACCGTTTCGCCGATTTCGTAGAGTTTATACCTCGCGGTGGAGCCGCCGTTAGCGCGTACCATGGCGACCACCTGCGCCGGCGTCCTACACTTCGTTACCACGAGGTGGCGGCGGTCCGCGACGCCGAAGCTGCGCGACTTCAACGAGTAGCGCGCGCACCGATCGTGAATGGTGGCGCGCTCGGCCTTCGTGAACTCCGCTCCGAACGCTACATCGTTGATCTCCGACCCGTCGGCCGCGTAATCCGCCAGGTAGCGGGTGATACGCGCCCCGAACTCGTTGTCCCCGCCCCCGTCGTTACCCAACCCTCGCCGGTGTCGACGCGACGATTCCGCGATCGGTTCGCTGATGCCGGTTCCGTTGACGCCCAGCCCGCGACCGGTCGACCAGCCCAACTTCCGCAGCAGCCGACTGCCGACGTTGTCGTCGGGTATGGCGCTGTGGGCTGTTACAACGTCGAAGTAACGCCGAGAGAGGGCGTCGTCGACCGCCGAGTTCTCCACTACGACGGTGGGGTGGCACGACCGCAGTTCGTCGAACGCTAGGCGCATGGCGGCCTGTTTGGCGATCGGACGCGACGAAGCCCCGGCTCCGGTTACCGAGGGTCCATCGACGCCCACTTGGACAGTGCAGCGTACCAGGCGTGTGGAGTCGACGTCGAAGTCGACTAGAACGGACAGCTGGTTGAACTCGGCACTCTGGTAGACTGCGGTGTTGTAGAACGAAGGAGGGCGCTCGGCGGCGGGGGTTTTGGGCGCGTCGTACTTCATGACGAAGCGGTGCCGCGAGTAGGTCGGCGCGCCGGGTTGAGGATGCCCTAGGTTGGGGTTGTTCCTCCTGTTGTTCTTCTTGGCGGGGACGGGGGCGGCGGGGCGCTCAACCGGTCTAGCTGCGGGTATGAATATAGGCGCTTCTATTCTAGGGATGAATTTTTTTTTCGGGATCGGCTCCGATGAGGTTGAAGACGATGCCGGGGCCTGTATTCTTGGGATAGAACTTTTAGGTGGGGCCAACTTCACAGAAGTAGATATCGGGGCCCGTATTCTTGGGATAGAACTTTTAGGTGGGGCCAACTTCACAGAAGTAGATATCGGAGCCCGTATTCTTGGGATAGAACTTTTAAGTGGGGCCAACGTCATAGATGGAGATGTTGGTATCGAGGCCGGTGTTATAGGGATAGAACTTTTTATTGAAGCCAGTTCCATAGCGATGGATTTCATTAGTGTGGCTTCCTCCTTAGGGGCTCCATCTTTAGGGGCTTCGTCTTCAGGGGCTCCATCTTTAGGGGCGGGTATTGATACGGTGTCGTGCATCGGTGCGGTGGCGAGCTGCTCTTCAGTGAGAGTAGTGGTGGAGGTAGGGTTGTACGGGCCGGTAGAGGCTCTCACGAACGCGATGGCGTACCTGTCGGGCACTGTGATACGACCTGCGTTGTGGTGGTTACGAAGGCGTTAGTGTTATTAGTGTTAGTGTTATTAGTGTCAGTATTGTTAGTGTTATTATCAGGTGTTAAGTTGAGGTAGAAGTTATATTAATATTTACGCCGAGGAGGAAGGACGGATGCTAACGATTATCGAGATAACCTTTTGAATTTAATCACATTTAATGCTACTCCGTTGCATGTTCAGTTATTAGTTAATAATAAGATACGATATATATATATGTATATAAGACATATATTATATGTATTTATTATGCCTATATATGAGTGACAACACTAGAAACATGTTGTGTTATTTTGAAGCCCTTTCGAAATAATTAGTACATATAATATTGTATTCGTATTTATTTGAATATGAACTACAAAGAAAAAAACGTCTATTAAATAATTATTATTAATATTTTATATATAAATATATATATATATATATATGTATATATATATATATATATATATATATATATATATATATCAATAATATAGTAATTTCCGAAGGAAAGATATGTTAATAATGTATAATTTGATACATCACCTATGTTAATTGATATTTTTATCTGAAATAAAAAAATAGATTAGATTTTGTATCCCGTTTGCAAATTTAAAATGTAAATCATAGACATAAATCATATTAGTAATTTTATCAAAAATAAGTGCCACTTATATGTTGGTTCAATATAATATTCACGATTTTAACAGTTTAATTTTACTTAACAAATAATTGATACATTATTCAGATAGGAATTTAAAAACGTCATTTGTAATTATACTCAGTGATTATTACTGGATACTACTAGATTTCAATGATTAATACTACTGCCCCCCAATCTTTGGTAATTTCATGTTATACAATCGTAACTATCGAAACTAATAAATAAGTTAATTTTTTTGAAGTCGATACCAGAGTTGTTTGATTTAAATCAATTGATTTAAATCATTTGATTAAATCAATGATTTTTTTGATTTTTTTGATTATAAATCAACTTTTTTATAATTTGATAAAATGTAATTAATAGTTTGGATTACTATTATTAACAAATCTAATAAATAAAACTGATTAAATAATATAAAATTTGTATTGATAAATTTATTTATTTATTCTATCAAAAAAATCAAAAAAATCAAAAAAATCAAAAAAATCAAATAAATCAAAAAAATCAATGTGATTTTGATTTTTTTGATTTTTTTAAAAAAATCATGATTTTTTCCAACTCTGGTCGATACAATTAAAGGGCAGAGGATGGCGATCACAATTCTATTTATAGCTACATTAAAAAATCTAAAAATAAAAACCAATAGAGATAATAAACTAATTTGTTTTATTCAATGGATACATTTCCTATAAGAGGGTATCCGGGATACCGTATACCACTACAACTTGCCTGAAATAATTTCCAGAAATATTATCTGGCTCCATAATGTTGCTGCTACCCTTCCCACTACAAGATTATCTGGCGACAGATAGTATTGCTTGCAATAGTATGATAGGCTATTAATCAACCAATCAAATTTTGTATTGTTTTAATTTAAAATTAAAATGACATAAGCATCAATACATATACTATTATAGTAACTATATGGGTGCTGTTCTACAAATGTAGAATTAGGTATCGAGGTGGTGGTTTCATTGCGAGGTTAAACTGTATAATGTAAAGTGTATGCATGCCTTGAAACCTAATTCTACTTTTGTAGAACCCATCGTATAGTTACTATCAAATGTATAGGCTAAATAAACTGAATGCATGCCTCTAGACATAGTCTAGAGACTCTAGTATAATATAAATTAGTATACTATTTATAATTATATAATTAACTAGAATATTATTAATTATTATAATATTAATTAGTATACTATTAATAATTATATAATTAAATAGTATAATTTAAATTAGTATAATATTAATTAATATTATACTAGTTAATTATATAATTACTAATAGTATACTAATTAATATTATACTAAGTAATTATATAATTATTAATAGTATACTAATTAATATTATACTAGTTAATTATATAATTATTAATAGTATATTAATTAATATTATACTAATTTTAATTATACAATTTAATTATATAATTATTAATAGTATACTAATTAATATTATACTGTTTAATTATATAATTATTAATAGTATACTAATTAATAGTATAATAATTAATATTATACTAATTAATTATATAATTATTAATAGTATACTAATTAATATTATACTAATTTATATTTTACTAGTCTATTGAATGCATTTTATTCAGGCTAAATACATTTGATTGTAACTATTTGATATAGTTACTTAATAGCAAAGATTCTTCTAAGAAAAGATATAACACTTCAATGAAATCACATATTTTCATATTTCATAGAAAACATGAAAGTTTCTATATAGGGAAAATTTTCAGAAAAATGTGTTGTTTATAATTCATATTAAATTATACACTTTTAAAATGAAAAATAATATGTTTTAAATTATTATTTATATGATGAAAAATAAGTGTCAATTACAAATATATAACAAAGCTATATAATATTTTGTTTTTAAATGTTATACATATCTATGTGGCGAGTAAAAGCTAAATTATATTACATTTAATTTAATCATCGATATAAAGAAAGTGGATAAGCAATTGAATGTAGTGTATGGCACTATCCGCTACGGGCGCTGTAGTTGAAACCCATTATCTGGCCCACTACTTTTTATTTATAATAATATTTATTTATACATATATATATTGATAATTACTACCAATTTTAATGTACTATCTATACTAAAAATAAAATTATATATTTAAAATACATCATATCAACATTCCTCGTAATTTTGTGTATTTAAATTGAAGATATCAATTTTATTGATATTTATAATCTAAATCCATTGATATAGATAGAATTCACTTTAATCTAATTCGACGAAAAGCCTACTATTTTAATATTTTATATATATAATATGACTAATATCCAATCAAAATCACTTATATCATTTTGTTAATTTATCGATAAAAGTGTCATTCACGTATCTATCTTTTACATGCATTGCGTGCGTCAATTTATCCACTTTCTTTATATCGATGAATTTAATAGAACAATGATAACTCTGTTGTATGAAAATTGATGCAAACCTCAAACCTAAATCTATTTCAGTGATTTCAATACTACTGCTAGAACAGGGACACATGAATATTAATCACATTGCGTAGATAGGGAATGTTATATCTTTTCTTTGCAAAATCGTTGATAATAGTATATGTATTGATGATTGTTATTTTTAATTTAAATTTTAAATAAAAAACAATAACAAATTTGATTGGTTGATTAATAGCAATACTATCTGGCACCAGATAATCTTGTAGTAAAAACAGTAGCAATGGGGCATCCCACTGAAACTTGCTAGAAAATTACTTTCTAGCAAGAATTTCAGGAAATACTTGTAGTGGGAAACCACTTAATATTGAAATTTGGCTATAGGTTATAGCATAAATATAATTAATTTAATGATATAAATATAGACAGAATAATTGCAATATTTTTTGTTAATTAAATATTAAAAATATACAAATTTATTATAATACTAAAATATAAAGTATATTAATCAGTGTTCCATAGGTTATTACCGCCTATGGTAATAACCGGTAATAACCTGTCCGGTAAAAACAGGTTTTTACCATGGTAAAAACCTAGTGTTGTCTATATAATTAAATATAATATTATCTATATTATATTAAACCTACTAGTGTCTATATAATTTACAATTATATATTATTTATAGATTTTATATTTAATAGATAATATACAATTATAAAGTTAAATAATACTACATTAAAATCAATATTATTAGATTTTTTATATTAAAAAAAAAACTTTATTAATTTTGACTCTATGTAAAGAAAACATTTTTAAAATAAATAATATGATATTGAAATAAATGAGTAAATAAGTCAATATATATATATATAAAATATTGAATATAATAATATATTTATTTTTGCATTAGTAAAAGGAAAGCCCATTCACACCAAATAAAGCGAGCGATTTTTCACCGATATGCGCAGTAACGAAATCGTCGAGAAATAGTTAAATATTTAGAGATATCTCGAAATGATGAATAGTGATATTGTCACGATATCGATGATATATTGGTGATATATTGGTAGGGGTGTAGCACAGAGAGAGAGAGAAAAATCCGTACGATATTGGTGAAAAATCGGCCAACTTTTTCGGTGTGACAGGGACTTAATATTGTAAATATAATATATATATTAAACAATAGAACTAATAATATTTTCATTGAGAAATTATTTGAATATATTCATTATTTGATTTTATACCATGATATTTAATTAAATATATCTATATATATATATTGTTAATTATATATATATATATATATATATATATATATAAATACTGAATAGAATATTTATTTTTATATATATGAAATTAAATATAGTTTTTACAAATATTTTTTACAATACTATATAACTATTTAGTAATATTTTCATTGTGTAATTTTATGAATATATAACACAGTATGATTTGATTTCATTTATAAAATATATCCAATTACATCAACTTGTTAATTTTACAATATAAGGGTGGCAGACCTCAAAATCCAGTTGGATTTAAAATAATAAATGTACTATAAATGGCATAATAAAGCAGACAAATGTTGACAAATTTTCAAATAAATCTGCTAGATTAATTAGCCATAACATTTATATATAAATGAATCAATATTACTTTAAATTTCAATATACATTTTTTTTTAAAGGTATTATATTTTATGAGTACTAGGTTTTTACCGGTAATTACCGGTTATTACCGGTAAAAACAGGTTTTTACCGAAAATAATGGAACCTTGATATTAATCAATTTCGTAATATCCTTATAGTAGTAATTCTATTCATTTACAGTACACATTTCAGATGTATATATTAAAAAGCAAAAAACTAGTAGGCATTTTGTGAGATTACTAAGTAAAAAAGTAAAAACCTGAGACATTCAAAGTTATTTTTTTTATTTTTTATAATAAAAAATAACAGAAAAGATAATAAAATATAAATGTAAATTTATATATAATAAGAATATATTATAATGGATATATATATATATATTTATATAACAATGAAGTATTAATTAGTTCTCTAAATTAGTAATAATGTGATATACAAATAAATATACATTATAAAATAAAAATATACTAATAAATTTAACAATGTCAATTTCACATAAGTATTATTTCGGTTATGCTTGTAAAACACGTTATATGTATAGAAAAAATAATTAGAAATATTTCACATGAAAAATAAGATACTAAACATGGATAATATGTAATAAAAAAATATTGTAAAAATAAAATATAAACCACATAATAACTCGGGCCTCTGCCCTTAAATTTATAACATATTATTTGATTACAATTATTAAAGTAGAATAAGAACAACAACTTTACATACTTTGCATACGTATCGAAAACAATAGTGAATATTTACGTTTAAGTTAAAGCTGTTCATCAGTAAAAGATATTGAATCATTTTTATTTAATAAATTTATTTACAATAAGTTTATTTAAAAAAAAAAACAATAAATTAAAAATAAATTCAATAAAACCGTTCTTTGTAAACACTTAATTACTAGTATGCGTATATTAATATGTTTGAATTTATGAGCCGATGTATTTATATATTGTGATACGAATTATAATGATAGTAAAAGTCGGGCTTATTAAACATATATATATATATATCATTACAGCCCTTAAGTTATATAAACGACAGTAGTGGTTGGCTGTGACTAGGGCGCCGTCGGAATAACAGGGGGGTGGGGTAAGCTGGAGCGGCTCGGTAATTTTTCTTTGAAAATTGCTGCACCTTCTAGCATTTAATGTTTGGAGTATTTCTGTCACAATGGTATACTTTATTTTATTTTATATGTAGTATTCGCCGTGCCCCAGAGCTTTTAAAAATACCTATAAATATTTTTCTATAGAAAAAATACCGCTATTACCTATATTGAAATCACATGACAATTACATTATAAACAACTAATTTTCAAATTTATATTCATTTTTATTATACTTTTTAACCACGAACCTTCTTACTAATACACCTTTTTATATTTTATATAACCCCAAACCATTTACTAAATGACAAATAACAACATATATGGATATAATCGGCTAATCTTACTGTATAAATAATAACTATAAAGATATTCGAATATGGGATATTGGTACTAAAATGAGATTTTATATATTTATGCTATTATAATAAAATTTTTATAGTTGGAATGCTTATCAAATTCTATAATAGAAGTCATATCTTAGTTTTTTTTTAATTTTATTTAAAAAAAAGTTATGACCACAATTGTGAAAAAAAATTAGTAAAAATGTTAAATTTTTTAGATAGAAATTATAAATGTATTAATTTATTTATAATACATATTATAACATAACTCATTCAATAATGAATATTATATAATGAAATAAACATAATATATTTATTATAAATATAGCTATCTAAATATTTATAGAAATAAAAAAAATATCAGCATTTATGACCAATATGGGGAAATTGGGATTTTTTTTTTAATAATATTTTTTTTATCTAAAATTAATATTTTTACAAAGCTCTTTAAATTCTATAATATAAGTTGTATCTTGGTTTTTACAAATTTACAAAAGAAAAAAAATGATAGAACGAACTAATAATTTAAAATTTATAAAAAAATAAGATAAAAAGTAAAATATATTTTAAAAAATTTCTAACGATTTAAATTCTTTAAAAAAACCCTATTATTAATCCAGTCGATTGAAAAAAAAAATTTGTAATAGTGCGTAAACTTTTTTTTTTTCAAATATAAAATGTATCATATTTTTACATTAAAATAGTGAATAAATAACCATATGGTATACTATACATTATTTTTTTAAAATTAATTTCATGTAATAGTACACTCATATACTTATGTATATATATTTATGTTTATATTTTATTATAAATAATCTTTTTTTAATTAAAATTAAAATATTTTGTATTTTTCCAAAATGTTCTGGAAATTTCCTGGAAAATCAAAAAAAAATATTGTACAAATATTATCTTATACAAAAATATATAATTCAAACTATAATTGCAGATAAAACTACAAAAAAAATTTGTAATGATGTTAAATCGAAGTTTCAAATATTTCCTATCTCCTCCATGTTAAACTTCCTATCTCTTCATGTTAAACTTTAATGAGGTGGCGCATCTCCAATAATTAATTTTTTAAATTATTTGTTTTTGTATTCAATTTATTATGTTATCTAGTTCATATAAAAAAAAGTGCAGCAATTTTCACAAAAAACTTACCGAGCCGCTCCAGCTTAGGGTGGGGGTATCGGTTCCCTCACTCACAATTGTGAAGGGGCAAAGTATATTACGCCTAGGGATGATGGGGGTTAAATACGTATTTGTATTTAAATACGCTGATTTTGTGTATTTGTATTTGTATTTGTATTTGAATAATTATTCAGTGCTGTATTTGTATTTGGTATATTTGATCAAATACAGTTTCAGATACACTTTTAAAAATATTTTAATTTAATAATTTAGTAGAATGTAGAATTTAAACAATTACTTTATGAATGTAAAAAAAGTAGAACAATAATTTTTAAAGAATTTTATGAATTTATATTCTATATAGAAAATGTATGTGTTATAAATTATAACTTATTTATTATATAATTATAACGTTTTTTATTTTATTGATTTTCCTTGTGAATTTAATATATTTTAAATAAGATTCAATTCATTATTATGCTGTCTGGTATAGGGATAAGGATTATTATTTTATATAAAATATGATCATATGATTTAATATTTAGTGTGTTAATATTTGTATTTTTTATTTGAGTTTGTATTTGTATGTGTATTTGTATTTGTATAAAAATTTAATAAATATTTGTATTTGTAATTATATTTGATTCGTTAAGAAAATTGTATTTGTATTTGTATTTGTATTTGATAAAGTGTATTTGACCCCAACCCTGATTACGCACCCGTCAATATTCGTATATATATTATTATGTAATTTACATATATATTGAACTACAAACTATTATACTGAACTATTATGATATACTATAATATTTTTGGTGAAAATCTCAATTTCAGTAAATATATATAAACCTTTTATCACTTTTTACGTACTTTAAATATATATATATATGTATAAATATATATTTGCCTGAGGTCTATGGCTTAGTGGTACGGTCAAAAGCTGGTAAGCGTGGTCCCGGGTTCGACTCCAGCTAGATGTTGTAGTTGATCTCGTGTTTATTGAATTGAATTGAATGTTTATTTATATACAAAAATAACGTTAGACGTTCTCTATTGTGTAAAAAAAAATATAAAATAACAAAATACACAAAAAAAAATATAAATCAGTTGAAAATAATAAAATTGATTTTTACGAATTAATAACAATAAATTAGTTTTAAAATATGAATAATTGACATTAGTTCTTAGTCAAACAGGTAGCGCATTCCATAGGTCGGCTGCATCTACACTGAAAGAACGTTTTCTATATCTCGATAGCTTGTAATTCTTCTTTTCCGTTTATTAAGAACTTAATAAACGATACATCAAAATACAAGAAAACAAATGTTACTATTTGTTTCGTATTGTCCTGGGCCCCTCACAGTTATTAATAACATGTACAAGTCTATGACTTCTCGAAGGGTCCATTTGTATCCTCTATTATTATACGTGTGTGATTCAATAAATAAACAATATTATATATTAAATTGCCCCCCTCGCAAATGAAATCATTCCGACGGCCCTACCCGTAACATTCACAGCCTATAATATTCGTAGCGCTATCTCCCATAACGCTGATAGTTCCATGCCTTAATTCCTATTATAGTGAATACATCATACTATGTACAAGTTTTCCTCAATATAACGATATTAAGAGGTGGCGTCTAATCAGAGGCAGGATGGGTTCGAATACATATTTTCAGATACGAATACAAATGACCAAATCGGTATATTTAAAGCGACCAGAAATCTCGTGCTGAGTAATTTTGTGGGGAGG
Source organism: Osedax fenrisi (assembly GCA_964019155.1). Taxonomy (NCBI): domain Eukaryota; kingdom Metazoa; phylum Annelida; class Polychaeta; order Sabellida; family Siboglinidae; genus Osedax; species Osedax fenrisi. The sequence goes on from OZ025242.1 coordinate 75,527,506, forward strand.
GATCTCGTGCGGTTTGATTATTTCGTGCGTAGTGTAAATTCTACTATTTCTAAATAAGTATTTACATTAATACGTACTATCACACAGCGCACGAGATCATTTCGCAGGAGATAACTGATATTCTATTTAAATACAAATACGAATACACAAATCAGTGCATTTAAATACACAAATCAGCGTATTTAAATATACAAATCATCGTATTTAAATACAAATACGTATGTGAGCCCGTCGCTGTTGTATAGTATGCATTACTCCTCTGTACTCATACACTGCTCTTTTGGCTGAGCTGACCAATCTGTCAGCGAGCACAGGGGTCAGTTGTACAGAGAGGATACCGGTGATCTCGTGCGAAGTGATTTCGTTAGAAGCGATCTCGTGAGCGATATTAATTTAAATAATGATTTAAAATCAGAACAATTTACACACCGCGTGCGCGATATCAACAAACCGCATTAAAACACTCAGCGAACGATATCATCGGTTACATTCCGAGGAAATCAATCATCTTTAGGATATTAGTTAGCCGCGTATTCGTAATGTTACATGTTATCGCGCGGGATAATTAATGTCTCAGCACGACTGACCCGGTAGCGGTATTATTAGCCCGCTTATTACAGCTGTTGTCGGATATTATACCGTAGAGCTAGAGAGAGAAATAGAGTGGTAAATGAGGTATCTGACACGATGAAAGTGTCGATCTAATTTAGTCACCGCAAAATGACGGATTTGAATAATTTTATGTTTTATTTTGTAGCTAGAATACAATTATTAATACCATCGGAAAGAGGATAAAAAAGTAATATAAGTTTCATATTTTACTTTTTCGATATAATTAATAAAAAAAAAGTTATGATCAAAAGAATATTATATTTTAATATTTGGTCACCGCAAAACGGCTGATTTTTTATTTCCACTTTCCGCATCATCTTACGTTGCCAGGCATTACCGCTCTATTTCTCTATGCATATTACGTAATGCGGCTGATATCGACGAGAGGGGGGCGTTCACGACACTGCTGTTTACACACATACAACGAATGCCGTTGTGCGCAGTGGTGATGTCGTGCGCAGTGTGATAATAAGTATTAATGTACGCATTATTTATAGTTAGTAGAAGTTACACTACGTACACAAAATCACTCCCCATGAAAGCATTTCGTACGAGATAAACGCTTACCCGTACGATAGTAGTTATTTCATTTCTTAATCGAGTACTTTTTATATGCTACAAATGAAGTGCTTGATTTGGCATTACGGTTAAGTCGATGCTATTGTTTTTTAGTTAATTTAACGAGTAGGGGGGGTTGAAGAATAGTCGATTCTAGATAAGGTATTAATGTGCTAATCAGGGATGGGGTCAAATACGTATTTGTATTTAAATACGCTGAGTTTGTGTATTTGTATTTGTATTTGAATCTTTAAGAAAATTGTATTTGTATTTGTATTTGATTCTATAAGAAAATTGTATTTGTATTTGTATTTGATAAAGTGTATTTGACCCCAACCCTGGTGCTACTATGTTTTGATATCAATTGTCATATATGATATACATATACATATATGTAGTAGTTATTTTAGTTATATAATTATAATGTGTAGTTATATGTGAAGTCATCGGTAAGATATCGTTGATCCTAAACATTCGCTAGAAGTTTGATTTAATTTGAAATTTACCTCATTAATATAATAATTATAAGCTATATGATTATTACGACGCGATTAGTTAACATTCAAATGCAAATAACGAATGTTCGTAATAATCGTAATTTTTTAAATTATTCTAAAAAATCACCTTAGCAAATATATTTTCCCTATTCCATGTAAATATCACGAAGGTTTTATTATGTATATCATATATAGTATATATGTATATATATATATATATATATATATATATATATATATATATATATATATATTGTTTAATATATAAATTATTTATTTAAAAAAAAATGTATATTATATATAAAAGTATGTATATGCATGTAGAACTACTACATATATATATATATATATATATATATATATCATAAATTATGCTCGATAATATATATAAAATATATTGTAAATATCTCATGTTAATTGAAAGGTGACAATATATTTTATTTAGGTATAATGGTGTATCTAGTGTATCTAAGTTATCCACATAATCTGGTATATAGTCATATAGTATACATTATCCTATTGGTTAGTTATAACAAAGATTTTTTGAAGCAAAGATATAACACTCCATATCTATACAAATTAATTAATATGAAATCACTGAAATAGATTTAAGTTTGAAGAGGTATCCACAATTTTCCGAAGGAAAGATGGTTCACTTGACATATGTATTAAAATAAAAACGACACTAGCGCATATGCGACGGGTAGGTGAACTAAAATCTATTTTTGGATTCGTATCTGTTTACATGTAAATTCGAAAAATAATACCCTAATATAATTATAAATTAAGATATGTATAAAAATTTGATTTATATCGAAAAGTAAGTGTTCCGCAAAAATATTATTTGGAGATATCAAGTGAATTCATAAAAATGTTACTGAATTTGTATAGGTCAAAGTAGATCGATTAAGTCATTGTTATTTACATGTAAACTTTCAATGTCGTGAAAATGTCGTAATTTTTAAATATAATTCACATATATTATAATATTAAAAGTATATTAGTCTGATAATTATATTAATTACATTATGAATTAATAATATTAAATATAACTTAAAATAATACATGTGTATCCACCTGGTGGTTGGTATGGGAACTATATTAAAATAATTACATAGCTTAGATAGTTTGTTTTAGAACATAGATATATTAAATTACTTGCAATATAAGTTAGCTTTTACTCGCCTCATATATATGTATATTATATACATTCAATGTAACAATTTGTATATCATTTAAAAAAAAATTATTCTATTGCTTTGTTAATAATAAGTGCTTATTTTTCATCATTACGATGATCATATAAATAATAATTTAAAACCATTTTTTTATATTTTAAAGTGTATAGTTGTAAGAATGTATATTATAGATTAAAAAATGTTCAATAATACTACTTATGCAGGTGGCTCTGTTCATTTTCAAGTTTTTGTTGAACAAAATCATTTTTTAAATGATTTTGTGTATATAAAGATTTAGACTGACATCGGCCCCCAATATTTCACGTGACTAACCGAGAGTTATAGTAAACAATGCGTGTAGGGCTTATATAATATCATATTAATATATAAACATACGGTATTATGATATCATATCATTGATATGTATGTATATATAAAACACAAATTCACTACTCGGTGAATACTTTACTGAGAAATATAACGCCAGCCGCGAAATGATTATTTTAACTTTTGTTTGACACGTGATTTATTGGGGGCCGATGTCAGTATTCAGCGGTGACGGGTCAAAACTAACGCGCAATATTTAAAAAAACAAGCGCGTGAGGCGGGAGTTGAATCATTGAAGTGAATTTAAGTTGATCATACAATTCGAATTTGAATTATGTCATACAATGTATATATTATAGAAAGGACATACGTCCTTTAGTGGATATATATATTCATTTCTGTGTATACGCGACTCCCGCCTATTGCATCGCATTGTTTACTTTTTAACTCTCGCGCGTTAGTTTTGACCCTGATTCTATTCAGCTATATAAAATCAAATTATAATATTTCCTAAGTGTTATATCTTTCCTAAGGAAAATAATTGGTTATAATATTATATTAAATATATATTAATTCATTATACTAACTTCGTTGGTTATCAGAACCTGTATATAGCTGCATTTTTGGTTTTTTATGTTGTGATTTTACACATTTTATTTTAATATTACTCGACAATTTTACTTTTTCAAAAGACGAAGTAAGTTGTCTAATATTAATCATAATAGATTTAGGATAATTGCATCCTAAAAATTCTATATTTGAATACGTCTGAGCCATAGATAACAATTTTTCAGATTTGTATTGCGAGCGATATCGCATAATAAACATTTTTCTTAAATTCCATTCAGTACTAGTTTCTGAAGTATTCTTTAGAAGATCAATATTAAAATTATCATCCCAATCCATAGTAAGATAATTAATTTAGCTAATTATAAATAAACTTGTAATTATATATTATGATAATTTGAATTTGAATTTTGAAATTAATAATATAAATTGCTATTAATAATCAAAGATCATCAGATAGATATTTCGCAAAATCATTGAAATAATATAGTCAGTGATTTCATGTCAATTTAAATTGATACGTAAAGGCCAAAGACGTTATATATTTATACATTTATTATATTTATTAGATGTCTATGGCCTACACAGAGCTAGAGAGAATGGTAGCTCTTTCTCTCTATCTCTATGATGGCCTATGGTAAAGGCATAGAGAACGAAGTGAAGAGTCATTTCGTTCTCTATGCGTAAAGGTATAGATTTATATTTACGGTAAAATATAAATATACGAGTAAGGTAAAATTAATTAAAAATAATAATAATAATAATATATTATACAAATAATAAGTGATAAAGAGGAGTGTTATATACTACAGTCTGTAGTAATTAAGACCGCCGGAACTAGTTTTTACCAGGGGGGGTTTTAAGAAATAAGTATAGGAATTATAATATATAATATATAATACCTAATTTATCAACTAATTAGTTTTTTAATTTAAATACTATAGCATGTAATTATTGTAAAATATATCTTGTAATATATAATAAAGTGCACATTATGATTTATTTTAAATGTTAGAGTAAATAATCTAATTATAATTATATGGAGTTAATTAACAAAAAGTGAAACTTATAATGAATAGGATATATCTGGATTAAAGAAATATTTATGTTATAACAAGAATAAATCCCAACATAGTGTATATATATTATGTTATACTTATAAAATGTCTTCTAACATTATTTCTTTGGCAAAATTATTTTATCAATGTATTGTCGTCAGTATAATCTAATATATCTTGATGTTCATTGCAGATATCCAATATTTGTATTTGTGTTGTGACCTTAACCATATCTTCAATATTCTTAACATATAAAAGCTTCTCTCCTAGGACACTGACATACTTGGTTGTACCATTAATAGTTTGATTAATGTTGTTGTTTCTATAAAAACAATTAATATTAAATTAATAAATCTATAAGATATTATTCTTCCAGATTCTTTTAAGATATTTTCTAAATAAATGTGATAATTTGTTCATTTGTTCTGTACTATATCGATTAACATATTAACAAAGATTTTCCGAAGGAAAGATATAACACTTACGCAAAATCGTGTAATTCGAATTTGTATACAAAATACCCTGGTGCCACCTATAGCGGGTTACTTTTAGGAACTATGCGTTGTTTATAATGTAAATTCGTATTTAACTATACACTTTTAAAATGTTAAATAATATGCTTTAAATTAATATTTATATGATGAAAACTAAGTGTTCATTACTAATATATAACAAACAAATATGATATGTATGTTTTAAATGCTATAAGTATATATTTAGTGAGTAAAAGCTAATTTATATTGCATGTAATTTAATAGAGCAATGAAAACATTGTTGTATGCAAACAGAGCCGAACCTAAATCTATTTCAGTGATTTCGATACTACTGCTAGCAGCGGTTGGGGCTATAACTAAATTACGTTGCATGCATAGGGAGTGTTATATCTTTGCTTCGCAAAATCTTTGATATTAATGAGTAAAATAACATTTTCATTGAGAGTAGACTTTGATCATATTACATTTATCTAAGGAAACATATTTTAAAACTTATACTTTTAATATATTTATAAATATATATTTCTGTAATCAACAATAATTATTATAAACCATAGGTAAAACTAAGCAATTTTTCTAATAAAGTGAATATATCAAATTCTATATTTAATAAAATATATGTAGGTTATATTTTTCAAGTGGAGTATTCTTATATGAATATGATTTGGCGATTTATTCAGAACTATTTACGCTTGCCATTGTAAAATGCTCTAATGCATTTATAATATCTAAAGAGTTATTTAAGACTGCTGATATAGCCTGACATCTGACACCCGATATAACACTCCCTGTGTATGCAACGTAATTTAGTAACACCAGATGGCGGTGCTAGCAGTAGTATCGAATTACTGAAATATATTTAGCTCTGTTTTCATACAACAATGATGCATTGCTCTATTAAATTACATTCACTATAAATTAGCTTTTACTCACCAAATATATACCTATAGTATTTAAAACATACATATCATATTTTTTTGTTATATATTAGTAATGAACATTTAGTTTTCATCATATAAATACTTATTTAAAGCATATTATTTAACAGTTTAAAAGTGTATAGTTTGATACAAATTTACATTATAAACAACACATAGTTCTTAAAAGTAACCCGATATAGGTGGTACTGGGGTATTTTGTATAAAAATTCGAAATACACGATTTCGCGTAAGTGTTATATCTTTCCTTAGAAAAATATTTGATATAGGATCATATATAATATTTGATATACCTACCTATTACTCGAGATCCTCTATGAGATTTAGCTAGGCTACCTATGGCCAGTGATGATCACGACTTTTCACGATAGTCGATCGTCGAAAATTTTCTAACCATCGTCGATCGTCGATCGAAATTAGTTTATTGTCAATTATAATTAACAATATATTGTTAAATGTATTAAATGAATTATTAAAGCGTTGGTTTAACGATTATTTTTGATTTTATTATTCCATCAATATTGCCATTATAGAAACAATATCTAACCCAAAATTTAAGTTAAATTGGTTAAATAATTATTCAGAAGAAAAATATATGTTGTTAGGCTTATCTACATTAGTTAAGCAATAGCAACCTATGTTAATATACATATATCAGATAACGAGGTTTAAATAACTACACACAGAACAAAGCGAGACTAATTCAGATTAATTAATGATATGTTATTGATGATAATGGACCACCCACTAAATCAATTTTATAAATAGAAATACTCAATTTTATAAATAGTAAACATATAAATTTAGATAGACTAGGATTAATAATATTATTATTAAAATACAATTCTATACTTTATTAGAGATTATATCCTATTATACTTTATTATTAAATTCACTCAACATTTTCATAAATACAATTTTATATTATATACCCCTATTTGGTTATTTCTTGATATAAATATATACAAATTATTTATTTTATTTTATTCACGATCGTCGATCGTAGATCGCGATCAGTTGATGACTGTCTTGATCGACGATCGTGATCGTGCCCATCACTGCGTATGGGCCATACGGTATGGCTAATAACATGATTATGTAGGTATACCTATAGTTGTATCAAAGATTTTCCGAAGGAAAGATATAGGATATAGGATATAGGATATCCTAACACTTACGCGGAATCGTGTAATTCGAATTTGTATACAAAATACCCTGGTGCCACCTATAGCGGGTTACTTTTAGGAACTATGCGTTGTTTATAATGTAAATTCGTATCAAACTATACAATTTTAAAATGTTAAATAATATGCTTTAAATGAATATTTATATGATGAAAACTAAGTGTTCATTACTAATATATAACAAACACATATGATATTTCTGTTTTAAATGCTATATGTATATATTTAGTAAGTAAAAGTTAATTTATATTGCATGTAATATAGCAATGAAAACATTGTTGTATGCAAATAGAGCCGAACCTAAATCTATTTCAGTGATTTCGATACTACTGCTAGCAGCGGTTGGGGATATTACTAAATTACGTTGCATGCATAGGGAGTGTGATATCTTTGCTTCGCAAAATCTGTGGTTGTATGTTATATAGATATGGTTATACTCAATACCTCCTATTACCTCAGAGGTTATAGGAGATAGGGGAGAGCGGGGCAGGTTGACTATAGGGGCATGTTGAACCATCTCAATTATTTTGCTATTAATAAATATCTTAATGTAATTTTTAATACATGTATACACACCTATATTTAGCATTATTATATCAACTCAACAATTATTTATTTTAACTATTTAAAATATTATTAAATTATTAATATTTTATGAAAAACTCGTTGGTGGGAAAGTAAGTTTAAATTTGATATTATTAATATATTTTGTAATAACATAGCATTATTAATGGTATATAAATAAAGTATATTTAATATACTATATATTATAAAATAAAAAATTCAAAAATTATCATTCACAAATTAATTAGATTACTTTTATATATACTAGTGATATGGGGTAGGTTGACCATAGCAAAACGGGGCAGATTGACTCTATGGTCATTATATTGACTCTATGGTCTATATATCATTAAACATATTTATTTATTAATTTATTTTATTAATTAATGACTTATTTAAATAATAATAATAATCTAATTAATTAAATATATAATTGAGTAATTATTTTAAATAATTAAATAATTTGTTTATATGCTGGAACATAGAGAATCTAACCTCTCTCCTAATCTAACCTCTCGCCTTAAAAGTTGCATTAGTTTTGATATTAATCTTGGTGCATATACTAGTTAATATACTAATAAATATAAATATATAACTTTAACTATGTTTATTTTTTAAATATATCTTTAATTTTGCATTTTTTCTACCTGGCCAAATTTTAAAAAAAAATAATGTAATTATATAATTAATTATTTATCATTACACTGATTTATGAATGTTTTTTATTGATCATAAACTATATGTATATTATGCACTTCATTTTATTAAAATATATTCATAAAAGTATTAGATAAATGAGTTTTTTTTATAAAAATCGGCTCAACATGCCCCGCTCTCCCTTATTGGTAGGTTCCTATTGGTAGGTCCCTATATCCTGCTATCCTACAGATTCGGGAAATTATCAGATAAGAAATATAGCATTAAATCGTGAAACGTATGCTATATAACTTATATACATACTTATATAATATAAGTATGTATATGTGGGGAGTGAGGGAGACTTGAACAGATGATAGACCAGAGAAATCAGAAAACTTGTATTCCTACTCCTATATCAATAAGTATAAAAATCATAACTAGTAACCATAGATTTAGAGTACTCATAATATATTCTAGTAACCCAATAAGGGGAAAGTTGTATGCCATGAAATAACATTTTGAAAATATTTACTTGAATTTTATTTATTTGAAAACAAAAAATATAATTAATTTTACATCAATATTTAAGGTTAATATAATATGAAACATTATTCATATAATATATTACACATTTAATCTTATATTATATAAATAATGTAAGATTAAATATTTATATAGGATTTAAATAATATTCACCCTTTTCTCGAATAACTTAAGCCCGTATTCTTAGAGTATAGATGTATAACTATTTTTAACATGATCTAGCTGGATTTGCAATTCAAGTTGATCCTCATCAAATAGTACAAGGTAATTAGCAAATTCTATATATTTAACGAACTTATTATTAGGAAACACAGAAGTTGAGCAATCGATGTCGGCATTCCCAGCTAACAGTAATAGCCTCATAATAGCAACATAACAGCATATTTAATTGCCTCAAATGTTTATTTTGTGCTATTATGCTGATATTATGTTGCCATTAAATGTATATTATTCTGCTATTAATTTGTCATGCTATTATGCTGCTTTTATGTTGCTATTTAAAGTCTATTATGATATTATTATGCTGCTATTAATTTAAACAATATATTATGCTGCTATTATATTGCTATTATTAGAATAATGGCAGCATAATAGCAGCATTATAGCACAATGTAAACATTTTAGGCTATTAAATATTCTGTTATGTTGCTATTATGAGGCTATTACTGTTTGTTGGGTTAAACGATACGGGTAACATGGGATCACGTTGTGTTATACTTTAATAAACTACTATAGTAACATTTACTCATATATTATATTTAATGTACGTACTATAGTTGGTGTAAGCATTTCTAGAGTAGGTATTCTTTGTACCTACTCTATGTTTGTGTTCGGTATTCAAGTTCTATATATAGCAATATAAATAATATCGGCGCGCGTAATGAAATGCGGGTATATATCGTTATTGTTTTATTTAGTGGAGACCTGGTTTCAACCCAACTAAGAACTTAGATGGCGTTTTTTACTTATAACCAAATAACTCTGATGTCCCTTCTAAGCATCTGCTCTATATAGCTATATATAACTAGAAACTATCTAGCTAACTAGCTAGTTTCATAACATATGTTACACATACTTATATAATACAACTTATGATTAGTATTTTATGACATATTTTATTGGTCCGGACGGTCGTCAAATCCGTCAAATGCCAGGATTTGAACCTACACACCAATGATCACTTGTCAAACGCATTAGCCTACCTGAGGTACCTAGACAGTTTATATATATATATATATATATATATATATATATATATGATATGCTTGATTCATTTGGTGTATTAGGGATGTATAGTATGCATCGGGGAATAAGGATATCAGCGTTTACACCTCTGGCAACGGTGTAATCCCTAACGATATATAATTTGGAGCACCCTTACATGAAAGTTGATGTTCTACGCATCCTGGGTATACTCGGTGGCAATGGTAGTATCCTTTGTTGTACTTAATAGCAGCCTTATATCTAGTATTGTTTTAAATTTTTTTAAATTTGTGTTTATTTAAAAAAAAAAATATGTTTATTTCATTTATATTAATTTAATAGTATTATAGATTGATTGTTTGTAATATTTTATATTATATACACTTTATGTAATACATTTTTAATAAAATATTATATTTTTATATATTTTTATATATATATTTTATTTATATATTATCGTTTACTAATATACTTCTCGTAATTTCGTAAATAGGTGAATGACCAGACAAGCTTTTGCTTTTTCATTCATCTAGGCTTTTAAGCCAACTCTGAGTATTATTATTATATATATATATATATATATATATATATTAATAATAATAATAATAATAATAATAATAATAATAATAATAATAATAATAATAATAATAATAATAATAATAATAATAATAATAATAATAATAATAATAATAATAATAATAATAATAATAATAATAATAATAATAATAATAATAATAATAATAATAATAATAATAATAATAATAATAATAATAATAATAATAATAATAATAATAATAATAATAATCATAATAATAATAATAATAATAATAATAATAATAATAATAATAATAATAATAATAATAATAATAATAATAATAATAATAATAATAATAATAATAATAATAATAATAATAATAATAATAATAATAATAATAATAATAATAATAATAATAATAATAATAATAATAATAATAATAATAATAATAATAATAATAATAATAATAATAATAATAATAATAATAACAATAATAATAATAATAATAATAATAATAAGAATAATAATAATAATAATAATAATAATAATAATGATAATGATGATGATGATGATGATGATAATGGTGATGATGGTGTTGATGATGATGATGATGATGATGATAATAATAATATTGGCCATTAGGAATCCAGAACCGATCAGATCTCTACGACCTCTCTAACATCGGTGCAGCGGAACCAGTATGGTCTACCCCGGATACGAGTTCAGTAGAAGACGATGCTGACAGGGAGGAGGAGGCTGAGGAGGATGAGGAAGAGGAGGATGAGGATGAAGATGTTAACGATGATGATAACGATGATGATTGTGAACCGAATAGTGGGGATAATAGTTCGTGCAGCAATGACAGTTAGTTTGCACACACTCACATACACTTACATACATACGACGTATGACATACGTACAATGTACGTATATTATAGATATATATATATATATATATATATATATATATATATGTGAATGTAAAAGTATATATATATATATATAATATATATATATTAATATTATCAGATATATGATTTTTAAATATAGTTTAATGGAGAAGCAAAAATGCATCGATAAATATCCTTAAATATATCCTTAAATATACTGACAAGTCAATGACAACATATAAATATAACCTAAACAATATTACCTATATATATACCTGGCTATACCATGTAGGGGAAAGTCTCCGATTACCGACACCCTCTCGTATCTCAGTAACTTAATAATAACAAAATAAATAATCCTACAATTGTTATTTGATCAAATGTAATATTCTGATTTTACCTATTCAATATTTGAATAATAATTTTTTTTAAATCACTGTAAATACTTTATTAATTAAAAGAAAACTTAAAACTGCCATAATATTGTAGATCAATAAAATGTTTATAATTATTATAAAAATAATTTAATTTGAATAACTATTAACCAATATATCTTAATTATAGCAACCCATATGATTTTCCTATTAACGACCCCCTAAATTACCCTAATACTGAACCCATGTGATTTATAATATCCAATCAAAAAAGATCCGTATTTACTTTAAAATATTTCGTAAGTTGTTTGTGTATCATTGATTAGACAAAGATTTTTCTAAGGAATGATATAACACTTACGCGAAATCGTGTAATTCGAATTTGTATAAAAAATACCCTAGTACCACCTATATCGGGTTACTTTTAGGAACTATGTGTTTTTTATAATGTAAATTCATATCAAACTATACACTTTTAAAATGTTAACTAATATGCTTTAAATTAGTATTTATATGATGAAAACTAAGTATTCATTACTAATATATAACAAACAAATATGATATGTATGTATTAAATGCTACAATTATATATTTGGTATATTAATTTAATAGAGCAATGAAAACATTGTTGTATGCAAACAGAGCCGAACCTAAATATATTTCAGGAAACGATACTACTGGCATCGGGTATTAATAAATTACGTTGCATGCATAGGGAGTGTTATATCTATTATTCGCAACATCTTTGATATAGATTTAAGATTAATGATTCTAGGTGATTATATACATGATTAATAAATACATATTAAATAATAATTATTATTTATATTATTGATTATTATATTAATATACACTATTTTAATATAATTACTATACAATTTAAATTTAATATTACTATTAAAACATAAATTCAATAACAAAATAAATTGCGTGCATGTTATAATTAATTATATTTATGTATATCTACTATTGTTATTGGATATTATGATACTATAATTATTAATGCCACGATTATTTTAGGGGGTCGGTAATAGGAGAAGGGTGTCTGTATTAGGCACATGTACCGATTACCGACCCCCCCTGTTAATTATTGTGAATATAATTATATCAACAATATAAAATAGCCACATTATTCATTGACATACTATTACCAAAGCCTTTGCTATTACCCTAATTACAAAATGTCAAATAAATATATTTAATATTGAATAAGTTATTACAAATAATCATTTAGGGGTCGGTAACAGGAGACTTTCTCTATATGATGATATTCATATATATATATATATATATATATATATATATATACTCTATAGAGTGTTGTCCATAATATAATAAGATGATACATATATAGTAGTATAATTAACATAAACTATATTTTATGTGACACATGTATGTGATAACAATATTTATATTTTTGTATACATATTATTATATAACATTTAAGTAATATTTGTAAATTATATGTTATACATTGTTTTAAATTGTAATACCAATTAGCATATTAATATGGTAATCAAATATTTGTTTTAGTTTTTTTCTTTTATATTTTTATTTGTATTTTAATATATATTTTTATTTTATCAGTATACAAAAATAGGTATTTTATCTGAATAAAGATTATTAAATAAATATGAATAATGACATACGACATTACACACTACCGTAAACGATAGCTATAGATACTCGATTATAATATCTTTCAATGATCCTCATTCACATATCTATATACTGATTTCATTCGTTTATTCATTTATATATGTATATGTGTGTATATGTATATAGAGAAAAATCATGTATCCACAACTTACTTACTTTACTTATGTCGAACTCCCGTTCGACCCTTCTTTACAATTTTCTTCCAATCATCACGAATCATCATAACATTACGTATTTCATTCACATCATCTAGTCCAGTATCCTTTTTTAAATTAGCAATGTACGTCACAGCTTTTCTTCCTCTGTTGCTTTTTCCAGACGTTGGTTGCCATAAAATCAGATCATGAGCTACTTCATCGTCGTGACGGATGCAGTGACCTGCTATTCGCAGACGACGAGTATTTATAACATCGGTAATTTTTGGTAGTTCTTTATAGAGTTCAACATTTGTTATATGGTCTCTCCATGATACTTCAGAATCATTCTTAATAACCTTGTATAGCATCCATTTATTCTCCGTTCAAGTGATTTGTCGATCGTCCAAGTATCACTGCCATATAGTAGGATACTTTCAATAGTGGCTTGAAAAGTCCTAATCTTTAGTTTTCTTTTTAACTTGGAATTCCAGAGTTTTTTCAACTTGTGACATGCCTGCCAAGCTAGTGCCTTTCGGATCTCAAAGTCTTTTGATGAGCTACTCATCCATGCACCCAAGTATTTAAAGTTATTTACTACTTTAATATCTTCATTTAGTAATGAGTGGATATTTATTGGTTCACTTTGAGAAAAAGCCATTATTTCAGTTTTTCTTGAGTTTATTTTTAAACCTAATTTTAAAGCTTGGGTTTCTACATTTGATAGTAATTCTTGAGCCTGCTCAATATCTTGTGATATTAAAGCAATATCATCTGCATAGCTTAGATCTGTAATCACTTTTGCTGGTACCCTACGACTCTGTTTCCTAGTTAGTTCAAAACCAAGATCTAACTGTTTTCCTTTCACAGCCATTCGCATTGCATAGTCAAGCATTATTATAAACAGAAAGGGGGCCAGCGTATCACCTTGTAGAACTCCAGTAGTTATATTAAACGATTTGGTTTCTCCATCAGGTGTTAGTACTTTCGCTTTGGTTCCTTTGTATCATGTTTCTATTGCTTCTACGATAATAGTGGGAATTCCGTAAGCCAAGAGTATTTTGAACATATTATTTCTATTTATAGTATCGAAAGCTTTCTTAAAGTCAACAAAAGTAATGATTGCTTTTAGATTCTTTTCTTTGATACCTTCTCTTAATCTTCGCAGTGCTAGTATATGGGTAGTAGTTGATCTTCTGGGACGGAAACCATTTTGGTTATGCCGGAGAAGGGGATCTATAATTGGCTGAATTATATTAAGTATCACCTTATTAGTTATTTTTAGAGCAATAACAGATATAGCAATTCCTCTATAATTGTCGACTTTATTAAGATTACCTGATTTTGGTATTGGCATTATTTGACAAGTAGACCATTGAATAGGTTTTTGCTTTTCAAGTAAAATTTTATTTGCATATTCTAGAAGGATATCGTCAAATTTACAATATTTGAAAGCTTCAGGTGCAACACCATCAGGTCTTACTGTTTTTCCATCTACTAGATTATTCTTTACCATTAGATATTCGTCTTTTGTAAAAGCGTTGGTAAATATTTCTGTATGTTTAATTACAATTTCTGGTTCAAAATCATCAATTTCTTCTTCAGAATTATTATTGCCGAGTAAATTTTTAAAATGAGTAAACCATTTATTGATTCTATCTTCGTTATTACTGGCTTTAATTATTCCTTTTTTGGTAGTTTTACGACCAGTTATATCATTGATTAGTTGCCAACATTTGGCATGTTGTCTTAATTTATTCGAATTTTCAATATCATAAACTGTTTTCTCGAGATCATCACTTTCTATCTTATCATATGCTTCCTGTAGTTTTCTCTTGGTTTCTTGAAACATTTCATACTTTTCTTCTGTATTTGATAATACATACTTTTTATAAGCTTCATTTACATTATCACGAGGTATTGCAATATCTGGATGTCGAGATGGATTTTTATCAAGTTTTCGCTTCTTTGGTAATAGAGATTTACATGCTTCTTGATTTGCAAGAATAAAATTACCATATGTTAAAGATATGTCTTTAATTTCATCTTCATTGGAAATATTAAGTTGGTTATATCTCTTTGTAACTATGTCACTGTATTCTGTAGCTATGTTTTTATTCTTAAGTACTGACCAGTTATACATTGGTATTGAATTTTTCTTCTTTTGTGATCTAAAACTTAATTTAATTTTGGAATTCAGAATTCTATGGTCAGAACCTATACTGCTAAAACTATTATATGCTTCACAGTTTATAGAATTATTTCTCCATTTTGTACGTATCATTATATAATCAACTTGAGTCTTATTTCCGGTACAATCTGACATAAATGTCAGATTGTATCCACAAAACATTTCCAAAACTCATAGGTTCTCTACAACATCATGTTGTCAGCATGTAACATATATTCTATAGCCTATAGCCTATAGGCCTATAGTATATAATATATATATATATATATATATATACTATATTATATCTATATTGTTTTACATTTAAAACCGTAATTATAGATATACAGTATATATTCATTCCTCCACAAGTAACTGTTCGTTATACTTATTCATCACACATTGCGTGGGGGCAGCCGTATACCGATACCGATACCCTAATCGAGAAGCATATGATTACAATTGTATATAATATTAATATTACAGATTATTTATGGATATTTCTAATTTTAATACATTTTCTAGAATTCATCTGTTATATATAACAATATATATATATATATATATATATATATATATATATATATATATATATATATATATATATATATATTTAGACATATGTATATGTATTTTAATATTCATAATTTATATATATGATGATTATGATGAAATAAGGTTTATTAGGCACCGTTGCAAAATGATAACACTCCTCATTAGTGCACGTAAAATACATAATAATAAATAAAACACAACAACTATAAAAAACGAAAAAACTAACTGAACAAAGTGGAATTAATAAGAACGAAATATAAAAGATAATAATAATATTATGAAATGATATATAGGATAGATAGGAGGTGGGAGATTATATAGATATTATAGATTAAGGGAATGTACTCCAGATATATGGAATATTGTATGAGAAGGAGCATTTCTGGAATTTAAGGAATTATGGCTGTGGGATAACGAGACATATACTGTAAGTTGAACTTGTATCGTGGGTGGTGGAGCGAATTAAGAGTATATATATATATGAATGAGTGGAGAAATATAGATTTATGGGTAATAGAAAGGAGTCGAATAGGGATCGTTTTTTATAGGGGAAACAGTTTGGTAGAAGTTGAAAGGAGTCGGTAGAAGAATGGTAAGATAGTTTAATATTTAAAATGGATCTTATAGATGATCTGTTTATTCTGTGTAATGGGGCGATGGAGGAAGCTGGAAGGTTATATAATAAAGAAGAACAATAAACAATACGATAACTTACAAGTGAATTAATCTGGACAGCACATATGGGACGAGTAATATATTTATAGATACATCTGATTCTAAATAAATGAATTATATGTTGTAGATATAGGGAGAAAGAAGTAAAGTTGGATATCTTCAGCATATATATGATAGATAACGCCAGGAAATGTGGCTATAATAGACATTATAGGTGCTATATATAGATAATATAAGTGGGCCTAGGATATAACCTTGTGGGACGCCATAGCGGGTGGGGTCAGAAGATAAATCACACAATTTTACAGAGGATGTACGAGTTAAGCCATTTGAGGGCACTACCATTAATACCAATCATCTCAAGTCTCGATATAAGAATATCATGGCGAAGAAAGTAAAATTCGCAATAGAGGTAAAGGAGGACCATTTGACACCATATATGGTCACTATAGTGAGAGAGCAACTTTGGAATATATATTGTTCAAGACATGAAATCTATCTTAGTTGAGTCACCTTTACGAAATGCATTTTGCAGGACATCATGTGACGACAACTTGACATAAACCTATTTATTTAACGGACAACAATTCTTTCAAGAACTTTACTAATAATAGGAAGTTGGGAGATAGGACGGTCAGATGTCAGATACTGAGGGAGTAGTAAATGTAGATAAATATTATCAATTGGTTTATATTTTAAGGGGTGCTATATTTTTGATGAAGGGAAGTAATGATTGAGTAGGTAAATAATATGTTATCCGAGAAAAAGTTAGAGAATTCATTACAGATTTTATTTTTATGAATATTTTGTGTAGGGTACATGTAAAGGGGGATCAGGCGCAATAAGTTTTCTAGCTAAGACAAATGTGGCACGAGGATTGGAGGAAAGGCTATTGATTTTATTTATATAATAAGAAGATTTTGCTTTATTGATATGTGATTTAGAGAATTTTAGATGATTAGTAAACTACAAAAGGTTTTCAGGAGAAGGAACACGATGATATGTTCTTTCAGTTTTACGTAGAGATCGCTTGAGTTTAACAAAATAGATGTAAACCATGGGCAATTATTATGCAGGGAAATTGTATTAGATAGAAGATAGGAATATTTGTCAAGTAGACAGGTGAGAGCGGAGTTTAATGATTCAGGGATATGGGTAAGGAATCCTTACTAAGGATACAAGAATTGATACAAGTTCAGAGGAGAATAAAGGAATATTAGTAGATTTTATTTTTCTATAATGAATGAGTTTCTTGGATAAAGAAGGAATCAGAGGGAGTATAATTTTAAAAGTTATAATGAAATGATATGTAAGAAGATCAGATTTGGTAAACAATCAATTAAACAATTACATTAATAATGAGACCTGCAGAAAATAAGGTCGATTGAATTCCCAGCTGTATGGGTAGGAAAATGTACTACTTGAGTCATGTATATGGAGTCAGTAAGATACTTGAAACTTGAATGAGGATATTGTGTTGATTGAAATGGTAATTAAAATCACCAAGGATAGTGTTTGTTGGATTGAAAACTAGTCTGGTATTTAGTGGAGATTGGAATATTTAAAATGAGATCGTTAAATTTATTAAAGAACATATATTTTGGAATATATATAATCAGGTTTTGGAGGTCTATAAATAATATAAATAGAAAATTTAATGTTCGTATTGTAGAATGAAAAGTAAACGGAGAGACAATCACTATAGGAAAAAGTAGGATGGTTGAAAGTAGGAGTATACTCCTATAGGTAAAGCATGATGTATAATAAATATATAGTAAATTTATAATAAATATATAATGTTAAAACTATATCAAGAAAAAGAAGAATATATCAGTATCATCATGTGAGATCCATATTTCTGTGAGGGCAATTAGCATGAGGGACGATTATTTAAGATAGGCTAATAGTAAAATGGAATTTGTTCTAAGAGATCGAATATAAATGAAAGCCACTCCTACAATATACTGTAACGTACAGTCTGTAAATCGTGTGTAAGTAGGAGTATGGATAGTGGGTAGGAGATATAGGTAGTAGTAGTAGTAGTAGTTGGAGATAAATCAGAAATAGTTACTGGTTGGGATTCTGGAACAGATGTAGATGAATTGGTATTAGAGGAAGCTTCCTCTAATCTAGATGTATTATGTATTAGGTATCGGAACAAAGGTAGAGGAGTTAACATTTGAGGAAAGATTAATAGGTTGTATATCGGAAATAGAGGGGTTGGCATTTTCAGAAGGATTATATGGTCGTGGTCGGAATTATATTTAATTATAATTACATATTCATACATACAATATATTAAAATATAGGTCCTCTAGGTAGGTACTATAGATTGTTCTAGATTATATTGAATACTATAACGCTAATGCACTAATAGTTACATATTTACTACATGTGTTATGTATGATCTATAACTATAGTATGCTTATAAGTGAAAACTTCATCTAAGTTCCGGCATGAAAGGACTCCATCAAATAAAAATAACAATAACAACAATAACAATATTACATATGATAATCATGATAAATAGGTAGACCATATGTAGTAAATGTGTAGTAACGTGTGTAATATATTATAATATATATAATATACATATTTTATATATTATATATATATATAATATATATTATATATAATATATATAATATATATATATATATATATATATATATATATATATATATATATATATATATATATATATATATATATATATGTATATATATACACCTATATATTATTTTATATTATTTATGTAATCTTCAGTTAAGAATTTATAATTATAAATCTTTGATTGATTGATTGATTGACAATTTCGAATAACAAATATTAATATGTCTAGGATAATGCAATTACGATAACCTACAATTAGTAACGTGACAGGGGAAATTACCCTAATACGGACACTTTAAAGATAAATGGTCATAATATTTTATGACTCAATATTTGTATTCGCATATTACAACGTATTTATATTATATAATTGTAAATATTATTGTGATTTTAAAATTGTATAATAAATAGTCGTAATCAATAGATAAAGGGAGTGTCCGACGGACACTGTCCGTATTCGGTACCCAATCTCGAATACGGATACTATGTATTATAATATGGATATGTGTACAATGTACACTGTACACTGTACACTGTACACTGTACATTGTATAATGTATATTACTATATACTACGAAAATGGGTTATCCCACTACCAGTATTTCCGGAAATAATGTCCATAAATGATTGATATAAAGTCATTTTCTAGCAAGTTATGGGATACCCCCTTTAAAGTACTATATTTCCGGTAAGTTTCCGTAAATTAAGGGGGTATCCCACTACAATTGTATTTAACTTGCTAGAAAATAACTCTATAGCAAACATAGCCGGACATTATTTCCTGAAATACTGGTGGGATAATATCTTAATATAAAAATAGATAGAAAGAGTTTAAAATAACGTAATAAACTGACATGGACAAATATAGTATAATATATAATCATAGAAAAACATGATGAATTATAATTATACCAAATATATTATTATAAATATATATAATATTATTATAATATAATGGTATACCATATATATACGTAATATGTACGCGATATATAATAAATAATATTTTTACATGCACTATATATATTTATATAACTAATATATATATTTTCAACGTGTAATAAAGTATAATATGTACTTTTTATATGTATAACGATTTTAGGTACGGTTATCTAAATAGTAAAATATTATATACAACAATAATATATTAATTAGTATAACTTGACCGCTGTCACCATGTAGTATTTATGATATTGAATATGAGTTAATATAGCCTACTATACATATATACGTGACTAACCTTATCTGGAAGTGCCGTATCTCGTATCTTGTATTATGATAGATAATATATATATAATTAGGTATAGGTGTTTATTAGTTGTGCATTAAGTAGTAAGTGAGTCTCGTAAGTCATTTGTAATGGGCGTGGCTTAGTCACGCTATATATGTATAGTAGGCGTATTCAATATTACTACACGTATATGTATACCCTATGATATGTATAGTGCTTATTTTTAATTTAGGTTACCCATAGGATATATGGCCTATACATATATGTATTTATGTATACATAAACACATAAACACACACACACACACATATATATATATATATATATATATATATATATATATATATTATAATATGTTATAGGTTTTAATTATGTATTTTACTTAAATAATAATGTATTAATAATTTATAATCATCAAATGAATTCTATTTTAGTTGCATTCATTAATTAAATTAAATAATTATCAGATAGATTAAAGTACGCCTAATTTATATATATATATACATGAAATATAGGTTAAATAGTATACTAATAGTTAAATTTAAGTATACTTACATGTATACACATATAGAGGCTCAATTTGCTAAGGCGTCAGACACACGAGCAGTAGGACACGGGTTCAAGTCTCATCCGGACCATTAAAATAGGTCTTACAATAATATATAGAGTGATCTTATATTACCTTGTTACCTTGTACCGTCGAGTCGTAACCGACCCCTGGCGACGTCCATGACAGTTCCTCTCCATATCACTCTATTTCTGGCTTCTGCTAGTATCTTCATGATGTTGTCGTTGGCTATATAATTCTGCAAATTGTTCAGCCACGTTATGTGTGGCCTACCCCTTCGCCTTTGACCATCCATCTTTCATAGCATCAGCTGTAGCTCCATCGAGTCCGCTCTCACCACGTATCCAAAGTATGATAAGGCAAGTTTGACAATTTTTGCCTCTAGCGTTCTTTTGGGTTTTATGCTGGCAATGATGTCTATATTTGTCTTCCTATTTATATAGGTCACTCCAAGCAGGTTTCTCCAACACCACAATTCGAAAGCATCGATTTTTGCTCTTTCCTGCTTCTTTAGAGTCCAGGTTTCTGCACCGTATAGAATAATCGGGAAAATAAGTGTCTGTACAATTTTTACTTTAGTGGCGAGTCTTAAATCTCTATATTTAAAAATTTTCCTCAGACTCCCCATTGCACTTTTTCCCATTGCAATTCTTCTGCGTAATTCCATATCTATTTGTCCGTCACTTGTTATCAAGGCTCCCAGGAAAACAAATCTTTCAACTACTTCTATATTTTCGCCATCAACTATTATAGAATCTAGTTCTCCTGTTGCCATCACCTTAGTTTTTTTGACATTTAGATATAACCCAGTTTTCTCACTCGACGATTTGACTTTTTATATAAGTTCTATAAGGTCCTCTCTATTACCGGCTATCATTGTGGTGTCATCTGCATATCTCAGGTTTGATACTTTCCTTCCACCTATGCCAATGCCTTTGTCCCATTTATATAGAGCCTCTCGCATTATCTTTTCTGCATAGATGTTGAATAGCAATGGAGATAGAATGCAACCCTGGCGTACTCCTTTACCAATCGGTATGTTGCCTGTCTCTCCTCTGTCCTTATAGTCGCTTCCTGATTTGTATACAAGTTACTAAGCATGAAAATCAAATGTTCAGGTACTCCCATACCTTTGAGAGTGATCTTATATAATTGTGTATAAATAAATGATCGGCTCTCGTTAAAACCACGGATTCCTTAACGCGAGAGCGGCTTCGAAGGGACATTAGAGCCATACATGGTTATAATTGAAAACTTCATCTAAGTTCCTGTATGGGATGAACATTTTCTTAAGACTCCACCAAAATAAAATAACAATAAAATAACAATATATATATATAACATTATTAGATGTAGCTTCATTAATAATGGTAATTAATAATAGTATTAATATTATAACGCATTGATATTTATAATAATTAGAATAGTTCACACGCTAGTCGCTCATTGGTTATATATATAACCAATAGTTATAACTTTATATAACCCTATAGGGTGTCCGTATTAATGCATCAAGACTGTCCGTATTAGGGATTTATATGACCTGTATAAATGCTCTTATAACTTAATATTAATATTTGTATTAGGGATTTATATGACCTGTATAAATGCTCTTATAACTTAATATTAATATTTGATAACAAATATGGAAATTATGTATATAATATTCAGAATGCTTTAGTTCCTAATAATATATTTTTCTTTTTCCTACATTTATTTTGAAAATGTTTTTGGTTGACTTTTTTTCATAAATTTAAAAATGTAATACAAAAATTAGTTTATTAGATATATCAGAATTATGTTAATTAATTAAAAACATATAAAATACTTATTTAGACTATTTATATAATTGTGAATATTTTATTCATTCAACATTTTTTTATAGGATTTATAGTTTCTGAGATACCGAGAGCATGATATCAGAGAGCTGTCCTTATTAGGATACATTCCCCTACACATGTAATATTATAAATGACATTATACACATATAATATAATATACTAAGTAATTGTTTAGACGTGGATTCGAATCCTGGTACGGGTATATGTTTAGTTATTATCGTGTATCGAAATCAGATCTTGTCGCTTATCTTTTACCTGTCTAGTCTTTATACGCCGTATAGTATAAGCAAAGCTTTTGGAAGCAATTCCTTAGACAATTTTTTTGTATACGGTATAGTAGACGGTCAATATTATGCGTATTAATGAGGTCAATATGGGCGTATTAACGCGGTAAACATGAACACATATTTACATGCTAAATAAGGGCATATGCTCGCGGTAAATAAAATAGGCAAAGATTCGTGAACATCGTCTAACTAACCAATACGTGATGACGCATCACTGATGACTCATCACTGATGCGTCATCACTTATGACTCATCATTGATGACGAACACCGCGTAGTCGTTAATTCTACGAATACCTTTGCATTGGGTCGTAGCAATATCTTCTATAACCTGATGGTATAGGAGGTATTGGTCGCACGACTATGCACACAAGTACTACTACGATGTTAGAGAATGCGTAGGTTCCCATGCCACGTGTATACAGGTGTACATATCACGTGTGTAATTTGTGTGCCCACGTGTGTAGTCATGATCTATAGTCGTTTACGCGTGCTATAGGATATTTGTAAGATGAGGTATTTATTATTATTATTATCAGATTTAGGTTTACACCAGGGTTTTTGTAGAAGCTAAAGCTTATCGAGACAATTACCCTTAATTTTAAAGCAAGTTAAAAAAAAAACTAAATAAATAAAATATTATAAAATATTATATGACTTCCTGTTTACATAGATACAATACAATGAATAAAATAGAAAAATAATATAAATTGTTTGAACTTGCCATAAAATTATTTAATCATCATTTAATTATTTATAAATAAATAACTAAAATAAATAATAAGTACTATAAAATAATACACTAAACAAAAATATAGATGTATTAGTATAAAAGAAGAAAAAAATGAAGTAAAATGAAATAAAACTGAATAAAACTGAATAAAACATAACAAAAAGAATATCTAGAAAGATGGTAAGAACTGTATGTAACATTTTTTTTTTTTTTTTTTTTTTTTTTTTTTTTCAGTAAATAAGTTTTAGGAATTTTTTTGTAATACTTTATAATAATGTAAAGAATGTAAAATATTTGTTCAAACTGAAATGTTAGTTTAATTACTAATTTTTATATAAGTGTCAATAAAGAGAAATAAAACAAAGAAGTATAATCAAATATACAAGAAAAAAGATTCAATACAAAATGTTTATGTAATTAAAAATAAAGTCAAATAATATTATTAGTCAGAGGGAAATAAAAAATACTAAAGAAAATACTAAAGAAAAAAGAAATACCTAACAGTTTTTTTAATTTTATTATTTTTATATAAACGTCAATTAAAAAGAAAGAAAACATGATAGTAAATTAAAATATAAAATGTAAAAATTCAGTAAAATAATATTATTAATGTCGGGGAAATAAAATATTGTAAAGTAAAACACTCAAAAGTATTAATTTTTTTTTAATTTTTACATAAACGTCAATAAATTAAAATAAGAATAAAATGTGGATCTTAGTATATAATACAATATTAGATAAAAGACATGATAAAAGATTTAAAATTAGAAAAATGAGATTTAGATTATAAGTATACTGAGTAAGAAGATAACAAATTTGTATACATACGTTTCCTGAATAATTTATAATTTGATATATTTTTTAAAATATTATCAAGCTTATTCCAGGTAATTGGTCCAATGTATATTAATGTTCTTCTGCATAGTTCTTTTTTGAAATTAATAATTGAGAAATTATTTATGCTCCTAGTGTTGTGAGATGATGAAGTTACAGAAAAAAATGCATTTGTTATAACAGGATGAAGATCATTGAAAATTTTAAACATAAATTCACATGTACTTATATATGTAATTTCATTTATTTTTAATAAAGAATTATCAATAAATAGTCCATTAGTATGATGTAAAAAATGTTTTTTACATATAATCCTTATCATTCGCTTTTGAAGAATATATATGCATGATACATTAGATTTATATGTATTTCCCCAAAATATGTTACAATACTTTATATGAGGCAGGAATATGGAATTATATATATGAAGTAATGCTTTTTTATTTATAAATTTGGAAATAATGTTGGTAATCCATATGATTTTTTTTAGTTTTGATTTTAAAAACAAGATATGTTGTTTCCAGTTTAATATATCGTCTATAATTACGCCTAAAAATTTATAAAATGTAACTCTTTCAATATTTCTGTTATTTAAATTTATATTTATAATAGTTCTTGAATTAATAGACATAAAGCAAGTTTTATTTAAATTTAATGATAACCTATTATAGATTAACCATTTATTAATATTTTTTAATTCAGTTTGACAAATATAATTAAGTAATTCGGCTGATGTATTTTCAAAATGTAAAGTAGTATCATCTGCGAACATGGTAAACTTACATAAAGAAGATGATTTTGTAATATCATTAATATAAATTAAAAATAAAATGGGTCCTAGGATGGTGCCTTGGGGTACACCCGTTATGACTTTTAGTTTATCTGAAATTACATCATTATATATACACTGTTGATATCTATTTGTTAAATAGCTCATTATCCAGTTAAGTGCAATGCCTCGTACTCCAATATTTTTTAATTTAAAAAGTAATATTCTGTGATTAACTGTGTCAAATGCTTTTTTTAAATCAATAAAGATTATAGCGCCAACATTGTTATTATTAAAACAGGTACTGATTTGTGACTGGAGGTTAAATATTGCATGTGATGTACTGTATCCTTTCCTAAAACCAAATTGAGAAGGAGATAATATATTAAAAGATGATAAAAAACTATAAAAGCGAGAATAAAATATTTTTTCTAAAATCTTTGCGAATTGACAGGTGAGAGAAATTGGACGATAGTTATTAAAAAATGTATCATCACCAGTTTTGTGTAAAGGGATAATATTTGATAATTTTAAGAAATCCGGTACAACGCCTGATTCAAAAGATAAATTTACAAGAAAAACAAATGGATAAACCAATACAGGAAAAATACATTTAAGTAACTGCATGGATATGCCATAATGATCTCTTGATTTTTTTGGTTTGAATTCATTTAATACTTTAATAATTTCCTCTGAACTTACTGGTGTTAAAAAAAAACTATGTATATTAGGTTCAGGTAAAAAGAATTTAAAGTCATCATCATTACAATTATTTATATTATTATCTAAATTAGAACCAATGTCTCTAAAAAAAGAATTAAATTCATTAGCAATTGCTAAACAAATTAATTTGTTTAGAATCAACAATATTCACATTATTTACATTAAAATTGTCAGGTAGTTGTTTGAATTTTTTTTTAACATTAAGTAAATTATTTAGTACATTCCATGTATTTTTTGTATCAGAGCAATTTTTTAACAGATTTGAATAATACTTTTTCTTAGCTTCTTGAACTAAAGATGTTGTATTATTTTTAAAAATTTTGTAAATAAATAAATCATTTTCAGATTTAGATATTTTATATTTTTTATATAATATCTGTTTTTTTCTACAAGCCTTTTTAAGATCTCGAGTATTCCATGGAATGAGTTTATTTTTGTGGGAGGCTTTATTAATTTTTGGACAGTATCTATCAAAATTTAAGATAAAGTATTCCAAGAATAAATTCCAAGATTTTTCTGTATCGTTAGTTTTTATGAATTCCCAGTTTGTTTTTTTAAAAATTTCAAACAGATTAAACATGGTTCTATCATTAATTTGATTTTGTTTGATTTTAGTAGATTTAACTTTATCTTGAGGTTTGGTAGACAATTGTAAATTTAAAACAATTGGAAAATGGTCAGATATATCTGAAATAATTATTCCTGAAAATCTTTTCATATTAAGATTAAAATTTGTAAATATATTATCAATTATAGAAGAAGAATTATGTTTAGTGTCGATTCTAGTTGGACGATTAATTAGATGTGAACAACCTAGTGAAATCATCGTATCAAAAAAGGTATTAGCCACTTTATTTGTATTTATATGCACTAGATCAATATTAAAGTCACCACAAATAATCATTTTTTTATCATTACTAACATGTTGCTGAAAATTATTTATCAAGAAATCAATAAATGTAGAGTGAGCTATTTTTTCTAAAGTAGGAGGAAAATATATTGTACTGAAAATAATGTTTTTTGATTTTTCAAAAATAATTTCAATTGATAAGTTGTCATAATAGTTATTTGAAATGGTAGATAGAATATTAAATTGATAATGTTCACGTATATAGATTAAAACACCACCTCCATTTTTATGTTTACGATTTGAACATATATGGTTATAACCAGGAATATTAAAAATGAAAATATTATTATCACTCAACCATGTTTCAGTAATTGAAACTATATCAAAATGATCATCAAACGTATTCAAAAATATAATTAATTTATCAAAATTTTTTTTTAAACTCCTAATATTGATGTTAATAATATTAAAATTAAATAAATTATTTTTATTAGAATTCAACTTCCATTCATTTGAGGTGTAATAATTGGATTCATTGAGAAAATTAAAATTACAATTTGAGAAATTATTATTATTAAAACTATCATTATTGGAACTAAAATTGTTAATTTGATCAAAATTAAATTGCGGATAGAGTTATTTATATCATAATTGTATTATACAATTTGTATTGCGTGCACACATTGCTGGAATTATAGAGAACAGAGTGTTATTATTAGAATAAATAGATTGTAGGTAGGCTTATAAACCTATACAATATATAAATATATATATATATAATTTAATTTAATTAAATATATTTAATTGAGTGTTAAATTTAATTGTATTGTATTAATTTGTATGCGTCAGAAAACCAATGAATAAAATAGAATTAAAAAATATGAATACTCTTTATATTTATTCGTTTTTGTATTAATTCTCTTATTACCAAGAGCAGGTTGGTATATCGATAAGTTCAATAGAACTTATCGTACACGTGTGTATGGTATAGAAGAAAATAATAAAATAAAAACCCGCGGGTTTTTGATCTCGGTCATCAACTAAATCTGATATTATTATTACTATATATATATTATATAATATATATATAATATATATATATATATATATATATATATATATAAAACGTTCCCTCCTACGCCTTCTATCACTCGCTCGTAAAGCAATATATTATACTTCTCCTCCTTATTTGACTTCCATACTAACACTAAGACGCCTGCTGACTTCCTTACGATCAAATGCTGACATTTTCCTAATTTGCCCTCGTGTCTAATACCTGAAATACCATAAACGCGCCTTCAGTTATATGGTTCCATTCTTATGGAATTCCCTCCCTGCCTCTATTAGATCAATCCATTCACACCCTTTATTACACACCTCAAAGCATATCATCGATGTAATATATTCACTTATATAATCATACAATATTACTATTTTTATAAATTATATTATTTTATCGTTTTGTTTATTTATTTATCTAATTTATTTATATATTTATTGATTTCGTTCTATATTGTTATATGCACCTACGAGGGGTGGCCACACATATGATAAGTACTAATAAACCTTATCATAATCATCATCATATATATATATATATATATATATATATATATATGTTATAAAACATGTAAATATATCGATTAATGTGATCTATTTTTTTGCACTAAATATTACGTAATATAATCGATATTTATATATATATATATAAATTAATTAAATGTATTTGGTAGACTCGTTGCATAACCCATGGCTAGGCCTAGCCATGTATATGTGTGTGTTTTTATTGTATTAATTAGTTTTCCAGTTATTCGATTTCGTTTCATTATTGTCCTATATAAGTAACGCCTCTAGATGAGATACACACACTATCGAATCCACGTCTCAACTGCCAGGTACTGTGACTTTATTATTATTTTCTAAGTATATACTTATTTATACATATGTAATTTCACATGGTCTCTGACTAAATAAAATAGTTGAAACATCAACTTTGTTACATATAAATATTTATATATATATATAAATATATATATAGGTGTGAATAGGTCATACATTTAGAGTAACAGTACTCTAAATAAATGTTAACGTGTATACAAGCATATATGCTTATATGAGTTACTTCTGTATTGACGTTGTAGGCCATACTTAGAGTGTAGCTTACTTAGTTGTGCCTTCTACTGCTATCGGTTCACAGGTCATATATATATATATATATATATATGCATATTGGTTTTCAATTATTCATGTAAGTATTTAAGTTAGAGAGGTTACAGTTTATATATTAATTTTCAAATATTGTATGTTGGTGTTTATTGTTTATGTATGTCATATGTATACATAGGTTACAATATATGTATACCTATAGGTTACAATATATACATAATTATATATATATATATATATAGAATGTGTATACATAGTAGGTATATATATATATATATATATATATATAATTACCTCAAAGTAGTAATTATATATAATATCATGTATTTACTGAAGAAAGTGTGATAATAACCTTCACAGCGTGATATAACATACTACATTATATTAATAATGAAAATAACAATTATAAATTGCAAGACGTTGCAAACCATTGCAAATATATAGGAAGAAACAAGAAACATATTATTATTAAACTTGCAAATATAAATATAAATATAAATGCAATCATATTTGTTTATTGTTATTGTTATTATTATTTTGGTGGAGTCATTCCATCACATCCGGGAACTCAAAGGAAGTTTTTTTTACTTATAATCATATCGATCTAATTTCCCTTCGAAACCGCTCGCATATTAATACATACATTTGTTAATGGGAGCTAGGGGCGCTGCAACATGAGGGACGGGAGGGATATGCCCCCCCCACTTTAAAATCTAGGGGGACCACCTATGTATTGGTCCCCCCTACTTTTACCACATGATTTATTTTGCTTGGTTGGTCCCCCCCTACATACACACCATCGTTCTAGCGCCCCTAAAGGGAGCCGATCATTCGTGTATACACTATTATATAAATTCACTTTTAAATATTATTTCAATATCTATTTGGTAGGTGCGAACAGGGGTATAATCAGTGTCATACTGCATGTATACCTGATACATTACCCTGTTCAGCTACATTGGCAGGTGAACAAATAAACAATCAAATATGTGTATATATATATATATACTTTTTATTTTGTATATTCTTCCCATTAATTTGATTTTTAAAAAATACCCAAATATTCGTTATCACCTCTTTGCTGATGACTTACAAATTTATACTTTTTTTCCACCTGGTTCTGATATTGACACAATTCAACTTTCAATTGCTAACTGTATTAGTGATTTAATCTCTTGGTTTTCCTGTAATTCACTTTCATTAAATATTACTAAAACTGATAGCATTATACTTTCTAGATCTCTTTCTTCAATTACTCTCACTCATCCATTCCTTATCTCACTTCCTATCTCAAACACCATCACTACTCTAGGTTTACCTATAAATAATGCATTAGATTACTCAGTACATATATCAAACACTGTCCGCACTGCTAATTATTTCCTGTATAATATAGGCAAGGCTCGCTCTAAGCTAACATTTAATTTAACTAAATCATTATTACATTCATTAGTTGTTAGTCGACTTAGATATTGTAATTCGCTTTTAATTAATATTCCGCAAAAATTGATGAAAAAATTCGATTCAATACAACGGAGAGCTGTTCGCATATTATTTAAGCTAAAGCGTAGTAATTTAACCATATCTATACATTCCATAATGGCGACTTTCGGGTGGTTGCAGTTTCGAGATTTATGCAAGTTTCGACTTCTATGCATTACTCACAAGGCTATATATATGGGAGTTCCGTCTTACCTATCGAAGGGACTCATAATTCGAACAACTACTCGTCCGAGTCGTAAATGTGAGCTGATGAAACTCTCTCTACCACTTGTCTCATCTATGTATGCAGATGCTGCTTTCACGGTTGCTGCTCCGAAATACTGGAACAGTCTTCCCGATGAATTACGCATCATGTCATCATTTATTACTTTTAAATGTCGACTACATACATATATGGTATCATTATAATGTCTTCTTTTTAAATTTATTATTATTTGTGTAACTATTTATTTGTTTTATTATTCAACTTGACGCACGTAAACGTCCATCGTTTTCTGAGTCAATAACCTTTCTATTATTATTATTATTATATGTAAACTAGTGTTGTCATTAGGATCCGGTATCGAACTTTAGGTCATTAATACCAGATTGACAGTGTATCATTTATGATATATTGTACTCGGATCGGACTTTAAATATTAGACTCGGACTATATCGGACTTTAAATATTAGACTCGGACTATATCGGACTTTAAATATTAGACTCGGAATATTTCGTATTTTGTGTCCATGTTTTTGAAATATTTTACAGTGGTTTCCAATATCTATGAAAATGTCCTTGATTAATGTTGATGTCTACAGGTACCTTTGTGTTTTTTATTAGGTTATATTTATTCGCGGCAATCTCCATTTACAACTTTAAAAATTACATTTTTTTATTTTATCGTGATTGATGAAATTGGTTACAATTAAATATATTTTACAAAAATAATAAAAAATAGATTTTTTAAAAATAACGACCTATCCAATAGAAGATATAGCTTGTAGAAAAGAGTTTAAATGTTAAAGAAATATAATCTCATTTGATTAATATTTTAATATTAGGGGAAGTAACCGAATACGGACAGTGCCCGAATACGGACACTCTCGGTATCTCAGAAACCATAAATCCTACAAAAAAATGTTTAATGAATAAAATATTCATAATTATATAAATAGTCTAAAAAAGTATTTTTTATTTTTTAATTATTCAAAATATTGCTGATATATCCAATGAACTAATTTTTTTATTACGTTTTTAAATTTATGAAAAAAAATTTCAACTTAAAACCTTCTCAAGAATTTACAAATGTAACAATATATAATATAACACTATATTATTAAAAAAATAAAGCATTCTGAAATTAAATATATAATTTTTATATTTGTTATCAAATATTCAATAAGTTATAATCATATATCTAGAGGTCATATAAGTCCCTAATACGGACAATCTAGATTTCTTAATACGGACACCCTATAAATAATCAACGCGCATTGTATGAACTATTCTGATTTTCATAAAAATCGCGTGCGTTATAATAATAATACCACCAATAAAGCTAAATCTTGATTGTATAAAAAATTGCATTATTTATAAATAATAATATCTATAGATACTTAAATTGTATTATTAATTTTTAAAAATAATACAAATAAATAAATTATTAACTAATTAAATTAGAATAAATTGTTCATAAAATTAATTATAAATAATGTAATTGTAATTTGTCTGATTGATTCATCAATAATATATAGTTTATTTAGTGGTATATAGGGTGTCCGTATTGTAACACAGGGTGTCCGTATTTGGACATGGGTATTGAATACGGACACCCATGTTATCTATGGAATTAAAAGATTAAATAAAATTTTAAAATCACAATAATATCTATAATCCTATAATATTAAGATATTGGAATTTTTGAATATAAATAATGAGTCATAACATTTTAAGACCATTTATTGTTAAAGTGTCCGTATTAGATTACTTTTCCCTATATAATTTGTTGATATCATAATAGAATAAGTCAAACACATATATTCTATACAAAAATAATATTGTATATTTTCCCCTGTTTCTATGGTTTCATGGAAATACACAATAGTTTGTATAGGCAAGTGTGTGTATAATATTCAGGAACTCATTTAAAAAAATATTTATGAATTATTTTGATTATAATAATCTTATAATAGAACACTTGTTAAAAGGGTGGCAATACACATTGAGTATATGTATATTAAATTACTACAAAATAAAAAAATATGTCGTGTTAAATTGTGTATATATGCAATACAAAATGTCGATGTACAAAATGTGTGTTATTTTGATTACAAAGTTAGTAGGATACGGAAGGATAAGGTAGAATAGGATTCCTAAACGACGATAATAAAATCTGAGAAAGTAAACGCTCCCATAATCACCCTCGACGCGCGTATAACCGCGCGCACGTACGCACGCACGCACTCGTACACGCACGCGCACACACGTACGCGCCTACACGAGTACCCGGTAGTAAGCCCGGCATTGTCCACCGCCGTATAACAATAGCTGCGAGTAACAATAGAGGTATGCGGTGTACGCTACACGCTTAATTAAGTCTCGGTCGGTTTAATCTCTTCTCCTGTTCGCGGTGCCTAGTAATGCCACCGCTGCCACTCCACCACCACCAGCACCGCTAATACCCTAGCGAGAGAGACGGGCGCTCACCTAGCGAGAGCCACCAGCACTAGGTTCCATCCACCACCGACAGCAGCGGTAACAGTAGAGCTATAGTAGTAGTGGTCTACGATCCGGAACTGACCTACATATCGGCCTTAATTCTCGCGTCCTAGCAGGTATAACTAGGTACTCACACTTATAGCGTATACGTCCGGTCAACGGGACATCGGTCACACCGTACCGGTCAAGGGAACACGCTTAACATCGTATTCGTTCATAACAACTGGATGAACACCGCAACTATAAGGATATCTAATTAGGACAAATATAATTGAAATAACAGCAGCCAATCGGAGTGGATAGTGTTTATCTCGAGGTAACGTAATAGTAGTAGTAATATCGGTAGTATACGGAAGTACGATGACATACTCCGCCTAGTGAGTGAACGTACAACGATGAACGACACCACGACTACCCGAATTATCTGCCGGACTAATCTCGAATACCGCGTTGACCCCGCTTGACCCCGCTTGACCTCGCCGCCGCCGTCCCCATCATGGAAACCATGACGTTGACCAGTACGACGTTGAACAGACGCCTGTGCGAGCTTCTATCCAACATCACCGGCTGGTCGAGCATACTTCCGGCCGGTGCGGGTTCCACCAACACCCCCGGGGTGCTAGCTAACAGCCTGTGTAGCGATGGTGACTCGACCGGACGAAGGGGGCAGTGGTCTCATCGCGATTACGCGAGACTCACGCACGCCCTCGCCTCCACTCCGCTGTTCCAGAGCGCAGGTTCATTTCTTAGGCTATAACTCACCGACGATGATTCATAAGTAATCCGTCATCACCGATGAGTCATTAACATTAGTAACGACTCTCTTCGCCCGTAAATTATACGTATATGTTAACGATTTTAAGATACTTCGAACGCTCGTAAACTGTTATATTGCATTCGAAAATCTTATGTTCTCGCAAAATCGTGCTTTCGAGCGAAATGCCCGCTTCTAGACATTAATTGTCATTGCATCTA
Source organism: Osedax fenrisi (assembly GCA_964019155.1). Taxonomy (NCBI): domain Eukaryota; kingdom Metazoa; phylum Annelida; class Polychaeta; order Sabellida; family Siboglinidae; genus Osedax; species Osedax fenrisi. The sequence goes on from OZ025242.1 coordinate 75,562,653, forward strand.
CGTAGTAGTAGTATTAGTAGCAAATATATTCTGAAGGAAACATATTGAACTTAGACAAAATTGTGTGTCTCGATAATTTGAAGACTAGTATTTCCTCCTATTCATATTATATTTTACATATATATATATATATATATATATATATATATATATATATATATATATATATATATATATAGGTATCTTCAATGTATATCAACCTTCACATTAAAATTGATTATGTTATCCCAATGGATTATATCATGTGAAATAATTTGATATGATGGAATGCCGCATAATGATACTATTGCTAACTAGTCATGCCTCATGACTATTGAAATATATTGTATACACTGTTTAGATATTGAGTGCAATATATTTACTACACGAACTATGTTGTAGTATACTACAGTAGCAAGGACATATATTTGATGATTAACTTTTTACTCCGAAATAGATACTTTTCAGCGGTATATTAAAGTATATTTCGATGATTTCAATCTTTGAATCAAGATATGATAGCAGAGATTTTTATTTAATAGTAAAATAAAATATACTCATATTTTTAAAATTGTATTTCTATATAAATATATTTATACAAAAATCATTGAACAAATTATTTTTAAAATCACTGATTTCAATATGAATATATTAAATTCATAATACACATTATATTATTTGGAAAATCGATATAAATTATATATAAAAACCATAGATTTATAGTTGACCTAGAATACAAATCTATGATACAAACCATAGATTTGTATTTTACATGTAAACTATAAATCTATGATAAAAATGAACACATTATTTATATAAATATTCCAAATAATATAATTTTATTAAATTATATTATGAATTTACTATATTCATATTAAAAGCATTGATTTTAAAACTAGTTTTTGCATTGATGTTTGTATAAAATTTAATTAAATTAAATTTATTTAATTAAATCATTAAAATTTAAATATGTAATCCAGGATCATGATGTAATACTATAAAATCACTCAAGCGTAAATAACAATTTCACAGAATATTCGTTAGCAGACATCCTTGGTAGTAGTTTAGTATATCGACTTATGTAACATACGTTACATGTATATATATATAGTATGTAATGCATATATATATGTTAAATCATATCATATCGGGTAAACAATTAATATATTATACGTATACCTACATATACCTATAGGTCTTATAAGTATAGACTAAAGATATTACCCTTACTTATTAGTGTATTATCATATTAATTTCACGTATTAATACTAATTAGCATATTTCCCTTGAATATTAGCATATTTTCATATTTCCACGCATACATTTCAGCATATAGCCAGGGAGTATATACTCCCCGATATAGCCTATACGTATAGGTTATATCAGGTTAACAGTTAACTGTGTATACCATACATAACGTATACGTAGCACAATCCTATATCGCGATGTGTCGATACATTATAACAATGAAATACCAATAGGCATATGTAAACTTGGATATGTAAATATGTATAATTCACGTGTAGTTCACCTAAGCTTCGATATAGGATAAGTGTATGTATTCGGTAATCCAATCTATATCGGCCGATACAGTACTATGGTACTATATATATATACGATGTATACTTTACATTATACAGTGTATACAGAGAACAATAACAATATATATATATAAATATATATATATATATATATTGTTATTATTGTTGCTATTGTTATTTTATTGTGGTGGCGTTCTTTCATAAACTTATCCCATCCATTAACTTATGGTGCGTTTTTTGTAATGAACCACAGTACCACAGTACCTACACCTATATGTTTATACATGTAAACTCAAGTGGGACTGTGGTACTAACTTTTCGACGTCCCATCCCACAGTACCACAATACCAATTTAGCAAGCGTTTTTCTTAACGTACCATAGTACCACAGTCCCACTTATATATATATATATATATACATTCAAGAAGTTATTAAATAATATTGTAGTGTATTTAGATACATTAATACACTTATAATTTTCTGAATTTAGATATTCGGGTATATTTTATATCCTATATATAGGATGTATAGGATGTAAAATGTATACATTTGTTTATATACATATATATTCACTATAGTTTATATATTTGTAAGAGTTTTTTTATTAATAGCCTATTAATACCCTATGTGTATTGATAAACTGTAGTTCATCATATATGATTAAATGTTACTAACATTATATTACCTATTAATAATAGGTAACATAATGTTAGTAACATTTAATCATAGTTTATCAATACACATAGGGTATGTGTATTATATAACTTAAAATATATATTATTATATATTATTATATATTATTTAAAATATAACCTATTATATATATAATTCCTATATTTCATTTACTATAGTAGTATGTATATATATGCTTGATTTGTATAATGTCTCGAATATCTCAAATTATTAGGATAAATTGGTTCTACGATAATACTAATAATACAATAATACGCTAATTATTTGTGAAGCTTCGCAAATAATGTACAAATTGTGTAGATAATATTCATATATTTACATATATTTTTCAAATTATTGATTAACAGCTTTATGGGAAAATTATACAGGTAATAATCTCATATCTTTGAAATACCAAAGCCCAAAGGGCTTTGCTAATACCATATAAAACTCTGAATAATACTATATAGGTACATATTCAAAGAAAATATAATTTCTTAATATTCAATAGGTATATATAGGTATATATTCACTTAATGCCCTACATCATCGATGTAATTATAATTATTTTATTTTATATTATTTTATATTATATTTTATAAAAGTATTTTATATACATTACGGTTAGGTTACCTACACATTGTAGGCTACAATTTTCATCCAATATATATATAATAATAATACTAATATCAGATTTAGTTGTTAACCGCGGACATCTCGCGAGATCAAAAACCCATGTATACCATATATGATATAGAAGTTATATTGAACTTGTCAAGATACCAACCTGCTCTTGGTAATGAGAGAATTAATACAAAAAAGAATACATATAAAGAGTAGGGAGACCTATACATATTTTGTAATTATATTTTGTTCATTCGTGTTCTGTCTCATAAAAATGCAATACAATAAAATTATATGTAACTATCCATACCAATAATATCATCATGTATATAAAAATAAAATAATAATAAAATATAATAAATATATATAATAATATATTTAACAAATATATATATATATATATATATATATATATATATATATATATATATATATATATATGTGTGTGTATGTGTGTGTGTGCGTGTGTGTGTTTGTGTGTGTGTGAATCACTTTGTAGATGAATATATTAAATAAACTAACAAAATCAAATATACGTTACTATAGAAACCAGACTTCATAATATTTGAATTATTGATTTTCAATTAATTTTAAGTTTAACAAATTAAAATAATAAAATAAAATATTGATTATATATAATACCAAATCATAGATTATATATCCTAGGTATTTTGTTATTCGTATGCTTTTTATATACATCGAATGGACTACCATAATATGCAGATGAAATTGTTTAGTTAGATTACATAGTTATATAAGTTAAAATCAATAAAAAGCACTAGATTCGCTTGGGTCACAGTACCTCCGCATTAAATATACCTAGGTTGTCGCGCGCGCTGAGTTCGTGCGTGCGTTTGCGTGCGTCGATTAGGTAGGTCATCATAGAAAGAGAGGCGGGCAGAGATTTATCTTCTTCACACGTCATCTTAGTTTAGATGAACGCGACCGCCGCGTATTCCCGGTGACGCGATGACGTCATCGATACACGTGACTATCGGGCAAGACCACGCCTCCGTAGAGGGAACCACTACCACCAACAGCGTCAGCAGCGTTATACCACGTATCGAGTTCTAGCCACGTGCGCTAGAATAGTCACGTGGCTATGGTCGCCGTGCCTCCGGATTCGGTGAACCAGAGAAGGACCGCTTCGGCTGGGGAAACCACGACCACGGGTGCTGATAAACAAGTTAAAGAAAGAGCCCAAACAGCGGCGGCTGGTGGTGACGTCACCAGAACTCGTCGAACCGTCGAACACGCGTGCGCTAAATTCAGTCGCCATTATGTATCGCCATCGGTCAACGTGACCGGTGGTCGAAATGCCAAACAATCCGACGAGGTCAAGGACGAGACAGGTATTACCGTAACGCTCGCCGGCTATGCTAATATCGGGGTGGCCTCGCATGATATCAATAAAGTTGTATATACTGCAGTAGGATATGTTTTACTATAATACATTTATATTATGTAATCTAGTAGAAATTCCATGAAACTGGATTACATTCTAGATTTCTATTAATTTTATTTTTAATTATAAAGAAAATCAATAAAATAACTATAATCTAATGAAAACTTAAAGGTATAATATTTATGGATTTAAATATACTTTACAAAATATCAATTGATTTTATTCAGTATTAATTTTATATATACCTAAACAAACATCATCTTAATATAAGTATATATATATATATATATAATGTGTATATCCAATGGTATATATTGGTGTATGTATGCATATATACCTACACAAACATCATCTTAATATAAGTATATATATATATATATATATATAATGTGTATGTCCAATGGTATATATTGGTGTATGTATGTGTGTGTGAGGTGAGGTGAGGTTTTATGTTTATTTCTCGAAATATCGATATTTTGTGCTAATATTGATGTAAATGAATCACTAGTACGTGGGTGGTCTAGTAAAGTTTCGCAGTCACGCATACTGCAATATTATAATGCTACTAGCCTTATTACTAATATTACTAAGAATACTATAATTATTGGTATTAAAAATATGTTCACTATATGTAATATATCCATTACTAATATAACTATAATAATTATCATTATTTCTATTAATAATTCATTAATGCATAGAGCACGTGAGCTTATTTCTCAACATTATAACCCATTCTCCACCAGCTTATAAGCTATAGCATAATCGATATTTACAACAATAGAAATTATTACAATTACTAATGAACTCTAACAATAAGTATTGTTCTACTTGTAGTATCGACAGGTCACCTTTATAAAGCCATATAGAGTTATAAATATATATTTTAGTATACTGTGTTACATAGTCTATGTATCCATACAGTAATAGCTATTATTTAAATATATTTAAATAATAGCTATTGCTCGATGTTGTTACATAAATAATACGCACATTTCAATGTAAAATGGGTACATTGTAAATTACAATTTGTATTATACATAATCCATCAAGTATTTAATGAATCTTTTTATATTTGTTAGGATTAAGATTAGCGAAAATAATTCCAAAACATAAAGTAACGGTTAAATTGTGGTGTTATTATATCAAGTGTCAATATATACAGGATACTATATATATATATATATATATATATATATATATATATATATATATATATATATAGATATATAAGTGTCAATATATACAGGATACTATATATATATATATATATGAATGTGTGTGTGCAATGTACATTGTGCAATGCACAATGTATACATACCTTTACAGTGTACACTGTACAATGTACAATGTATACATACCTTTACAGTGTACACTGTACAGTGTACAGTGTATAATGTACAATGTACAGTGTACATTGTACATCCCATACAATGTACACTGTAAACTGTATATACTATAGACTCTATATAGTATAGAGTAACTACATAGTTGATAGTTATGTTATATTATAATATCGACCATTAATGGATAAATTTATAAATGTATACTTTATTATTAGTTATAAATACGTACTGTTACGTAGATACGTATACAGGCGTCGTCTGCTTTCGAATAGTATCTGATATTTGTTATGGTTGATCGATTATAAATTAGGAGTAATGTGTATACATTTTTAATTTACAATTTAATAGAATTTCCTGCATTTATTTATAACATTTATATTAAACGATCTTTGAAGTTAAACGATATTTGAAGACCAATTATTATTTCTTTACCTTATAAAATATCTAGGTACAAATTCTTTGGATAGAGAGCTGGTATCACGTGGTTATAAACTACAATAGTAATATACACATATATATATATATATATATATATATATATATTAATATTACAATTTGTTATAGATAATTTATTTAATATAGAAAATATGTACCAATATTAAAATATTAATTATAATGTAAGTAGGAACCTATAGGTAGTATGCTATAGTAGATATATATATATATATATATATATATATATATATATATATATATAGTAACCGAATACGGTCAGTGCCCAAATACGGACACTCTCGGTATCTCAGAAACTATAAATCATAAACAAAAATTTGTAATGTATAAAATATTCATAATTATATAAATAGTCAACAAAAGTATTTTTTATTTTTTTATTATTTTTGATTACGTTTTTAAATTTATGAAAAAAATGTCAACTTAAAACCTTATCAATAATATACAAATGTATCGATATAAAATATAACAATATATTATTAAAAAATAAACTATTCTAAAATTATATATATATAATTTCTATATTTGTTATTAAATATTCATAAAGTTATAAACATATATTTATAGGTCATATAAGTCCCTAATATTGACACTCTAGATGTCCCAATGCGGATACCCTATAACCAATCAGCGCGCAGCGTATGAACTATTCTTATTTTCATAAAAATCGCGTTATTTATAATATTAATACCACCAATAAAGCTAAATCTAATTTTTTTATTATTTAGATACTTAAATTGTATTATTAATTAAAAAAATAATAAAAATAAATACATTATTAACTAATTAAATTAGAATAAATTGTTCATAAAATTAATTATAAATTATGTAATTGTAATTTGTTTGATTGATTCATCAATACTATATAGTTTATCTAGTGGTATATAGTGTGTCAGTATTATAACACAGGGTGTCCGTATTCGGACATGGGTACCGAATACGGACACCCCCATTATCTATGGAATTAAAAGATTAAATACAATTTTAAAATCACAATAATATCTATAATCATATAATATTAATATATTGTAATCTTTTAATAAAAATAATTAGTCATAAAATGTTAATACCATTTATTGTTAAAGTATCCGTATTAGGTTACTTTCCCCTATATATATGGTTACTATGGTTATATGTATTATCCATTATGTACATGACTATAAACTTAAAGTATATCTCCCAACTACTAGTAATTATATTCGTGGGCGTAACTATATTATATAAGCAAGCCCCGCCCCCTAGATCTAAAGACGCAAGAAGAGCTACTGAGGACCACCCAACTAGTGTACAGCTGTCAATCAGGTAAGATGGTTCCCAGACTTCGAGAACCCAGACAACTGTACGGCTTGAACTCTAACGACTTCGGACCTCATCAAATCGCCAGATGGTTGTATTTATAGTCCTTTGTTGTAAGATATTTCCTCTGACATCCTTTCCTACCATAGACTTACCTATTACATTATTGTCTCCGATATTCCTTCCTACCTAGATACTTTCCTCCATATTATAAACATTTCCTTGCGAATAACGTTATCCAATATCCTTCACAACCATATTCTTTTCAAACTCACTCTTTCATACAATAGCCTTTTCACCCGCATATGTGTGGGTTACTATAGTTTGCTCCCATATTATATTCACTAACAGCCTCCCGAATAATACTGTGCATATGTTTCAATATTGAGTATAGTCTTCATGGATAGTATAATATATATGTTGGTTAGTGAAGCAAAGGTATATTGTTCACTACCCCAACATTGTATTATCTAGTACTAGGAGATACCTATATAGAGAGAGAGATTGTTACGTAATAATAAACGAACGTATATACGTAATGACTATGTTAACTAGCACTATGGTGGAGTTTGTGATGTATTGTAAATAATTAACATCTATATTTCACTACGATAAATCGAATGCTCTTCTGCCACCCCCCCCCCCCCTCCATATGAATGAATGAATGAATTCAGTTTATAGACAAAGTCTAAGGAGGATCAGTGAAAGCGATTAGCTTTATTGATTCGAAACCTCCTAACAGTATGTGCAATGTCAAATCATCATTTCCATTCAAATAAAATAATAAAATAGAAATAATGATAAACATAATAATAAAATCATATTAATATAAAAAAACAATGAAATGATTAAATAAAAGGTTAATCACATACGAAAATAATAAAATTTAAAATTAGAAACAAAGATAAAATATAAAATTACAATAATAAAGGAGATATAAATAAAGTTGATACAGATTATAAAAATAAAAGTTGTGATTCGTTAATAGGCATCAACGTTAAATTGTAAAGAAAGAGAAAATTAAATAATTTGTACTATCAATATGACATATAATTTAATACTGTTTAAATAAAAACTAAAATTAAAACTGTTAAAGAAATAATTGATTATTATATAATAAGCATAAAAATGTAATAGGTTAATATCGCGATAGTGTAATATGAAAAAAAAGAAAAATGAAGATAAAACAATATACAATAAATTAAATAATTTTTTTAGATTTTGTTTTAATACTGTAATGTAAACATGTTTATAATTTTAATACTGTTTTTTTTTAAAGATTATAATACTTTTATAATTTTTATATTTTTTAATACTGTTTATAATAAAAATGTGTAAATTTTGTAATACTGTTTATAATAAATATGTGTAATTGTTTTAGAATGATTAAAAAAAAGATGTTTGCCAAAATTATAATAATTAATATTTATAAAAAAATTAACAATACTGTTTAATAAAAAATGATTTTAATACTTTCTTCAGTTTTAAAGTATGAGTAATTGTATTAGTTTTTAAAATATTATTAAACATTATTAAATTATAAAGTTTAGGTCCTTTGAAAAATATTGTATTTTGGAATCTATTGGTTTTCATAAGTGGTAAAATAAATTTGGTTTTATTTCTATTAAATTTAAAATAATCAGTTATATCGTTAACATATTTATTATTTAAAAGATTATATATAATTAAAATATTTCTAAAAGTTATAAGATCATCAAGTTTTAAAATGTTACTATTATAAAATAAAATTGATGTGTGCGATAATCTTATTAATGGTAATTTTGAATTGTCAATAATCTTTTTATTAATTATTCTTATTATTTTTTTTTGTGATAAATTTAATATATTTAAATTAGAATTATAAATATTACCCCATATTTCAATACCATATGTTAAATTAGATAAAAACAAAGAGTTGTATAATAAAATCAAATTTTTAATATTTAAATATGATAACCTTTTAATTAAGTATATTATTTTTGAAAGTTTCATATTTAAATTATCAATATGTATATTAAATGATAATTTTGTATCTAAATACAAACCCAAAAATTTATAGTTATCTACAATATCAATTTTTATATTGTCAATTGTTATATCATTAGTCAGTTTAGTATTAAAATATGGAAGTATTTTAGTTTTTTGTATATTAAGTTTTAAATTATTTATATCGAACCAATATTTTAATTTATCCATATATATTTGAAGTAATTTTGTTAGTTCAACATCACTATTAGCGTAAACTGTTAGTGATGTATCGTCAGCATATAAATTTAAATTAATATTATTCAAATTTTTAAAAACATTTGGTAGGTCATTTATAAAAATTATAAAAAATAAGGGCCCCAGAACAGAATCTTGAGGAACCCCGTACTTAACATATTTAGTATTCGATAATGAATTATTTATTTTTGTGGTAAATGTTCTGTTATTTAAATAACTTTTTATTAAATTATATATATTTCCTCTTATTCCATATATTTCAAGTTTTTTTAATAATAATACATGATCAACAACATCGAAAGCTTTTTTCAGATCAAGATATACTAACTATAGTTAGTGTTATGTTCATCGCTGCTGTGATTTACACTCATACACACACACATACACACATATACACCAACAGTGTGGGTCCCACACCCATACACATATACACATATACACATATACACACACACATACACATACGCACACATCATTGATGAACCACCAACCTGCAATCGCACCCAATCCTTACATAATCCTATCAGAAAATAGTAGTACGATATTTACAACTCGAGGGTGTATCCCACTACATGTATTTCCGGCAACTTGCCGGAAATATTGTAACATTAAAATGATTGTCTATCAAGTTAACGACAATTGTAGTAGGATACCTCCTTACTTTCCGGCAACTTGCTTGAAATATAGTAACTCTATAGGGGGTATCCCATTAAAACTTTATAGAACATCGTTTTAAAATATATATATATATATATATATATATAAACCCATACAATTGTATAAGGTAGGTTATTACAACCTAGCATACGCGTATAGTTATATTATTTCACAAAATATTAACTAGACAATAATTTACTAAATTCATATTTAATTATATAATAATCTAATTGTACGAGTCGTTCACTATAGTTCATCTATAGATACGACTACTGCCCGGATCGTTGTTACAACCACAGCTTTAAGTTCTGATTTACCTAATAATTATTCCTATCCCATTGCCCCTAGCGATACGCTAGAATCGCATCTTCATACCTTATTATACAACGGTTTACATCGTGTATACGTTGATATGTATACATATATATATATATATATATAGGTATATATATACAGATATATATTGTTTTATATGTGTATGTGTATATAATACCGTTTGCATGCGTAGGCCCTCCGATGTACAAGTGGCCACAGAACGGATTAAACACATCGAATACAACCCTACCAATCCTGAGCCTTTCTATAAACTCAGTTAGTATATCATCAATATTCATATATACATATATGCATGAATATATGTACACACACACACACATATATATACACACACACACACACATATATATATATATATATATATATATATATATATATATATATATATATATATATATATATATTTAACATCATTACAAATATATATAGGAAACAGTATATACATATTTAACATATATTATTCACACAAGTAAATGGCATAATTATATTTAAAATACATACATATGATACATAATAAATATGTGTGTACAATCAAATTAAACCAAACTTAAACCGTGGAATCCAAACTGTATTCAATATTATATAAATATAAATTAAATTATAAACAAAATATTAATTATATATAATATTATATATATATATTATATTATATATAGTCTATAGAGTATAATTATGATATTATTAATATAATTAATTACAGGATTATTAAACTATCAATATGACGTAAATAATAGTACATACATATACTATGGTATAATATAAGCTACTATTTATTATAAATGTAGCTATATGTTTCTACATGCATGTGTAATACACATTGTGTACATATATATAATATATATATATATATATATATATAATAATAATTACTAAAATAATATATATATATATATATATATGAATATATAAAAATAATTATATAGGTAGGACTACTGTAATTAGATATGTTGTAAAAATAGATATTAATGTACATCACACTTGACAATAAATTCGTAGAACATAAGAAATGTATGCTAACAACAGGTTATTTTATATGATATGTACAAAGATATTGTGAAGTATTGAAGTCCTTTGGAAAATCTTTGATATATATATATATATATATATATATATATATATATTCTACCAATAATAGCAATTACTATTTATTTCTACATTGTAAAAAAAATCACGAAAAACCTACACTATATGTAAAACCTATAGATAAATGTTGTTGTGGATTTTTGACCCATCATTGAATATGTATTAGTCGGTAAGTATTTTTCTACAATTTGTGTATATTTTCTACAATACTATATATAGTATACTAACTATAGTTATGTGTTTTCTATAATGTATGTAGTTATGGTCATATGTGATATTCCTATAGTAGTTGTATATTTCTATGTGTTTCTGAATATATATATATATATATATATATATTCATATATCTGATATATATATATATATATATATTCAGATATATCTAATTATAGGGTTTTAGTTTAATTGTACTAATGTATATATATACACCATATTGTGTGTATACTTATATGTACAATTAAACTAAAACTCATAACTAACTGAATTATAAAATGCACATATCTATGTAGGACTTAATCCCAAAACCACTGACTAGATATATTATGAAACCAATAACGCTATCAAATTAACTAGAAACGTTAACTAGGATTCTTTGTAAAAATATATTGTAAAATACACAATGATATCAATGATGGATCTAAAGTGTTGACCCAAACCCATAACTAAATTCATATATAGGGTATTAGGTATCCTATTAGAGTATTGTTTATTGTGGTTCCTATATATATTTATTATAATATATATGTGTATATATATACATATATACCTATGATACCTATATTTATAAATCCGTATATTATGTAGGTATTATTCATGTTTAAAGTATTTTTTAGAATATTTGTTAGTGTGGTTCCTATATATATATATATATATATATATATATATATATATGTATAATATACATTGAATATACCTATGACTACCTATATTTATAAATCCGTATATTAAGTAGGTATTATTCATGTTTAAAACATCGATATAATCTTCCTTACCATGGTAAGTTACCATCATTAGGTTTATGTTTAAGGTTTAAATATGCTCCTAAACGTATCGATATATTTAATGAAAGTATTTGAAACTAATCATAAAGTTTGATTCATAATTAATAAAAATATATTTTTATAATAAATAATTATTGGGGTATCGTGCAATACAATTAGGTATTAATTAATAAAATAAAATATAGTCACATCAAAGCCATTGATTTGTAATGTAATGATTCCTATATTAACAGGTGATAATTGTGTCTTGGATCGAACCATATGACTAGAGAGATTATCTCTAACTCTATGGATCTAACCCATGAAATTAAGTTGACCTCTAATAAAACGTGACTAGGAGATACTTACTGTAATGATTAACCACCGGACCATGGGGTACCATGTCAATTGGATGTATGTCATTTATTGATTTTCGCTACTATTTATGTAGGTTTTATTTATATAATTAAACTTACTTATTGCTCCACAGATATATATGTATAGGATTTATGACGTATATATATTCCTATATCAAATTTAGAACGTATACAATTAGTTAGGTGGCTATTATAAATAAGTATTTAGAGATCTATATATATTATTTATATTTTTCAACCTTAATAGGTTGTAACCTACCCAGTTGTGTATAGCAAACATATGAATTATCGATAGAAATAATTATTAGTGTGTATAGGTCATGTCCTATAGTTAATGTCCCTAGTTAGTATAGATATATGTTGTATTTGACTACAGTGTAGTATAGTATATATATATTAATATATAAGTATAATATATAAGTATACTTACTTTTAGTACCATGACTCTTGAATCGTAGAGGTAATCATCTCGATCGCTTTCACGACAAATCTTCTCCATCCTTCTCGATCGTCTACCTTTTTTAGTAGTTCACATGTCGGTTTCTTTGTCCATTTATTTATATTTGTCATCCAGTTATTCCTCGGTCTTCCTCTTCCTCTAGTACTATCATTTTTCCTTGCAGAATTGTCTTAGCCAAGGTGTCATATCGACAAATTTGACCAACATATTGTAGCTTTCTTCTCTTTATAGTGCTAAGGATAGATTCATATTTACCGATCAGGTTACATATTATTTCTAAGACATATTTATTAGTCTTATATTGGCGATATTTTATACATAATAGTATTCTATGGGATTTATTCTCGAATGCTTGTATTATTTTGTCCCTCTCTTTCCATTATGGTCAACGTTTCACACTTGTATAGCATTATTGATAAGATTAGTAACTTATATAGCTTGTATTTGACATGAAAAGGGATATTTTTGCTGTTCCATATTTTTTCGAGTCTCACCATTTCCGACGTAGTTCTAGCTAACCGAATACGTAGTTCATTATCTGATGCCCTATAAGATGTTAGTGTTGCACCGATATATTTGAAGGTGTTTACATCTTCAAGTAGCGTTCCGTCCATAAAGATCGATGTGTTTTCAGTTTCATTGGTTACCATTGTCTTACTCTCTTAAGAGTAAGACAATGGAATATTTTTAAGAGTAAATTTACTTACTTCCATCCCATATTCTTTTGAAGCTTCGACAAGTCTATTTATAAGTTATTGTAATTCAGTATTGCCACCTGCAATGAAATCTATATCGTCGGCGAATCTAAGGTTGCTGATTTCTCTGCCACAAACAGATATAGTTGATTTGTCGATTTGAAGTGTAACTTGCATAATTTGTTCCAGAAATATATTGAATAACACATGCGGTAGTAGACAACCTTGTTTTACTCCAACTGTAGTGTGAACAAAGTCTCCAAAAAGGTCATGTTATTAAGTATTATCGTACTGTTTGAATTAGCATATAATGATTCTATTATATTTATAATTTCTTATGATATGCCGAAATTTGCCATGCAGCTCCATAATACTTTATGCTATACCCTATATAAAGCTTTTTTTATAATCAATTAAGTTGTGTTATACATCTTTTTGAATCTCAATTTGCTTCTCCATGATGATTCTGATATTAATGATTTGTTCAATCCTACTCCTATAATCTAAAATACTATCCAGTAATTGGAGCATTTTTTAGAATCGGATTTTTCAGAATATCAATTATAATTATTAAAGACTTTTTCCACTGGCCATGTCCATATGCATATCTTTGTTTTAGATATGTTTTGTCATATTGTTGTATACATTTTAGCTATGCGTTTTCCTCCATATGTTATAAGTTCGCTTGGAATGTTGTCATTACCAGGTTATTTACCATATTTTAGCATATTGATTTCATTTTCAACTTCAAATTCAAGTATTTGCAGTGGATCCTCGTTGGCAGTATTACTATTTCCGTTAAATACATTTATTAAATTATTAAATACTATTTGGTTTAATGGGATAATTATAGAGTATATTACTATACCTATTCTATCCATGTTTTTAGTAGTGATTCGTTATCATAAATAATTTGGTGGTATGGTCTCCTATAACAAGACCTCCTATAACCTCGAGGTTATAGGAGGTATTGCCTATAATCATGGGTTTTCTCTTTGTATACACCATATAGGGTTTGTCAGCATTTTAAGTATTTTATATGATCTCTTGTTTGATCTACCTCTTGCCATATGGCAAGAGGTATAGATATATATCTTCATTTATAGTAATATGTACACTATTCTTGTATCATTTATGTGTAGTTAACCTATGAATAATCGATATAAATATATTTAAATTATAATTATTAGTGTTTATAGGTTATGTCCTATAATTAATGTCCATACCCAGCTAACAGTAAGAGCATCATAATAGCAGCATAACAGCATATGCTAGAACCTCAAATGTTTACATTTTGCTATTATGCTGCCATTATGCTGCTATTAAATGTATATTATGATGCTATTAATTTGTCATGCTATTATGCTGCTGTTATGCTGCTATTATGCTGCCATTATGCTAATATTATGCTGCTCTTAATTGTAAAAGTATATTATGCTGCTATTATGCTGCTATTATTAGAATAGCAGCATAATATATGTCCATATGCATATCTTTGTTTTAGATATGTTTTGTCATATTGTTGTATACATTTTAGCTATGCGTTTTCCTCCATATGTTATAAGTTCGCTTGGAATGTTGTCATTACCAGGTTATTTACCATATTTTAGCATATTGATTTCATTTTCAACTTCAAATTCAAGTATTTGCAGTGGATCCTCGTTGGCAGTATTACTATTTCCGTTAAATACATTTATTAAATTATTAAATACTATTTGGTTTAATGGGATAATTATAGAGTATATTACTATACCTATTCTATCCATGTTTTTAGTAGTGATTCGTTATCATAAATAATTTGGTGGTATGGTCTCCTATAACAAGACCTCCTATAACCTCGAGGTTATAGGAGGTATTGCCTATAATCATGGGTTTTCTCTTTGTATACACCATATAGGGTTTGTCAGCATTTTAAGTATTTTATATGATCTCTTGTTTGATCTACCTCTTGCCATATGGCAAGAGGTATAGATATATATCTTCATTTATAGTAATATGTACACTATTCTTGTATCATTTATGTGTAGTTAACCTATGAATAATCGATATAAATATATTTAAATTATAATTATTAGTGTTTATAGGTTATGTCCTATAATTAATGTCCATACCCAGCTAACAGTAAGAGCATCATAATAGCAGCATAACAGCATATGCTAGAACCTCAAATGTTTACATTTTGCTATTATGCTGCCATTATGCTGCTATTAAATGTATATTATGATGCTATTAATTTGTCATGCTATTATGCTGCTGTTATGCTGCTATTATGCTGCCATTATGCTAATATTATGCTGCTCTTAATTGTAAAAGTATATTATGCTGCTATTATGCTGCTATTATTAGAATAGCAGCATAATATACTTTTAAAATTAATAGCAGCATAATATTAGCATAATGGCAGCATAATAGCAGCATAACAGCAGCATAATAGCATGACAAATTAATAGCATCATAATATACATTTAATAGCAGCATAATGGCAGCATAATAGCAAAATGTAAACATTTGAGGCTCTAGCATATGCTGTTATGCTGCTATTATGCTGCTATTACTGTTTGCTTGGTAATTTGTATAGATATATGTTGTATGTGACTAAAGTGTAGTATGAAGACCTCCTATAACCTCGAGGTTATATGATGTATTGGTAGTATAGTATATACAGTGTAATACAGTGTATATTATACACTGTATTATACAGTCTGTATATATGCAAGACCTCCTATAACCTCTAGGTATATATGCATATGCATACACATGCATATGCATACACATATGTGTGTATGTGTGTATAATTATATATCTAATTATATATCTGTGAATTATAAATATGATAACATTAAGTTTAGATGATCCATGGATTTGTATGTTATCAACTATAAATAATTATACTAAATAATTCGATGCATATATTTGTATTTTAAACTATAAATAAATGATTCTATGAGTTGACCCAAGATTAATTCCCATAAAAATATTGTTTATTTTTAAATTATGTTATAATCTTTGTTGTTTTGATATATTTGTGTTGTTTATAATTTGAATTTAATTGCAGACTTTAATCGTCTGTACTTTTCTTTAATTAAAATGTACGAGTATAGTAAGCTATATAGGTAGTAATAATAATAGTTCATTGAATTTAAAGAAGCTTACAACGAATCACTTGTCTATGGCGCAGAATTTTAAGTGATATGCCTTCGAACAGTTGTGATTATTCATTAAATTAATGATTAATTTTTCAAATATATTTCAAAATTATTTGTATTAATTTAATAATTAAAAAGTATTTTGAAAATACTTAATTTATTTCTTTAAAAGGTGTTCAACTGTTCTACATTCTACAAAAAATATGGTTTAATATACATTAATATATTTGAATATTTAATAATTTAAATGGGATATTATATTATTATATATTATAAAGTTTATAATTTATAATTTATAAACAAGTGTATGTCATTATTTTAGTTTTTAAAATTGGGTTTACTAAATCGGTAAGTCTAGTATATTAAATATAATATAATTGGGATCAAAAGAACATTACGATCAACGGACAAATTAGACGGACATTTGTGTCCGTCGATTTGTCCGTTGATCATAAAGTTACTATAATATAATATATCTATATATTTATAGATGTCCGCCGATCGTAGAGTTACTTTTATATAGATTATATGTCTATATATTCATAGATGTCCGCTGACCGTACATTTATTATAATATACTATCTCTATATATTTATAGATGTCCAGCAGATATCAAAAATTACAAGATTTCGCATAAGTGCTATACCCATAGGCATAGGAACGAAGTAGACGTAGTTCTCTCCTATATCTATGGCTATACCTATCATTAGGACAATCTTTGGTAATACGGAATAAGTTTGTTTAATTGTTGTAGTATATCAGTATAATTTATAAATTATTATTTATTACTTTTTTTATAATAATTTAGAAAATAAAATGTCTTTATTTTGTCCTTGTTTGTTTCTAAATATATGTACATGACTTGTAGAAAAATCCATAAGATAAGAAAATGACATTCTATATAAATAAAATATAAATTTATATTTATTATTTATAAAAAAATATATGATAAAATATAATAGGCTAATTATTCTTTGAAATTGTACTTATTTTTATATTATTACATTACAAAATATAGGTGAATTGTGTGCACTTAATTATTATAATTTTAAAAAGTACATATATCTCAGATAAATACAATAATATAAAATATATATTTTATAATTTATTAACATTCACATAAACTTATTATCCCTGCAATTATTAAAGTAATTTAAATATTAACAAAGGATGTAGTTAGTATTTCAAGGAGTTTTATGATACTAGTATATTAATAATATGGCAAGAGTTCTGTAATATAGTTATATTATATAAATCATATTTTTATTTATAGTTATCATTTATATATTAATTTAATAAAGAAATTTACAGTAGTATGATCTAGCTTGAGATGTATGTAAATATATATATATATATATATATATCTAGCAAGCAAACTATCCGTTTGGATACAAATTATACTGTAAATATATGAATTATATAAATAATATACAAATAATACCACCATGTAAGTAATTTTGGAGTTTTATATAATATATTTATTCGATGATATGATGATAAAATATGATGATAAAATAACCCATTTAATATCGTGAAGTCTATTGGGGGTTATAAAAGATGTATTAATGATTGAATTTATAATTTTAAAATTAGAATATTTTACTTTAATAAATTATTCAATAACATATTCAATCTATATTAATGTCACAATGAATCCATAAGATAAAAAAGATAATTATACACTATTCTCAAATATAATTATTCTGATGAAATTATTAAATACGTTAATTAATGATATATTGAGATGATTACGATATTATTGAACAGCCGGTAAAGAGGCTACTCCAATGGCTAAGTCACATGAGGGCAATTCTAGAATTGTCTACGAATATGAACCGAATATAGGAAATTTTGTTAGTTTCGAATATGTATTATAAATATATATATATATATATATATAATTATATTTATAGAATTGTATAGGATATATATATATATATATATATATATAGTATTATATTTATAGAATTATATAGGCTATATATAGAATTATATGTAAAGATATTATTATAGATTTAATAATAATTTAAAATAAACCAATATAACATTCAAATTACGGATTAAGTTGAAGTAATTTATTTTACGAATAGCTCGTAAAAGTATAACCCCTTTTTAATTAGTTGATTGTAATACGTCGATAACGTTAATAGTTCATGAGATCGAGTATAGGTGGCAACAGAGGAGGCTGTATACAGGTGAACGCTGATCACGCCACCGAAAATGATAAAACTCTCATTTTTGAATCACGTTTCGAAAGCGGAAATTTAGGAAGAGCAGTTCAAGTGTTAGACATGACGCGCTAATATAATCTAATTACGAGAGATTACGTAATCTAATCGGTTGCCTATCGTAATAGTGCATACATCCGTAATCAAATTAATGAATAATTATATTGTATTTTATATAAATCATATATTTTAATACGATAATAAATTATATTAAAATTTAATAGTTAAGTAATATTATCTTGCAACTAATTGAATTTAATATTACCCCATCGCGTTAACACTGCGGATACCGTACATTTTATGATACGATTAACCTATCGATTGCTAATAATCAGTGGAGAAACTTCGTACGAACTGTGGTTGAGACGAGACCTGTACACTACGAAACACATGCAGTGGTTCTATTTCCGGATAGCCAACACCCTCCCCAATGTAGTCTATCGGTTCACCATCGTTAATCTCATTAAGGTAATCATCATTATAATAATATTAATAATAATTTATCAGAATAAAGTTTTCTCTTTCCTTGTGTTGTTTATAGTATGTGTTTTTCTCCTAAAGGGCTTCAAAATAATTAAATATTTTCTATTGTTGTCGGCCATTAAAATAATATTGTTATTGTAGTAATAATAAGCTTATTAATGTAATAATGACCTCGCTATATTCACTGTTAGATTCATTCACTTATTCTGAGAAGCCAGAATATTCAGTATTTTTGTATACCTATCATAAAAGTCAAATTATAATATATATAATATATATACTATATATATACTATATATATATAGAGTATAATAATATGTTTAGTTTCTATATGGTAATTAATAATTTTACAACTGTTATTAATTTATAAATTAATATATATTATTATATATATATTTTTTCTCCAAGCAAGCTCGACCTGGTATATATATATGATTAAACATTGCAAATTTTCTAAATAATTATTTAATTACTATTTACTGTTTCAATATATAAAATTACATATTAAATATTTGTAATCCATTTTCATTATTTTTAATTAATTTAAACTATATAACCAATATTTGATATTATTTAAGTAAATATATAATCAAAAATATAAAGTTGTATTAATGAATTGCTATCGATTATTGTTATTGAATAAATAAAGAATAATTTGAAATTAAAAAGATAAAGAATGTTAAACGTTTTACAATTACTGTATGAAATATCTAATATAGAATATGTAATACAAAATATAATGTTTGATAATGAAAGTATTAAAATATTTTCAAGCATGGACATATTATTTGTAACTTTAATTAATTAAATTCTTTTTAACTTTGTAATCTCCAAGAGTAATAATTATTAATTATGTATTTTACTTAAGACGCGTGTTCTGAGATCTGAATGTAAATAGAAAGAAAAAATATGTACTTTTAAAAGTGTAACTACTTTTTTCTATTGAAGATAAAGTATTAATTTTAAACATTTAATCATTTCAGTTATTCAAAAATTGTATAAATATATAATATACACATATATACATTGTTTTTTATAACTAATTTTTCATATCAATGATAATTATCATTAGTTAATAACATGCTATCATAACTCTCTTTTTAAATAACTATTAATAGCCAGACAGTCTTTACAATTATGGGATGAAGCCTTTGCTATATAGTGAAAGAGATGCTGACCTCAATAAGATAGGCTGGAATAGAAATGGCGATAATATCAAATATTACCGTAATAATATAAAGTAAGTTGTTATTGTTGTGTTCATAATATTATATAATATTTTATTATAAAAAAAACAAAAATATCATATCTAATATATATATATATATGTTATTAATTTTCGTTTTTTTTCAATGCTTACAATTATTTGCAGTATAACAAATTTATTTTTAAATATTCATTAAAAATGTTGATAAAACAATTAATAGAACCGATCGTTATTAACAGCACATGATATTGAAATTGATTATTTTGATTGGATAATAGTCATATTATATATGTCACATATTAAAACAGTAAGTTTTTCGTCAAAATATATTGGAGTGACTTTTATCTATATCAATAGATTTAGATTATAAATATCAATAAAATAGTATGATATCTTCAATTTAAATACACAAAATTATGAGGAATGTTGATATGATGT
The DNA here is from genome assembly GCA_964019155.1 of Osedax fenrisi. Classification (NCBI taxonomy): domain Eukaryota; kingdom Metazoa; phylum Annelida; class Polychaeta; order Sabellida; family Siboglinidae; genus Osedax; species Osedax fenrisi. The sequence goes on from OZ025242.1 coordinate 75,584,282, forward strand.
ATTTTAAATATATAGTTTTATTTTTAGTATAGATAGTACATTAAAATTGGTAATTATCAATATATATGTATTAATAAATAATATTAATTTAAAATTTAGTAGGTATTTAGTAGTAGGTTTCGACTGTCTTTATCGCAAATTGCCATACACTACATTAATTTCTTATCCACTTTCTTTATATCGATGATCATAGACCTAGTTATTATCTAAAAACTGGTATCATAGACCTAGTTATATTTTGAACATTGTATTAGAAAATCAATATCAAAGTTAATACTTTATTCTACTAGTAATAATAGAATTAATAGCTTAGAAAATAATATAAATATAAAATTACAGATACAGGAATATACATATATAGATATTTATTATTTGTATATATAAATATTGAATATATTTATTAATATTGAATTATTATCAAAATTTATAATATAGATCCAGTTACAATAAATAATTATTATTATATTTATATAATAACTTGAATATAAATTAGAATTAAATATATAAAAGTTACTATACATATCAACAATATACTATTTTATTTCATTGTTATTATCAATTGTTAATAATAAATTAATTAATGTATAATAAGTACATATTGAAATAATAATATGTAAATAATGGACAAATAAAAATAGTGAAACTTCTTTGATTTGATTAGCTCATTTTATTAATGAGCAATGCCGCCTAGTATGTAGCTCCTACTCATATTTATATTTTTAATAATAAATAATGTTTACATATTATAATAATGTTTACGTTTATAAAATTATAGAAATATTGAGTAATCTATTTAATTTTATTACACTAATTATTTTACTATCATATATGTTATATACTATTTATTATAAAATATGTTTTTTATAACATGTTTAAATAATGAATTATAAAATAATTTGTACATGAAATGATAGATAATTGATTTACTTAATAATATTTGTTATACAAAAATCTACTTTCACAATTCTTTTATTTAAAAACTAACGGGCCTACCAATTGAAAATTAAATTATATATATTATTTATTATTTTAATCCATACTTTTGTAAAGATATTCAGAAATAATTAATTATAGCTACTTATTTAAATTGTAGTTGTAACCTTAGTTTAAATGTGTATTACGTATACACTTGTATTCTTCAGCCACATACCCACCCGTCCTACAGGTACACTCTAGGTAAACAGGAGCGTAACTACTACTCGCTGACTTGGACTTGTACCCTGAAGTACGCTGATGATAATGTCTACTTCGCGCACTGTTACCCATACGTCTACAGTGATCTACAGGTGTGTGTGTGTGTTTGTGTCTCTCTTACACAAATTGTCACCCTTCCCCTACCCACATTGTCACCCCTCCCCTACCCACATTGTCACCCCTCCCCTACCCACATTGTCACCTCTCCCCTACCCACATCGTCGCCCCTCCCCTACCCACATTCTCATCCCACCCCTACCCATATTGTCACTCCTCCCCTACCCATATTGTCACTCCTCCCCTACCCACATTCTCACCCCTACCCTACCTACATTCTCACCCCTCCCCTACCCACATTCTCACCCCTCCCCTACCCACATTGTCACCCCTCCCCTACCCATATTCTCACCCCTCCCCTACCCATATTGTCACCCCTCTCCTATCCATATTCTCACCCCTCCCCCTCGCTTAGTCTCAATGGTCTAGATTACACACGAGTGATATCCATTACTGTTGTTCAGTTATTAGGAAACATTCGCGTTAACACTAATAATGTTACTAGAATGTGGATACTGAGTTATGATAATAATTGATGATTATTAAGCATTTATAAAATGTTTAGAATAATCATTTATTGTTTATAATTTTATAATATATATAAAAATTAGAATCAAATGTATTCTACTTTTACTATCCTATCATTTTACATCTAAAATACTTAATATTAAAATAATATCTTTTCTATTGTTGTTATCTTTTCTATTATAGTTTATTGATTATTGATTTTACATTTTAAACCACTTAAAAAGCGACAAATATAATTAAGTATTGCGTAATTATAACATATACTAGTTTCTTCGTATATTATATTATATTATTTGTATTTATATAGATTTATATATATATATTTATACAACTAATATCTATTATATTTAACCATTATCATTATCTATTGCGATAATATTAATATTTCTTTCTCATTCATTAGGATTATCTAAATGATATTATGAATGATCCGGTGAAGTCGCGAATTTGCAAACAAAGGATGTTATGCCGTACTTTGGCTGGTAATATGGTCTACATACTCACTATTACGTCACCTACTAAACATATATCAGAAGCAAAGGTTAAACTTCATCCCTTGGTATTCATGTGATTTTAACCATGTGATTTTAACTACATAAAAGCTTCGATATAGAATTTGCTTTAAATATTTAATTATTATTAATAGTTCATATATATAAAATGAAGATGATATCATTATTTCTAGGATATTTATATAAGCATTGATGTTTATCCAGATAATTACATTTTTATTACCAATGTTAAGTTTCAATACAAAATCAAATAATATAAATTTCTGTTATATATGTAAACAAATATGAAAATTAACTATATATTTTGAAACTTAAAATGTAAAACAATATAAAATTACAAAATGTATAAAATAAAAATTATGAATATTAAAAACATAAATAGTAGTAAATAAGTAAGAAATAATTATTACATATAATAACAGCACATTATTGCATTCATTTATATTATTATATATAATAACGTAAAATATTTACAATATTACTATTAAAAAGTATATCATAATGAATATATTCATCATTAATATGTTAACCTATATAAAAACTTACAGCATCGTAAAGGTGTGGTGATAACAGCAAGAATTCATCCAGGAGAAAGCAACTCTAGTTTAATGATGAAAGGTTTCATTGATTATCTGATAGGAAATTCACAAGATGCAAAGGTTTGCTTTTTACTCATGATATTTTTATTTTCTTTATAAAGAAACAACTATCAAAATATAAATTTTGTTGGTTTCAAAATTTATATTGTATATGTGTAGACAATTATTTATTTAGATAATTTTAATTAAATATCTATATACCTTACATTTTTATTTTATTGAATAGTCTATATTGTTTTGAAAATATATTATTAAAAAGTTAATAGTAATTATATATTAATGCATGCTAATCTATTATAAAAAAACATATGGTTAGATTTTTCCTGAAATACTTTTTTTATTAACACTATATAGTATTAATAATACAATCACGAGAAGATGACCAGCGTGCAATGGAGATCAGCGTATCACACCCCACTGTAACACACCCCACTGTAACGCACCCCACTGTAACACACCCTACTGTTACACAACCCACTGTAACACAACCCACTGTAACACACCCCACTGTAACATACCCCACTGTAACACACCCCACTGTAACACACCCCACTGTAACACACCCTACTGTAACACACACTACTGTTATTCACACCCCACTGTAACACACCCCACTGTAACACACCCCACTCTAACACCCCCCATTGTAACACACACTACTGTTACTCACACTAGGTTCTCCGTGATAACTTTGTGTTCAAGATAGTACCGATGCTGAATCCTGACGGTGTGATAGTGGGTAATTATCGGTGTTCGTTAGCGGGTCGAGACCTCAATCGTAACTATCGTACCATGCTGAAGGAGTCGTTCCCTAGCGTATGGCATACCAAGGCTATGACCAAGAAGTTAGTGTGCTTAATATTAACTATAGATATTACACATAATCCATATAAATTATCTTATATTATGATATTAAATATCGTATTTATTTCTCTATTTTCGAATTTAGTTTAGTGCATTGTTAGTTCTCTTATGAAATTGTTACAAATATTATATGTTTTATGGAAAATAGTATAATGAAATAGAATTTATTTATCAATGTGAATCGTATAGAAATGTATGTCATCTTGTAGATTAACTTATAATAATTATAAAATTACACATCTATAGTTTGTATAATACTGATTACCTGTCAAAATCAATGAATATATGATAAAGCGCTTTTTGATGTTCGGTGTATTTTTTTTGAATTATTCTTATAATGAAGATTTGTTCATTAGTGCTTCTACCAGCTCTAAAACCTGCTTGTTCTTCTGACAATAGTTCTTCGGCAATTGGTTGCAGTCTTCTCAGGATAACTTTCAGCATTATTTTACTCATAAGTGATATGAGACTTATGGTTCTATAGTTCTCACACTTCTGAATATTTCCTTACTAATGTACAGAGCTGGGCAGTATCGCCGATACAGTATCTATTAAGGCAAAAAATTAGTATCGTAGATACATTTGTATTTGTATTTGTATCTATTATAAAAATTATAAAAGTATTTGTAATCGTATCTATTAGTCATAAATAGTATCTACGATACGTATCTACTTAGACAATTATGTAAACAGATACATTTTATTAAATAGTATATCATTTGGACATTATATATTCCTATGTATTTATATCAATATTTTATATTATCATATTATAAATTAATTTTAATATATATATAAATCATCAATATATTTTTTAACAAATATCTTTTGTAAATATTGAAATTAATTTATTGTTAAAACTTATGATAGAAAACTTATATCAATTATAGTGATATTCTCAAAAACCATTATATACATTTATTGAAAACAAAGACATTATTTTGATAATATATTTTATATAATAATTGATTTATAATTCAAAATTATATATTACATTGAAAGATAAAATCATTTTAATAAATATGATTAATTCTAAATAATAATAATTATTTTTTGTATATTTGATAATTTACTATATTCGTGTTGAACAATTGAAAGTAAAGGTCGCTGATTATTTTGAGTTGAAAAATAGTATATTGTAATAATGTATATTTCTCTATAGTCTGTAATGGCTCATATTATAATTTCAGATGAAATAAACGCTGGTATACCAGTGTGTGTACAACCAGTGTACATACACTAAAAGATTCATCGTGGGTATCATTAAATGTCATTAAATTTCAACACATTTATTCTATATCATCTATTGAAGAACACGTTATAATGTGTAAATATTTATATGTCCTTTTAAAAGGGGTATCCCACAACCAGTTTTTCCGTAAATAATGTCCGAAATTGTTTGCTAGAAAGTTATTTTCTAGAAAGTTAACTATAATTTTAGTTACTTGTTACCTGTTACCTAATTGGTTTAGGCACTTCCACCAACTTCATTATGGAAGTTTTCTGATATGATTTTTAATGTATTTATTGAGAAAACGGTATGTTTTAAGAATTTACTTTGAGTATTACAGTTAAGTCAATTAACCGGATATGGTGAGGTAGATCATTCCAGATTTGTTGAGCATGGATGGAGAAAGATTTATGTTGGGTAGATGTTAAATATGGTAGAACTGGAGTATTTACTTTGAATTTGTTTATTTTTTTGTTCGTAAATAGTTATGTTTGGAGTTAGTAAGTTGGCGAGATAGTCAGGTGTGTTAAGGGTAGGTGCGTTAAGGTGAGTAGATAAATGTATGGTGAGTGAAATATTATAAATTATACTGGATTTTATTGGCAGCCAATGTAATTTGGTTCTTAGAGGAGATATATGTTGTCTGGAAAGTTTAGCTATGTTGAATATAAATCTTAAAGCTGAGTTTTTAAGGCGTTGGAGTATATTTATTAGATTGTGAAGAGGCATAGAGACAGGCATTACAGTAATCAATGTGGGGTAGAATGAGGGATGTAGCGAGAAGATTGCAGTATTAAAATTAATGAAGGGTCTTATTTTCGTAAGTTGTGTAGTATGTAGTTAATTGACTGTGATAGTGATTTAGTCGGAATGTGAAATTTTAGTGTTGGGTCGATTAATATACCAATAGTTTTTACTTTATTAGCATAAGAAATACTCAAATTGTTAATGGTAATTTGTGGTGGAAGGAATATAGTAGTAGATGTTTTAATATGCAGTGATTCAATTTTAAGACAGTTTAGTGATAAGAAGTTATTGGTGAGCCAGTTATATATATCAGTAATGAAGTTGTTAAATACATGTATGTCATTGTTAGGGTCTATCAATCTACAGTGTAATTGTATGTCATCTGCATACGAGTGAGAGTCGACTATATATCTATAGTGGGGTATTTGTCAATAATTTTAAATAAGGGAAGTAGGTAGATATTGAACAGGAGTGTACCAAGGACAGATCCTTGAGGTACTCCATGAGTAACTTTACGAGGTTTAGAGATTAGTGAATGTATGCTAATTTGGTCAAAATGACCAGTTAGGTATGAGATGAAGCAATCGAGTGCAGTACCAGAGATTCCGATAAAGGATAGTCCATTTATAAGGATATTATGGTCAATGATAAAGAAGGCAGCTGATAAATCAAGGAGAATGTAGTGAGTCACCCCATTACTTTCCGAAAATGTTCGGGAAATATAGTAAATTTAAAGGGGGTCCCACTATAGTTGTATACAACTTGCTAGAAACTCACTTTCTAACAAACATTTCCGGATATTATTCCGTGTAATGTACCTTGATATGTACTATCAAATTCGACATCGATGAATATATATATATATATATAAATATATATTATATGATAATATATATATATCTATATAATTTATATCTATATATTTATATATATATATTGTATATAATTATAATGTATTTGTATCTACTAAGATGTATCTACTAAGACAATTATGTATTTGTAATTGTATCTACTATGATTTTTTTTAAAGTAATTGTAGTAGTATCTATTATAAGAAAAAAGTGTGTAATTGTATCTATTATACATTTTTTGAGTATCGTGCCCAGCTCTGCTTATGTATACATATAATTAAGGATTGGGTCCAAACCCCTGAGTTACATATTTTATTGCATACATTTGTTATCACTGAGATCATATTTTCACCTCCAGATTTCAATAATTCTCCATTTATATTATCTACTCTCGATGATTTACCACTTTTTAGTGGCTCTATAGCTGCTACAACTTCGCTTCTTAAACTAGGATAGTTATCATTATCTGTATAATACCAATAATTATTATTCTTTTGTGTAAAGAATTATTAATATTTTAAATAATTCATAAATTAAAATAGTTTATATCATCAATTGTATCAAATTTAATATTAATTTAATATTTCTAATAAATCACAAATAAAAAATTAGATCGTCTGTAAATAATATTATGTATAAATTATGTATTATTTAAAAAAAAAATTAATATAGTTAAATTTAATATGAACCTTAACTCATAGTAATCACCTAATTTGCATCTTACCTATATATTTACTATTTAATATAAGAAACAATATAATAAGGTCTATATAATATATTAATAGTTATTTCAAACAATTTGATAACTATTTGAAAATAGATGACAGCAAGCTGTGTAAGTTCATTTGTGTAAATAGATGTTATTTTATATTGGCTGTGTATACCCTAATGAACTATTACAATATCAATATTCCTTCGTAAATAATGTGTTAGTTCATTATAATTATTATTAATATTTGTTATATTTTATTATTGAATTTTTCGTAATATTTAAGGTAATTTCTCAATAAGTTTTGTTTTTACAATTACCCAGGTTTAAAATTGTAAATCTGGTATTACAAATAATAATAAATATAATTTACAATATTTAATATGTAAATAATAATAAAAAAATATAATTTATAATAATAAATAAATATAATTTATAATAACAAATATGAATATAATTTATAATAAATATTATAATGATTAATTATTATATATAATTCATAATAATTAATGTGAATATAATGTACGATAATTGTATTATTAATAAATTAATAAATATAATTTATAATAATTATTATATTAATTAATTAATACAATTAATTAATTAATAACTACAACACCGAACAGACTAATGGAAGACCGCGAGATCATAATGTACGTAGATCTGCACGGTCACAGTCGTAAGCAGAACGTGTTCATCTACGGCTGCGAGAACAGGGGTAGCAGCTCCCGTCGTCTCAGGGAACGTATCTTCCCCGTTATGCTCAGTAAGAACGCCCCCGATAAGGTTTACCTCTTGCTAGCGTACTTTATTCAACTCGCGGCGATGTAAAGTTACGATTATTCGGAAGTAATTAAACTTTACATCACGATAATATAGTTATAATCGGTAGAGTATATTCATACATAATTAATTATCTAAAAATATACTATTAATAGATTACATATATTGTTAATTAGTTAAACAGATAATTATAATTTACTGTAAACATTTGAATACGTTTGGTAAGCAGTGATGAGTATACTTATTCATTATACATTTGTTTTATTATAATTTATATATTATATAAACAATTATTTATTAAATGTAAATTATATATTTTAAGAATGTCTCCACTATCTATGTACTCATTATAACAATACAATCTATAACTTCTATTGTAGCAAGATTAACCTCAGAATCATGGATATTAAACACGGTAGAAAGAATAAAATTTAAATTATTTTACAAATTTAATAATTTAAATTATAGAAATGCATTAATTTCAAACTACAGCAGTATTGATTTCTCTCATAACATGTATATTATAATACCTCTGATATGAGTTGTAAATGTCGCATTCATTTCAGGCACCATAGAAGTTTGTTCCAAGATTAATAAAATGTAGTTCTGTAATGAATTTATTCACTATGAGGAAATGCAAACAATTATATCAATATTATCATGCGGCAATTATCCACGTTGTGTTAACATGTATGCCCATAACAGTTATTTGTGACTAATATTTAGATCACTTTATTAATGCCCTATGAATAGCTATCACTTTACATGTAAATCTATATTGTAATAGGTATATCTTCCGAATCAGTCGATCAGTTTATATATAACATAGTTATGTTAAATTACTTGAAATAATTATTTACAATTTCAATATTTTCTTATATTTTATTCAATATTAATTTTACATAAACCCCTACTCCATTTTACAGTTCAGTTATGAGAGTTGCAAGTTCAAGATCCAACGTAATAAGGAGGGAACGGGCCGCGTTGTCATGTGGAACATGGGCATCATGAACAGCTATACCATGGAGGCGACCTTCTGTGGCAGTAGTCTAGGTAGTAGTAGTAGTAGTAGTATTAGTAGTAATAATAGTAGTAGGATAGTTGGAAATTCTACCATTATACCTACTCAATGTATCAACTAGCTTTCCAACTCTCCTTACATTTATTGTAGCCAGTCTAGCTAGCGCTGAACCAGTTAAACTGAACAATGATACACATCATGCCAGGCAACAATACACCTAACTTATACATCATGATTATTCATGATTTAATTAAACATATCAACGATATGTATTCAATATAGAATCCAGTTGAAATATTATCAAAAGGCTTTATTTAAATACGTATAAACATTTATAAATATAGATACACGTGCATTGATACATAACTGGATTGTATAACTCTCTCCATGTTACAAACACTATCTATGTAACTGACCTGCTACCACAATCATTCCCTTAATCTAGTATTTAGGCAACCAATGCATGTCTATGTACTGTACTCTATTCTAGCTAATACCGATATGCTAATGCTACTGATATCATATAGTGTTGATGATGACCTAGATGTTAAATATGACTTTGATAACATATCGTATTAACTCCATTGTATGTCAATTACTTAGTTTAACTATTAACATTCTCGACACTTTCTTTTGAAGTTTACAGCATTATTACATAGTTGTATAATAATTCAAACCCCTGACCTTATCACATTTATTAAAAATCATGTACATTTGGCATTACCTACTACCAATGATAGTCTACCATACTATCAAATACAAATCACTCCAATGAAATTAAACTTATTAATACATTATGAATATATACCATAACATATTTGACCTAATATCATACAATTCTATCTTTTTGTAAACATACAACTCAGTACTGCTTAAATAAAACTAGATAGTATAGCTTATATTCATTATGCGTTACCTGCATTAACTATTATATGATTGCTACATTGATTTATACGAAAAGGAGATGGAGCTGGTTTTCACTTCAGTGTTAAAGACTTTGAAAGCATGGGTTATTACTTCTGCGACACATTACTCGACTACTGCGATCCGAATAGTACTAAGGTTTTCATCAAACAGCAAACACATATCTTCTATTGAATAAGATAATTATACCTATATATTTAAATGGATAACATATTATATTTTCATAAAAATATGATTTGAACAGAATTTTCAATTTGAAATATAGCATTTTAATTGAATATATTAAAAAAATATTATTGAAAATAAAACAAAAAAAGTCAATTAATTAATTTTGATATCATTATATGAGTATATTATTTATCTTTTATAATTATGCTTTACTAAAGAGTATATAACACCCACATTTTTATATATGTATATTAACAATAATTAATTATTAATATTAATTATATTTTAGTAAATTCTTAAAATGGTGAATATAAACATTTCCAAATAAACATGTTAGCATAATGTAAACTAATATTTATTTTAAATTTACTCAATTAATAAACAAAAATGTAATTGTTATGTTAACGATAAAGAATGCATAATTGTATGACGTATTTGTTAATTTAATTATAAGGCATCATGTTGTAAACAAAAAAGTATGATACATAAAGAATATGAAAACATTTATATTTATATTATTTAATAGTACATTTTTATATAGTGATTAGTAATTATTTTATTATGTTTGAATCATTTTTTATTAAACAATTACAATTGAAATCACTTAATTAATTAAATTACTAATAATTCATTTAGGTTTGTATTTCTTATATAACAGTTCGTTAATGCATTCTATACTACTACTTTCGTACGCAATTCTTCAGTAATTGCGAATCACACGACTAACGCATACGTAATCCGAATAAGTAATAACTATGCCTGCATCATCTCAACTAATTCATTAATCTTCCTTCCGAATATTTCATTAATTCACCCGTTTCTAATAACATATCATTGTTACTACTTCGCTTGCACGTCGTTTACAAATCATCGGTGAGTATATAGTTGTATGATGTTGTATCGCGTGTATTCATGCCCTTATTATTTTTATATATATATATATATATATATGTATATACGTGTGTATACTTGTGTGTAATATGATTTTTCTATAAGCGTTCTCTTCTTTATTTTACATTATTGACTCTTTCACCGTTATCGATGTAGTATGCTCTGTAGTGTGTGTAGTCTACCCGCGCGGAGATAAGCCGACTGTTAACATTTGACCCATCCTCCCTTCGCAGTCAATTAAAATACTGTGCCACTTGGAGGAGCGTCTCAAGATGGACATTCTGCAGCGGTTACGCAACAGCGACGAAAGCAACAACTACAAAGACATCAACGACATCAACCTCGACCTAGAGTACACGTCTGCGCTAGAATCCAGGTGGCGTTATATTATGTGCACCAACTACGCGCGCGAGTGTTCTATTATAATAATATTAGTATTTAATTGTGGAAATATTTAGATTAATAACGAATGTATGATTATTCTATAATTTAGTCATTAATTCAAGTTTTATTTTAATATACCATTATTTATTATCGATAAATACATTTAAAGTTACTATAGCATAGATTCTATAATCACATTGAGTTTATTTAAAACTATTTCTCTTACCTCAGCGATGGTGGTTCTGACAGCTCGTTCTCTGATGGACTTCCGATACATCTTCAGTATATGGTTGAAAAGGTTATAGGTCTTATTTTATCGATTACTAATGTCATAATGAGGACCTTTACCTATATTCGATTAGAAAACTGTACACATATTTTATAAAAAATCTCATGAATATATTTAAATTTAATTATTTCTTTAAGTTATTATAAAGATATAAGAAAATCAATAAATTAAATTTAAAATAATTTGTTTATATTAATATATTAATAAATATAAAATATAAATATAAAATAAAATTTAACATTATAATGTTAAATTAAATTTATAATATATAGATAATATTTATATTAAATAAATAAGAAAAAAAATAAATTTTCAATAAAAAAAATAGTTTATAAATATATTCAATAATAAATAAAAATGTGTTGAATATAAATATATAGTTTTTTCAAAAATGTATTTAAAATAAATGATTTTTAGTAGTATTTAATTTAAAAATAAATATTGTTATGAAAAATAACCCATATGTATAACTAATTAAAATGTTAATATAATTAATGTTGTTTGCTAAATTTATATTGAAATGTTACCTAAATTAAATAAATATTAAAGTGTATATATGATAAAAATACTTTTGAATTCAAAAATAAGTTCAATATACATAAATAATTTTAATTTGCTTTAAAAACTATTTTTTATAAGATAATATATTATCCATCAGTAAATAAATATTAATTTAAATTTTAAATTTACAAAATGTGTAACAAAGATATCAGTATATAAATACTATTTATATATACTGATTATAAATTAAAATATTAAAAATATTTTTTTTAAATTAGCATTACATAATTTTTTTAAATATATATGAATCAAATTATTCAAATTATTAATTTATCATTATATATTCAAAAAATGAATTCGTAATACAAATCAAAGTGTTTTTCATTCAGTATTATTTATATGATACTTCAAGACTGGTAAGTTTACTCATGCTAATGGTTTTATTAAAAAGTTAATAATCTTTATATTCTTACTTTTATTCTGTATTTTTTAATAATTATTTTATATTATAATACAAATAATAAATGAATTACATAAACAATTTACATTTTCTAATTTTATATTATTTATTAAATTTATAAATTTACTTTGGCATATATATTCAATAAAATTATAACTGCATATTTGATATAGATTTACATTTTAAATATATAAATATTAATATTACCAAAGCCCAAGATACACAGTCAAATAATAATTGTCAAACATCTTATTCGCGGTTTAATGATTTATTTAGACACACCCACTTTAAATTGGTCATATTTAAAATTGTATTTGTATTACATACAATTTATTTAAATTTGTCATATAATATACAATTACATACATAATTACTTTACCTAGAGACTATAGTCTTAAATTATAATTTAGTACATTTAATGTTTAATATTTATAATCATTGTTAGATAAACTAATTACTTTCAGATTCATATAATGTTATATACTTAAAATAATGTATTATAAATATTTTAATATTAATTTTAAATTATTTTCAAATTCGAATACAACACAATTTATATAAATTGTATGTATATTTATATAAATATATATATAATAATATATATATATATATATATATATATATATATAATATATATATATAATACAACCTCTCTATAAGAAACCTCTTTATAAGAAAAACCTCTTTATAAGAAACTTATTGTATACAAAATATAAAAAATAATTTTATATAAAATAAATATAAGTATTCTATATTGATAAAAAGTATAGAAATTAATTAATAATTTTCTATCATATATTTTTATTATGTAGGATATTTTTATTTCTTACAAATATTTTATATTACATAATACACTCAAATTGAATTAAAATTAATTAATTTATATATAATACTTTATTGTATAACCTTATATTTATTAAAATTTATTAAAATTAATTAATAAATGTTATTTTTACCCTTAAATTTATTATAATTAATAAATCATAGCATAAAATTATATTTAGCGAATAACAATTCATCACAATGTTATGACTCTATTAATTTGTTATCTGAACATTGTACTGATAATATTATTTTAAAGAAAACAATTATCAAAATCTATTTTAAATAAATCATATTTCTATAACTATTCTTTTGATTACTACTTTTAAATAAATAAATATACTATATATAATCTATAGGTTATATAATACATTTTCAATTATAAATTAATTCTTAAAATCATTAGAAAAGTGAAAAAAAGAAAAAAAATATTGAAAAAAACCAGTATCTTATAGAGAGGTTTTACTGAATATATATATATATATATATAAATGATGTGTATTGGGTACAAATTATAATTTGTGAAATATTAGATTGTCACATTTGTTTATGATTATCATCTAATATCTAAGATATTGTTATGTTTTTGTAGTAAAATTAGTATCATTGGAAATATTATTACATTCTCTAATATAAGTCATATATTAGTTTTGTTTTAATTTTTATTAAAAAAAAAGTTATGATCAAGAATGTTTTAAAAATTTGAATAAATATATATGAGGTATTATAATGTACATAGACTTAATAGGTGGTCATGTATATTGGATATTTTATATTATTACATATAAAATATTAATAAAACTGATATTTTTAATTTTTGATAAATAAAAGCTAATATTATACAGTTGGAATATTAAATAAAAATCAATAAACCTCATGATAATAATTCTTATTTTTTTATTATCCCAATCAACTTAATTGTTATTATTTTAGATTGAAAAATACTCAATATTTTAATATACCAAGAGATAAAAAATGACAAAGCATAAATATTTTTATAAAAATATACTTTTAAAATTATAGATATTAAATTGTATCTAATATATATATATATATATATATATATATATATATATATATATATATATATATATATCTTACTATAATTAATATTTGTTATTCAATTTAATTAAAATTAATTTTTTGTTTACCCTTTGTACTTTTACTCTTTAAATTTTGAAATTTGGTATAATAGGAATTGAAATTCATATTTTATAAATAATGTGCTATATTAATGATTATTGCACTCGTATCGTTGTACGCTTTAACTCCGATAGATTTAAATTAAATATAATGCATATAAATAGTGATATTCAATTGCAAATATGAATATAGTATTGTAGAATCACAATAGAAAAACCCTAGACAACTATTTGCATAGGTTCAATGCTATGATAGTTCACACCCCCATTTCGATCATCTCTAGTATCCGAAAGCTAAAAGACTGAGGACGAAGAAAGATCGCGATAAGAACAAGCAGCGTCAGCAGCAGCAGCAACAACAACAACAACAGCAACAACAACAACAACTACAACAACAACACGGCTCTAAGAAATCCATCACTACAGTTACCAGTGCGGTCAGTATTATGCACTAGTAGTGGGCAGTTGTATCGCCAGTAGTGGTCAGTTATATCACCAATAGTGGTCAGTTATATCAACAGTAGTGGTCAGTTGTATCGCCAGTAGTGGTCAGTTATATTGCCATTTTCACAAGTAGGGATCATCGCAATACATATGATTCAATTATATTTGATTCTTTGAAGGGGACATGATACTATTTATCACGTTTCATGTAAAGTATAGGGAATATAGCATGTTTTCATAATGTATCTATTTTCGTAATAATTATATTTTTTTAATAATTCTTAAACAATTATATTAAAAACATATAGCTTATTATACGTATGACTATTTTAAATTAATACTTAATCTAAATAATATAAAATTTAATTATTTTTTAAGATTTATTAATTATAATATTTTTATAAATTAGTCGTATATATAAATTTATATTATTTATAATCATACCTACAGAGAAATATTCAACTATATTATTTATTTATACTGTAAAATTTCAAGTAAAACGATTAAAAATTCAATTGATATTAACATTGATTGTAAATGAAAAATAATTAGTTTGAATAAATTAAGTCTAAAGATATTTATATAATATAGGTAGTAAATTATATATAATTATTATATATGCTATATAATAGAGAGTTTGTAATTAATATATAATTTTTATATATGCTATATATAGATATAATTATAAAATAAAAGTATAAAAAGATAAATTTATAGATATACAATTTATTATAAGTTAAATATTTTCATTCCCTGCTGCATATTCACTGCCTTTACAATTAATTAATATTTATACCTATCGTTTTATAAGTAATATTTCACATAGATACATATTTTTTATATAATTTTAATTATATTAATATTATATATATATATATCAATATTAATATTTGAAATAATTAAATTTTATTTTATATAATTAGAATAGTATCACGTCCCCTTAAATATCAAGAAATGGCCTAAAAATTACACATTTCTATAAATTATTGGTTATAAGATCATATCTAATAACAATATTATTACCTTCAGCTCAAATAATAGCATTTTCATTGTAGTGAAGTCTTATTAACCATTGCCCTATGGTTCCTATGGACATTGTCCATTCCTATTATTCTGGCGACCTTTGCCATTAATCTTGCTAATAATCTCTGGTATTTTAACATACCACCACACCTAGCGTAGTATTAACCAAGCCGAAACATTTAACTTAGAATCAATACTAACTAATCTGTGTGTTAGATAGATATTCTTCTAGTTATTTTCAAGTAGTCTTATATAATCAATAATCACTCTGCAATTTAGTATAATCCAGTAGTGTACTTTAATCATTATTAATTCTATTATATATATATACTTTTATCTATATTCTATATATATTTGTATATATGTATGTATATCATTAGATTATTGAAGAGAAGCAAAATTTACCAGAAGTGTTCATAAAAACAACAAAGGTTTATAATGGTTTTGAATTTCTACAGGAAGATTCATTTATATTGTGAAAATATTGTTTATATGGATCTTTCATTTCCCATACGACATTCATACAGATATGATATCAATACAAAAGTTCTGTTATAAATGTAAATTATAAAAGATTTTTCCCTCTCAAATTTCTAGTGATTTTATTGCTTGGATTTATTTAAAATGCATACATATAAGAGTTGATTGTACTAACAAATTGTACATACTTATATAATATTGAATAATTGATTATTTTATTTTACTGCATTTTAAATAATAGTTTATTTATTATATTTATCTATTGATTACAATTCTTACATTACAATCTTGAAATATAATAAATAACTAATTTTCATTCAATTATTATTTTATATGGTGATTTAATTATGATTTGACTTTTTATTTTATATTACACATTTATTCATCATTATCCTACACATTTACTTTAATGATGAATGTGTTTTTCAGTCATTACGCTATACAAATAGTGGAAAGAGGTCGAATTCAAAAGAAGAACGGGCTACATTTATTTTTGGAGTTCCAGTTTTCACTCAGGAAAGAATGGATACCAGAGTTAGGAAGGTTGTATAGCAATCTATGTCATCAAATTCTTATTAACAAAAGTTTCATGAGAATTTTAATTTATTTCTTTAAAATGTATTATTTTATTCATATTTCTATATATATAATTATAGCAATCAAAATTATAGTTCTAATGATATACAAAATTGAAATTTTAAAATAAGTTATTGCCATTTTATGATTTTCTTATATTTTTGTATCTTGTATTGTAATGTTGTTATCAAGTTGAGTGGGAAAATACCTAGTCAAGCTTTGCTTTTGGGTTTTCCTGAGTGTTTACGCTCTATCTGATTCTCTCATACATACATTTATAATAGATTGACTGGGAGGAATTTAATTATTGACATAATAATAAGATTTTATTTCAAAAATATTTGCACACATCATTAATGTATATAATTAATCGAAGGGCATATTTACCTGTAAATTTGTAGTAGACCAATGTATAAACTATTCTAACACTTGAATAGACAGACATATCTTTTTCTCATACTACCTATGTAATCTCTTTGAAAGAATGTATTTTACCTTGTCGATAATGGTTTCAAGAATATTCATGTAGAATGCATGCTCTTTGAACTTATTAATAGTGTTTTCTTTATACATTCTACCACATATAGCTACATAGATACTATCATCCCCGGATACAGTTTTAATAATAACTATCCATTTTAGTGGGAATACAGCATAAATCCATTTTAAAAATGATTTATGCTATCAAATAATGGTATTTCATTTTTAATAATATATTCAACAATCTGTATTCCATTATTATTGTCAAAATGTTAAAAATTCATTCAATCAATGTATATCAATGGTAAAAAAAACTCTTTATAATTTAATATATGTTTGTATTAATTAGTTGTTAAAGAATACAACAACAGATCAATAATATCATAAAGATCTTATATATTATCATTTATTTTGATCGACTTAACATTTTACCATATTGTATTGTACATTATTTCATCTCTGGCATTTTGAATGATTAATTTATAAAATATACATTCGTTATGTATATATGATATTTCGTATGATTTCACTTTACATATGAATCCTAGTGAAATGACTAGTTCCATACCAGGGTTTACTTATTTAATGTAGTATATAAAAAAAAATAAAAAAATGTAAATGTAGCTATGCTAATAAAATATCGATTAATATCTCTAATAGTATAAATAATTATTATAATATATATAATATTATATCTAATATATATTTAAGAATATATTTAGTAATACATTTAATAATATCTATTAATATTTCTTAATTTATTAATAATTCTTATAATATATATAATAATATATAATATATATTATTATATATTATATATTATTATATATATTATATATATATATATATATATATATATATATATAATAATACAAATAATAATACATATAATAATATATATTAGATACACTCGGGACATTTGAGACCTACGGAATGTTGTAGACTTGAATCTCAAACTGATAGAGGTTTTCTTATAATTTTATAAATATTAATTTTATTTAATTTAAATATTTTTGTTACATTCTGTGCTTAATAATACGAATATATAGTATATATTATATTATATACCTAATGAATCATCTTATAATATTGATTTCTATAAATAAATATATGTACTTATAACTTCAAATAATAAGAGTGATTATAGAGAAAATAATAATTCATAATTTAATTAATCTATATTCGAATGCAAAATTTACATAAAATTCTACTTGAATTCCATATTTTTAGAACATCAATGACCTTTTATTATTAAATTCAGAGAAAGCTAGAGAACAGTAATTTAAATTATCATAACATTTTATAACATAACAAGTTAATTTAAATATCCACATGATACATATATTTTAATACTATATACTCATTAAATATATTTTATGAATATTATAAACTTATCTGAAAATAGTATATTTTAATTTATTCGTAATATTATTTATTACATCATTATATTGCATCATAGACATCCATTCTGGATGTCTGCTTATGTATATCATTTGAAACTTTTATTTTGCTCTTGAATGATTTTATCATACTGAATTAGTGATGTAGGTGAATGCGAATAACGAATATACAAAACTTTTAAGTTTTGTACCCGATTTAAATCATTTAAATTAGAAAAACTGAATATAAATACGAATTGAATAGTTACCAAATGAATACGAATTATTTTGAATTATTCTTATAAAAAATAATTTTATTATTTTGTAATATTTTATTCTAAATGCCAAATAATATATCTTTGTATAAATATTTGGCAATATTTACAAAATATAATAAAATATATAATTGGATTTTGTAAACAATACGATCGATGGAAATCAATTTCCGTCAAATTTGTATTGGATCATAATAATCAATTGATTATGTAAATTAATTTACTTATATTAACGACGATTAAATCAACAGATTTATTTATACTAAAATTATTATTATGTAAGTAAAATTAATTAATTAATTAACCTATAAAATATTATATATAACTATGATTTTATTTGAAAATTATTTAAAAAATTAATGTCTTTTACTTTATAAATAAATAAATATCTCTGATATCTTTGAAATCATTGAAATATAAATAAATATTCCAATGAAAAGTATATATTTCTGAGTACAAAAAGTTAAAATTTTAGCACGAGCAAACATCCTATTCTTAATTATAGAATTGTAGTAAAATTATTTATATAATACCCAAACAAAACTGTTATATTATAAATATTACAATATGTATAAACTTATAGAATATAATGCATGTACGATTATCATAAATCTGAGAACAATAATACGATAGTGATTTAATAAATTTGTCTCTCTGCAGATATGCCTCACTTTAGGTATACAGGAACTGAGAGATATCTAGAAGTAGGAAAAGTGGCTCAGTATACCTGTGCCCACCTTCAGCAACACAAATACCCAGGTAACTCCGTTCTACAACTACTACTACTACCATGACTACTACTACTACTACTACCCTGACTACTACTACTACTACTACTACTACTACTACTACTACTACTACTACTACTACTACTACTACTACTACTACTACTACTACTACTACTACTACTACTACTACTACTACTACTACTACTACTACTACTACTACTACTACTACTACTACTACTACTACTACTACTACTACTACTACTACTACTACTACTACTACTACTACTACTACTACTACTACTACTACTACTACTACTACTACTACTACTACTACTACTACTACTACTCCTAAATTAAAACACATACACATACTAGTAATTCATTAGTTTAATATTAGTTCTATATTAGATGAGCTTACCTATCTAATCCCGCGTTTCTCATTAGTTAGTTTTCTAATTGACACGAATATAAGAACCGATATTACCGTGAACTTTAACCTTTAGACTACGTGATATAGAGTGATCACAATGCATATCCCCATTCTCTCGCCTTTAAGAGATGTTTAGAGTTCGAAGGTCAAGGGTATCGTGCGATCGTCTGCCGTCCGCATTTCGACTGTCGATGCGTAGATGTCACGCTGGCTCCAAGAAGTCCAGTCAAGCGTTCCGATTGGGCGTCGAACAATTAGATACGACGCTCGACTATAAGCGTCTTCGGGGCCGCGTTCTCGTCAAAGGAAAAGCGACTTGCACCTCAGTGATACCGCCCCCACCACCACCTCCGCCCATATTATCCCTACCGCCACCACCCCCACCGCCGACAACCCCTCTGTTGCCGTGTAATAATATAACGTCGGATCTGTCTGCTGATTTCAAGCGGTGTCGAGAGAGGTCCATTCGACGCCTGCTGAGATCCGTGTGCGGCGTTACTCGTACCACAGATCTACCAGGTAGCATTTAGCATGATGATGTGTATGCTCAATGCTCGATTGTTCAACGCATTAGTCATACCCACTTTCACGTGGCGAATTCAAATCTTGCGTGTGCATCCGGCATTTCATGTATTCGTAGTCAAATGAATCGATGTACCCCCTACGTGTCCCCTCGTTATACAGTTATATACATACAAATAGTCACAAACATACACACACGCACACACAAATTACGTATACACACGCATAAATTATCGCTATTCGCGAGAGAATAGCGTCGCACGTCGCAAATTCACACCCACCGTTGCAGATGAGTCGAGTGGAGTAGAAGCGTCGAGTGCCAGTCATCTAAGTACGTATATCAGTTTCAGAACTCCGACCTGAGTCTGCTAATCCATCAAACAACCCGCACTATACATAAACTTATCACTTCCTATCGTTGCATTATGTTTTCTCTATGCCTAACATGACTCATCCCTCTCTTTCTCTCTTGCTCTCTCTTGCTCTCTCTCTTTCTCTCTCTCTCTCTCTCTCTCTCTTAATACATGTGTATATATCACACGCGATTACACTGTATATACGTGCGTGCTCTACTTCAGCCGTCTCCTTTCGGTGGTTTGTTAACCCCCGTACCCCCGACCCCCGTCTTCCATAGACCTGCTTCAAGACACGCCCGACATTCGTCCCGAGATATGTACCCCCGCTGCCTCGTCATTCGTCAGTGCTCCATCAGCTCGTGAAGAAGAGACTACCATACATCGCAGGATCAGTCAATGCATCAATAGAGGTTTTATCTCAGAAAATCCGCATATCTGTGATTGTTGTAACAGGACAAGTGGACAAGTGGTCAGGTGGTCAGGTTGACAAGTGGACAATCAGTTGATACAATGCGTAGTTACAACGGTAGTCTGTCTGTCCGTGTGTCTAAGCTTCCTCGATATATGAATCACACCCTCAGTGTATATTAGAGATGTAAATGAATGTGAATGACGAATATACGAATTTAAGCTTTCCCAATTATAAAAAAACCGAATACGGATTGAATAATTCGTGGAACGAATGTGAATAATTTTTATTTATTTATATTAAAAATTAAATTGTTATATTTAAATTGTATTTGTGTAATTTATATTGCTTTCATATATCTGATCGCACAGGCAACATCAGTTAAAGAATATTTTCAACTGCTGTAAATATATTGTCAAAAAAGCGTAATAGATTATAATCTATAAGCTAATAATTATCTGATGATAATGTCGATAAGTTAATATTTTTAACCAAAAATAAATGTATTTCTTAATAGTTATTCTATTTAATTATTTTAATAATAATATCTTAAGCTTTACATTATTTAATAAAATATATTCTGCAACGAAGAATAAAATAGACCAATTGAATATGAAATGAATAGTAGAATTTTAAACGTATCGAATATAAAGCGAATATTAGAATTTTTAAACGAATCGAATAAAATTCTTATTTAGCTATTCATTTACATCCCTAGTGTATATTTTAATTATGCTAGCCAATGCCATCCGAGGATTCACCTATCGCTATATAATAACTCAGCCGCATGCACTATTGCAGTCCCATATTAATGTAGTATATGTATGTGCACACACAGGCTTCTCCGCTAGTCGGTACAGATCTATTACGATGAACGGTACGACCCCTACCACGACTGCGATGACCCCTACGACTACTACTAGCGCCACCTTGACATCGTTACAACAACAGCAGCAACAACAACAACGAACGCTGTCCGCGTGTTCGGTTAGTGTGCACCTCACCCCTCCTCATCTCACCCCCATCTCACCCCCCCATCTCACCCCCATCTCACCCCCCTCACCCCCATATTTAACCATACGATATATCTCAGCGGCGAAGACACACCTCCTCATCACAAGGTCAAATAGTCGTCATTAGAGATGTTCCGCGATATTCTCTGGAATCTTCTCTTCGAAGTAAGTCCACCGGTATATATATCGTTGTCTATGTTTAAGTGGCGATATCATTTCTATATAAATAACATTTAAATGTTTAGTTGTCACATTTATAAGCCTATTTGTAAGATAATATAATAAATAATATATCTAATTAATTGTAATGTGTAAAAATCACTAAATAAATTATTTTATACTATTACATTTTTTAAATTTAAATAATATTATTTCGATTAATATTTGTAAGTATTAATATTTCACTATACCTAAATATATGACCATATTTGAATGTGCTTATTCTATACTCTTTGGAGTTACATTTAATCTATATCGATATCATATACACTTAATACTATCTAATAATTGTATTTAACCACATCATACCATCTAATGATTTCATCTAATAAATGTACCCGAAATTCTTCTAAGATTTAGAGCGTACAAAACTACAGAATTGTTTGCATTCTGGGAATACTAAATCGCGATATCGAGTGACAGCTAATTTTAACACCGACGGTTTACCTCTCACTATCTTTGCTATTACTTTATTATTCACCATTGTCTGAAGTTTTATACTTAAAGCATAATTACGTTTATATCATTTTTGTATATCAATATATATATATATATATATATATATATATATATATGTATAAACTTTAAAATAATAGATACATTGAATATTTTTATACATTAGTTATAAAAATAATTATTAAAATAAAATTTATTTTGAAGTATAATATTATTTTTACCATATGATATATAATATTTATTATAAAATTAATTCTTGATTAATAAAATATAATTTTATTGACTATATTTAGAACTTTATAATTATACATTAATTGTAAGTTAATTATTCAACCATTATGAAATTAAAGCTTTAACATTTTTTCTAAATGTTGATTACAAAAAAACTGATAGCTTCATAGTTTGTATGGAAATATTTTCATTGTTAATATATTCTAATTTCTTATTTGATTTGATCACAATTATTTCATATTTGACCTTGTCGCTCTATTATTTTCTATTTTCTAAATCTAATAACTATGTTTATTTGTTGGTAAATGAACTTAAAAATTAATAATTATTTCAATAAATATTTTATAGTTTTTTGAGTAAATTTCAGTGTATATATAAATTATTTAAAAAATAATTCTATACAAATATTCTAAAAATAAATAGATTTAATTAACATTTATATCTCTTTATTAAATATATCTATTTAATCATTTATGTAATCATTAAAATATCTCTCTTAAATAATTATTATGAGAACTATAAATTAATTTGAAAATGAAATTTTAATATTACAAGATTACTTCTTGAATATTTAAAAGTAATCTACTAGAAATAAATTGAAAATATAATTTTTTAAACCAATTACTTCATAAATATTTTATATTAACTAATGTCTTTTAATAAATTTATATTTAAAAAAATCATTAATTAATAATTTGTAAAGGTTTTTATAAACTAATTTACATAAATTATAAATTAACACATTCAAAATATATTTTTTTGTAGTCTTAAATTTTAGTTTTAATTTTTGAAAATAAAATGATATTATACTTGTAATTATGCTTTAGCATTTTAAATGAATCTTAATTTAAATAATATACCTAATAATATAATCATTGAGTGTATGTTTTAATGGTGTTATTGATGATGGTGAAGAGCATTTTCATCCTTATTTATATCCTCTACCCGTATCAGAGATAGCATCGAAAGCATCGAATAAGAATGAGATGACTCAACGAGATGATTCATCTAAAGAAACTGTCGACGCGCGGACTAAAGAAAGCAATGAAGATGAATGTGTCAAGCGTGAAACTAAAATTAGTGATAAAGCATCACTAGAAAATCAGGTTCAGTAGTTATTCAGTTGGTAGGTATGCATTCATATGTTACCCATTAATCTAATTTCTATATATTACAATCATATGCTAGTTGCAATTATAGTTATATATATATATATATATATATTATATACTTACTTACTTACTTATGTCGAATTTTAATTCGACCTGATTTCATTTTTCTCCAGTCTTCTTTATCGCTCATAACAAAACATATATTTATAATAACAACATAATATATTATATAATAAGTATATATTAATATATAATGTATTATATATTAATGATAATTCTGATGAAACACAGCAAGAACTCAGTAATTCGATTAAGAACTTCAATGACATCAAGCGATCCCTACTAGAAGAAAATAAAAGAACGAAATTAAGTCCTACGACTGGGTTAATGATTACTCTGCTTTCTATTAACTGTGTATTATACAAATATTGCAGAATGTACTCAATGTTTTACATAGTAATTAACAATAGTTCAAAACTTAATCAATAATTTCATGATACATTTTAATTTATATTTTTTATTATAAAATATATTCTCATTATTACATACTAATTTTATTTTATAAGATAAATAAACGTATTCATGTATATACATACAAATATTATATTATAAATCTTTAAAAATATATTATCAACTTAAAATATAATAGTATATTCGAATACCATCTAATAAATGTATTCAAGAATATTTTTTACATCATATACCTTAAATATTTTATATATATATATATATATACTATCAATATATATACTATCTTATATACATTTAATGAGCAACACTTCACTATCTATGAGCAGTCAGTTCGTCGACTACTTTGTACGCAAGACCGAGGCCGAAGTCATAGACATTACGGATATCACGTGCACACCACCCACTGTCTCCACCGCACTGACCACAGCTAACTATAACTCTGAGCAGAAATCTCTCTCGCAGAAACTCAAGCTCACGCAACGGTGGCACGGTTTAGCGGGCCAAAGTTCACGCGTTTTTAAAGGTTTACCATCGTATTCGGGTTATTTATATTCTATTATTGATCATTTTTTTTTAAGCATATTTTAAAAGGTAAATATATATATATACTTCCTATTTTGCACGTCCTTCAGAATTATTATTTACAAACATTTTTTTTTACAAATTATCATGTTCGAAATAAACATTCACATATTATTCTATTATTTGATCTATAAAGTATACTTTAAATTTTCATGCAAATATATAAAAAGACTTCTTTATTGTTTATTACCAATTGAATATATAATTTAAATTACCAGTAATAATTATTAAATAATCCGATACAATCCCAAACTAATTAAATTCTGTTTTAATTAAACTTGTGATTTGTTTATCAATTTTTAAAATTTAAATACATTTATAAACATAAAATAGTATTTGTTTACAATTAGATTATACTATAGCGATAACTATAATACGAGTATTATCCAAATGAATGCAAGCATCTTAGATCACAATCGAATAAAATAATTTCATAATATAATATTTATATATTTTATATAATAAGTATACTATAATGTATATACTTATTTTATTTATTATAATGGATATTTTTTTATTTTCTAATCCTTCAAAATTTAAAATTTATATATTTTATATAATAAGAATACTGTAATTTATATACTACTACTTATTTTTTTGCATTATATTTTATTTATTATACATATATATAGTGTTAATAAAAGTGAGTTAATAAAAAACATGTTTTAATCACGTTTTAAACAAAGAATGAATGCCAGTAATCTTGTACCAGGTAATCCCGTACAAGGTAATTTCGTACAACTTATTTAGTAATCTCGTACGACTTATTAAATTTAATTTATTTCATAATTATACAGTTCTTATACGAATATATATAATACAATATATTATATCAATATATAATAAGTTATTATATATAATCGTATAAAAACTGTATTATTATGAAATAAAATAAATTTAACAAGTCGTACGAAATTACTCGTATGAGATTACTGGCTACCCAAAGAATGATAAAAACAAGAGACATATATTTATACATATATTTATTTAATTGTTAATATTTAAATTTGATTTGACAAATAATAATTTCTCATTAATAATTAATAATTAATAATAATTATTATAATAATACAAATTTAATTTCCCCTTATAAAAATATAATATTATTTTTAATTATAAAGTAAAATTAGATTTATTTTATGCTTTGATATAATAAATTTGTAATGATAATTATATAATAATTGAAAAATGAATAAATAATAAAAATAAATGTATACAAATATAATATTATTATAATAATAAAGTAAAATTAGATTTATTTTATGTTTTGATATAATAATATATATTATATTTAATATTAATATTAATATTATATAAAAAAAACTGCATGAAATATTATTATAAATATATTATATTTCAAGTTTATATTTTATATAAATTCTATATTATTACTGTTCAAAACATGTTTAAACAAGCATTAATAAAAAATGCAATTTTTAACAACACTTTATATATATATTATATATATATATATATATTATACATATAATATACATTAATACATATAATTTTACTTAATATATATAAATATTATTTTGCATATCATATATTTTATGTATTCTTTATTAAGGGGGTATCCCACTACAGGTATTTGCGGAAAGTCTTGCTAGAAAGTAATTTTCTAGCAAGTTGCAATGGGATACCCCATGCAAGAATATCTGGTGCCGATATTGCTCAGAATAGCATGATAGGCTATTCTGATCAACCAATCAAATTTGTTCTTGTTTTAATTTTAAATTAAAATGAAATAAGCATCAATAATTAGTATAATATTAATTAGTATAATTAATTAGTATAATATTAATTTTATTTTTATTTGTATATTTTCAACTTATATTTACAATTTACTTTAACTATATTATATATATATATATATATATATATTACTTTTTAATTTAATTCTCTAGTTTATTTTCTAGTTCATGCATCATGGATTTTCCATTTATTTTTCATCAATTTTTTGATACTTATTTTATATTTTATTTTATATTTTATATTTTATATACTATTCTAGACTATATAATTAATACTATATTATATTCAATACTATATTAATTAAAGGTTACTATTATATTATATAACTTAATATTTAAAATAATTAATATATAGGATTTCGTAGATTGAAATATTTTATTTAGTTTATATTTTATAAAATTGATTTATTTCTATAGTTCATATATATATATATATATATATTCTTATTTTTATTTTACTAATAATTACAATTTTTATATTCTAATATAGCTCAAATAAACTAAATAAAAAAAGATTAATTGATTATGACTAGATTGACTGGTACATTAACAATTCGTATAACAATTATAATAGAAAATGCTTTACATGAACATAACATTATTATTTTTTAAGGAAACGAAAATGTCTATATTTTGACATATAAAAGATACAAAAAGGTCTAGTTTTCAAAGAATAATTTATCTATCATATTTGATCAAAAAACAAATTTGTAATTTTTTTATCTTATGTATTATTCTACAAGTAATGAACATATTTTGAAATAAACACACACACAAATGAAAATAATTGTAAATCATTATTATAAAAAAACATATGAAATAATGATACATATATTATAATAATATACTAACAATTTTAAATAAATTATTCATTATTGCTATATAATTTATATATTTATTTTGTATTTTTTATATTATATGTGAACGCAATTCAAAAAATATTTATTTTGAATAAATCCAGTTTTAATTAAATGATCACTATTTATTTAACAAATAAATAATTTCCTAAAATATATATATATAGCATGCATATATTCAAATAAATACATGTAAAATATACATAATATTTAAGTATAGTATATTTACGTATATAAGTATATATAATAATACACAATATATACAAAATAATATAAAAATATATATATATATATTAAAAATCAAATAAAATTTGATTCAAATATTTATAGCACATATTTTTTCAATTATTGTTTTATTGGCATTTTAAATTCTTCTTTATGAGTTATATTTCAAATAATTGAATAATGTTTACATTATTTTAAAGATTAATATAATATTATAATATTTAAAATTGTAATAACAAATTATAAAATAATTATAAAATAAATTTATTTGCACTTTTATGATATATCGCGTGCACTTAATGGCAAATGTATTAGATGTTAGAGTATTAAGTTTACTGCCATATATATGTAATGCTTGTGTAATGATTCATTACCTCTTTACTACAGGAAGAGTTGACAACGACAATAAACCGAAATCCAATGGACACTTCGTAGACATTGCCCGTATTCCTGTCACCACATCTACATCCATAAACTCCAACCTGCAACCTACTAGCATCCATGATGGTTTCCATACATCCTCCTCATATATTAATAATAATAATATTTATTTATTGAATCATGATATACATATAAGTATATTACATCTAGTATATATACAATACAAATGTACCCCTCAATAAGTCGTAGACTTTAACATGTTATAAATAACAGTGACGACTCATGACAATAAAATACAAATAGTAAACAAAAATGTTCTTATGTTTGTGATATATTATAATAAATAATTATTTATTAAGTTTTTGATAAACACAAAAACTACCAGTAGTCGTTATAGGGATATCTCGCTGTCGAGCAAGTCATTAATTGTTCCAATCGGCTACCAACCCTATATTATTGTTTCTATACCTCTTAGCATTATTAATAATGATGTAGTCTCAAGATCTTAATCATAATCATACTACTTATATAAATCTTAATAGAAATATTTGTATTAATAAAAAGTGATAATAATAATAGTAATAATAATACTAATATTAAACATAATAAGGACAGTTAGTGTACATTATTATTAATCATAACGCTCCTACATTTAGTGGTATGTTTGAAACCGATTCGTTACACCAAAGAACAAATTGAGCGAAATCTACATCGCGGCTACGAAATAGACGAGAGTGATTCGAGTTCAAATGTGATCCAATCGGAAGGCGTCGATGAGTGTAAGAATAAAACCTCTTCTGATGAAAGATGGGTGAATAATGTCAACAAACAAGTTTACTACTAGACGTATAAATGAGTCTTTGTTTATCATTATTACCTATCATTAAACGTAACTTATATTCAGATGATGTTATCAATTTAAGTGTATACAAAATTATAATAGCTTTTTTTATATCATTAAAACTAATCAAAGTTTACTTCCTCGTGAAATAGTATGTATTTATCATTGAAATAGAAAAAGTGGATAAGCAGTTAAATGTAGTGTATGGCACTTGGAATAGGGGCACTGCAGTCGAAACCTACTACTTAATATCATAGTTATTATTTATTTATATTGATAATTATGAACAAATTTAATATATTAAAAATAATATCGGCACTACAAATTATAGTTATATGTATATAAAATTCAACATTCCTCATAATTTTAGTTTTTGGTATATAAATTTAATCGAATTGAAATTATCATATTATTTTATTAATATACATAATCTAAATCAATAGAGATAGATAGAATTCACTTTTATATATATCGATGTAAATCCTAATTTATTAATGTTGACATATATAATATGACTAATATCCAATAAAAGTCGCTGATGCCATTTTATTAATTTATCTAGAAAAGTTCCATTCACGTATATATATTTTAAATGCATTGCATGCGTCAATTACTTATCCACTTTCTTTATATCGATTGTATATATATATATATATATATAAGTTGATGTACTCTTCTAAGATTAAAGTTATTAGGCACATCTTCGGACTTATTATTAAAAAAAACTGTTAAATTATGTTAGAACTTATATTATCAAATATTTATGTATGATTTTATCTATTAAGTATACTTTAAATCGTCATATAAGTATATAAAATATATTATTTTATTGGAAGTACTTATTGAATATATAATTTAAATTACCAAAAATAACAATAACAGCACCTTTTTAATTTTAACTATAATTATTTCATATATTATTTTAATAACAATCTAAATATCTTTAATTAAATCAAAAAAATTGATATTTTTTTTTAAACCAAATTTAAACCAACTGTATTATAAATAATTTATTGTACATTAACATCATTTTTAATCTAAATTAATTAATCAATGTAGTAAGTAAATTAAAATCAATATTTAATTAATTTATAATTCATATTATTGTAAATCTTATATATAGATCTCAATGTATAAATTTAGAATTAAATTTATTTAATATATATTAATTTACAAACAAATTTTATATATAACAAATTTATTTGACTATTTATGTTATATAAATGTTCTACAAAAACCATTGGATTCGTCTATTATATTATTTAATAATAATATTATTTGAAAATACTAATCATCAAATTGTTTTCGAATAGTATTGCTTATCTTTAACATAGTATATACTATATAGGATCATAACTAGCATAAGGTAACCCTGACTTCCATCTCTACCAGGAAAATCTCTGCACCGGCAAAACACTGAACATTAATCCGGACAGAAGACTAGTATCTTTGCAAACCATGGCCACTCCGCAAACGAGGCCCTCCCTAGGTGGCAGTAGCGGTGGTGGCTCCACTTCTCAGCGGAACACCCCCGCTAAGATCTCGCTAATGATCACTAAACACGCCCACCACGCATCCAGCGGGCAGTTCCGCGCCCACTCCTTAACACGGGGCGCCTCCACTGGGGTTATGCACACGAATCTAACGCGAATATCTAAACGATGATCACCCCCGCCCTACAGCCTCGTTACACCCCCTTCTCCATTACCTTCCACCCCTTATTAATCGTTGTTACCACGCATATTTGTTAAGATTACCTTTATGCCATCATGAGCCCCCCCCTCCCCCCCGCCCTACACCCACACTGTATAATATTTATACAGTTAAGTTATAAACATTGTCCACCTATGTATGACCGCTTCCGATTCTTACTACTGTTAATCGTTTGTTAAACATTCTATAATCGTTGTATGCACTACTCAATGTTCAACCATCACCGTTCTACCAATGTGAATTAGTTCCGTGTAGTATATCATACCTCTTCGCAGAGGATTGTGTGGCCGCTAAGCGCAGGCCAGTCATTCCGAGAACATCATAGCACAATCCTTAGCTATCTCCGTACTGTTAAATATTATCATAGGATAATGCCAAGACAATTTATTTTCTCAGAACAACTGGCCCCAAATTACTTACCCGGAGATAAACTTACTAAACGCTCTCAACTGTAGGTTTTCACACAGCGAGAAATTCGGTAACGTGTCTCATGTGAGGCACATGGTTTATACTTGTCTTACTGTGGCTATAATACGACCTAGGCGATTTATCTATTTATGTTTATGTTCCGACATGTGATAGATACTGTATATAATTGTAATTAGATCTATATAACATTGAGGGAGACTGCATATCATATAGAATAGATACACTTTCTTACATTTAATAAAATCATGCTTTTACTTATATGTGTTTTTTACTGAATATTTAAATCAAAATATTATATTTTTATAAATCAATAAATAAATATTTTTTATTTTTTATATATATATATATATATACTTATATATATTTTAGTAATATTTATATATTATATTGAGGACAGGATGTCTACTCGCTATCTGCAATTGTTAATTTTGTGTACTCCGATCTATATACTTTTCAGTGGTATATTTAATTATATTTCAATGATTAGAATCTTCGAATAAAAGATATCGATGATAATTATAATTATATATCAAATAAAAATGGATTTATATTTTTAAATTATATATATATGTAAATATTTTATTATAATACAAATTTTATAAATTTGATTCGAATTGAACCATTTTATATATTATTGATGTCGACATTCTAAATAATATAATTTGTATTAAATTATATTATGATTTAAATATATTCATATTGAAATCATTGATTTAAAATTGAATTTTGTATCTAAATAACATTTTTATTCCTGTACCATGATGCAATATGATAAAATTACTCAAACGGAAAATAAAAGTTTCAATATATATGTGTTAGCAGACTCTCCTTGATAATATATGGCAGTTTTAATGTTGATAATTAATTCTTACACTAATACTACTATTGATTGATAATTTATTTAAGCAAATACTTAGTCGAAAGTATAAATATTTGCTAACGATAACATACATTATAAAATAAACAAAGAATAATATAAAATTAAAGAAAATAAAATGTTTTACAGTTACCGTAAAATAATCCAAAATTAAAATAAATTATATAGTATAAATAATCGAAAATAGAAATAAAATACATTATTTTGTAAAGGCATCGAAATATTCAATTTATACTTTAACTTTATGGAATTCTTCTTATCATTGATTTAAATATTATAATAAATATATATATATATATATATATATATAATTAGCAGTATAAATAGTACAAATTAAATATAATATTATGGTGCATACATGGTTTGTATAGTTTCAATGTTCAAATAATAAAGTAGTAGTATCAATTATCAAAAGATTATTTTAGGGAAGATAAAACAGTAACATGATTTCGTGTAATTCGATTTTGTATACAAAGATGAACAGCGCCCTAATAGCTATCTATAAAGGTTAATTTTTCGGAACTATGTGTTATTTATAATGTAAATTTACATCAAACTATACTTTTAAAATGTAAAATAATATGTTTACAATTATTATTTATATGATGAAAACTAAGTGTTCATTATTAATATATAATAAAGCAATAGGATAGGTTGGTTTTAAATGCTATAAATATCTATGTTGTGAATAATAAAGATAATTAATATTGCATGTGATTTAATAGAGCAATGAAAACTTTGTGCTATAGAAACCGCGTCAAACCTAAATCTATGTCAGTGATTCCGATACTACTGCTAGCAGTAGGATACATGAATATTAATCACATCACAAATTAGGGAGTGTTATCTGTCTTTATTCGCATCTTTGGTTGTATATTATCAAATATTGTACGAAGAAAAGATCGTTCACTATCTAACCTATGTAATTATTTTAATATAGTTCTCATATCAACCACGATATGGATACACATGTATTATTATAAGTTATATGTTAGGTTTTTTCCTACTAATAATAATTAATATAATTATCAGACTAATGGTTTTAGGGGAAAGATGGGTAATATGGCCACTTTTAGATAATTTTGTATAATTCAATAAAGATACATCTTATGATATATAAGAGGACTGTCGAATCAGTTTTTCATTTTAGGGTATCTAATTGAAATTATTAAGGTGGCCACATTACCCCATGGAGGGTAAGGTGGCCACCTAATGCGGGTAATGTGGCCACCTTAAAATGTGGCATTAATCCACTAGATGGCGTTATAACAAGTTTAATCCAATAATATCACTTCAAGTATAATCTTTAATAACACACGCAATTGTGATAAATTAAGGGTTTTTATTTTAACTTTATAAATTACTATAGTATATATATATATATATATATATATATATATATATTCAATATATTCATTAATAGGCTATATTCTATAGGAGCCTACTATAGTATACCATTAAACTTATTTATCATGTTATTAATATGGAAAAAGAAATTTCATCAGTAAATGACTGTATGTTAACAGTATGATGATAAAATACCTAGATACGATAATAATGTAGATAGATAACTAATTTATATTATCTGATTTCTATATATATATATATATATATATATAACCATTTGTACCTATTATATATATACCATTATATATAGAACCATTCATTATAAAGAACAATTAAATTAAATACATAAAATTAAATTAAGTTTATTAAATTATTTAGATAATCGATAACGAAAGTAATATTTATTATATAATGTATTATATATGTATAATATGTATAATATGTATAATATGTATAAGGAAATTGATTTATTTAAAAAAAATCTAGTTTAATATATCTCATGATAAATATATTAGTATATATAATACATATACAATACATATATACAAATACAAATAAAACGTTATATGCATATAAGTTTATATATATATATATTATAATACAACCAAATATTTTCCAAAGGAAAGATATTGCACTATAGTATACTACTAGATATCTATCTCTAGTACCTCGAAATGTAAATTTAAAATGAAAATACAATATTAACACTAGATAGCGAAATAGTATATGAAATGTTAAATCATGTGATATTTTTATTTAAATTTCTTGTTTTCTAATTATATAGGAATTACCTACATACATTTAAAATCATTACAATATAATACAATACATGTAGTTTTTTTTAATATTAGATTTATAACAATATATTTATCATTTATTTTATTTGTTTATATTAAATATAACTAATCAGTGTATTCTATTGTAATATAATTATATAATTTTATATAATTATATTATCATTTTAAAATCATGTAAATACATATATGTATTATAATACAATATACATGTATATCAAAGATTTTCCGAAGGAAAGATATAACACTTACGCGAAATCGTGTAATTCGAATTTGTATACAAAATACCCTGGTGCCACCTATAGCGGGTTACTTTTAGGAACTATGCGTTGTTAATAATGTAAATTCGTATTTAACTATACATTTTTAAAATGTTAAATAATATGCTTTAAATTAATATTTATATGATGAAAACTAAGTGTTCATTACTAATATATAACAAACAAATATGATATGTATGTTTTAAATGCTATAAGTATATATTTAGTGAGTAAAAGCTAATTTATATTGCATGTAATTTAATAGAGCAATGAAAACATTGTTGTATGCAAACAGAGCCGAACCTAAATCTATTTCAATGATTTCGATACTACTGCTAGCAGCGGTTGGGGCTATTGCTAAATTACTTTGCATGCATAGGGAGTGTTATATATTTGCTTCGCAAAATCTTTGTGTATATTGTATATAATTTATTATTTACTATTACAATAAATATAGAAATGTCTTATTATCTGAATAATACCGCTAGATGGCAATATTGAATTATTAGGTGACACAAATATACACAAGTGCAATATCTTTCCTTTGGAAAATCTTTGATACAACTATGGAGATTCGTTATATATATATATATACAGTCAACTCTCGGTAAGTCGGACAACGGATAAGTCGTACATATTTAGTTGGTTTGGTTGGATTTGTATCTAGTTCCATGTTAAATTAATCGGATAAGTCGGATAAGTTGGATTGGATAAGTCGGACTTTTCTATGAGTCGGACACATATTATAGTCATTTTTATGATTTGTATACTGGATAAGTCGGAATTTTTATTAAATGTCATAAATGTTTACTTTAAATAATTAATATTATAATTTTAGTAAGTAATAAAATTGATTAAAACATTTTATGTTGCTGATTGTTGCATAATTCCATATTTCGGTAACCATTTAACTCGCGCTGCACATTTCATGTCTTATTTGCATGATATTCTTAATCTCGGATAAGTCGGACATCTCGCTAAATCGGACACTTTTCCCGGTCCCTTGCGAATCCGACTTATCGGGAGTTGACTGTATATATATATATATATATATATATATATATATTGGATATATATGGAATTAGTTAATATTTTTAACATATTATCAAGCCATTGAAAATAAATAAATTAATTAACTTAACTTTGATTATATTTATTATATTTATTATATAGAAAATAATTGAGTAAACTAGATATAAGAGTTATTTTTCTGGATAATATATATTTTTTATTTATGGTATAATTAATAATCATCGAATATATATTATAATATATTATAATAGCCTAATTGAATTATTTAATTAGTTATATTTTAGTTCGTATTTAATTATTAATAATTTATTTTTATTAATACATTTATTTATAATTTTATAATTGTTGTATATATTATGTGCTAAATTTCTATTGGTCGAATAATAATTGTTATTATATTTCTTTACTAGGAAACATCTGTTTAATTCTATTGTTTATTTTTATTATTTTATTATTTTATAACATATCGTATATTTCGAACGATAGAATGCAATTCCAGTTTGTACAATTATTATATAACTATATATATATATACAGTATATAGAGTATATATATATATATATATATATATAATATATACTACAATTATAAGTTTATTATTGTAGGTTTATAATACAATTATAGCCTATATATAATTTATATAATCTATATCATTTATATTATATTTAAAATGAAAGGTTTAAACTTGTAACAATATAATTATTATTAAGTTATGTGTTTAGTAAATTATTTTTATTTACATATAAAACGGAAACAATAAAAAAAACGACAAACTTAATGTTCCTTATAATTATATTACACTATATTTTATTATTATAGGTTATTATATATTGCATCTATATAATGATATATATTTTATAAAATTGGATAAAAAGACATACATATACAATTATATATATATATAGATATATATATATATATATATATATATATATATATATATATATATATATATGTAAATGCAAATACATACACATATAATTATATATATATATATATATATATATAATTGTATTTATGTCTTTGCATATTTAATAAATATTATTTATCCAATTGTATTTATATATATAACAATTGTAGAGTGAAAGATCTAGTAACAGCAAAGATGACAGGTTTCAGGGTATGGCCCGCAGAGGTTAATGATATTTAATATATTAATTATAATTAATACAAGATAATATTTAATAATTAATACAAGATAATATTCAATAATTAATAGGAGATCATATTTAATAATTAATATGAGATAATATTTAATAATTAATACCAGATCATATTTAATAATTAATACGAGATAATATTTAATATTTAATATAAGATTATATTTAATAATTAATGCAATATAACATTTAAAGGTTGCAGCACATGTGCTATATAATAAATGTGCTTACATATATACGGTATGCCATATAGGGTATATATACCTAGGCTATAGCTTATATATAGGCTATATATAGAGGAAAGTTACCTGTATCTCAGAAAGACACTACCGGTATCTCAGAAACTATAAATCCTATAAAAAAAATGTTTAATGAATAACGTTATTATGTACATATTCATAATTATATAAATATTCTAAATAAGTATTTTTTAATTTTTAATTAATTAAAATAATGCTAATATATCCAATAAACTGATTTTTTTATTATGTTTTTAAATTTATGAGAAAAAAATGTCAACTTAAAACCTTCTCAATCATATAACAATTTATTAATATAAAATATATTAATATATTATTAATAAAAAAAGCATTCAAAACATAATATGCATGATTGCTATATTTTATAATATATTAAGTTATAAGAATATATGTAGAGGTCATATAAATCCCTAATACGGATATTATTGATGTCTTAATAAGGCTACTAACCAATCAGAAAAACTAACCATATGAATTATTCTAATTTTCATAAAAACACGTGCGTTATAATATTAATAACGTTAATAATATTAATAGCGTTATAATATAATACCATACATTTATTCATATGTTTCGTGCTTATTATTTACACTCATAAAAATAACTTGGTCAACTGACTAACATTATGCCTATAATGTGGGTCAAAAGTATAGTGTAAAGTTTGACTGATATTTATAAAATATAAGTCAAATGACCCACATTTATTCTATACAAAATAGGTCAAATGAACAACATTTAAATAAAGTGGGTCAAATTATTTATTTTTAAATGGGTCAAATGAACAACATTTAAATAAAGTTGGTCATATTATTTATTTTAAAACAGGTCAAATGAACAACATTTAAATAAAGTTGGTCAAATTATTTATTTTAAAACAGGTCAAATGAACAACATTTAAATAAAGTTGGTCATATTATTTATTTTAAAACAGGTCAAATGAACAACATTTAAATAAAGTTGGTCAAATTATTTATTTTAAAACAGGTCAAATGAACAACATTTAAATAAAGTTGGTCAAATTATTTATTTTAAAATAGGTCAAATGAACAACATTTAAATAAAGTTGGTCAACTTATTTATTTTTAAATAGGTCAAATGAACAACATTTAAATAATGTTGGTCAAATTATTTTGTATGTTTCCTATATTAGCTTACCCTGTTTTAAGCTATTTTTAGATATTTAATTCATTTTATTACATATAATTTATCATATATATATAAAATTATAATTTGCTTGTAATAATATATTTATAAATCTTAATTATATTGTAGACATTTATATGTAAGATAAATCTTATAATAACAGTGTACATGTAGTAAACTAAATTGTATTATAGATTAGTATATAAAATAATGATAAATTAACAAATAACAGTGTATACATGTACTAAACTAAATTGTATTATGATTATGAAGCAATTAGTATATAAAATAATGATAAATTAACAAATAACAGTGTATAAATGTACTGAACTAAATTGTATTATGATTATGAAGCAATTAGTATATAAAATAATGATAAATTTACAAATAACAGTGTATAAAGGTACTAAACTATATTGTATTATCAAGCAATTAGTATATAAAATAATGATAAATTTACAAATAACAGTGTATAAAGGTACTAAACTAAATTGTATTATCAAGCAATTAGTATATAAAATAATGATAAATTTACAATTAACAGTGTATACATGTACATAAACTAAATTGTATTATCAAGCAATTAGTATATAAAATAATGATAAATTTACAAATAACAGTGTATAAAGGTACTAAACTATATTGTATTATCAAGCAATTAGTATATAAAATAATGATAAATTTACAAATAACAGTGTATAAATGTACTAAACTAAATTGTATTATCAAGCAATTAGTATATAAAATAATGATAAATTTACAAATAACAGTGTATACATGTACATAAACTAAATTGTATTATGATTGTGAAGCAATTAGATTATAAAATAATGATAAATTTACAAATATCAGTGTATACATGTACTAAACTAAATTGTATTATGATTGTGAAGCAATTAGTATATAAAATAATGATAAATTTACAAATATCAGTGTATACATGTACTAAACTAAATTGTATTATAGAATAAAAAGTCTCACATATCATACGAGTAAAATAATTCTAAAAAGTTATTTTGAGAAGATTGCAACCGGATTCTAAAGATTTATGTCAAAAGAACAAACCGGATTCTGGGCTGGAAGAAGCACAAATGAATACATGTAAGAATAGTATACAAGACTGTAACAGTGTATACATGTACTAAACTAAATTGTATTATGATTGTGAAGCAATTAGTATATAAAATAATGATAAATTTACAAATAATAGTGTATATATGTACTAAACTAAATTGTATTATAGATTAGTATATAAAATAATGATAAATTTACAAATAAAATAAAATATAAATGATGTTTTTATATATTTTATTAAAATATAATTTAGTATATAATTTAACGACATTTAAATTCTTTTTTACCGAATCTTGATGATCCATTAGAATTTTTTGAATAAAGGTTAGCATATTATTATTTTCTTTAGGAAAAGAAATATTGAATGAATAATATATACACAATAACATAAGATGTGCATTTATCAATGATGGCATTCTATATATAATATCAGAAAATACAATATCAAACTCATTACAATTTCGTACAACGATATAGGGGGCATTTAATTCTAAGTTATTATTTACATAACATATTGGAAATTTGTCTTTAAGCAAATATGGAAGATGTAGAAGGCGTACACAAGTCTAATAATCTGTGAATAATAATTGAATTATTATATTAAATAAATGTATTAAAAAAATATGTTAATATATAGAAAAAATAATATTTACTAACAATTTCTTTCCAAATTGTTATGCTGCTCTTTAAATCTTGATATCTCTTCGCCTACTAGATTCTTGTAAAGTTGATGAATCATCCATTTCTAAAATATTTATAATTAACATAATATGTAATGCATAATAGTGAAAAAAATATAATTTTAATTTAAAATTGCGCATGAATTTTATAATAATATGTATACATTAAACTTGTATATATTTTATATTTTCCTAAAAAGTAATAATTTGTGGTTTTACATTATAAGAAAATATAAAATATATTATGAATACGATAACAATATTCATATCGGTTATCAATAGTGATTTCAAATCGTGTATACCATCTTACGAATGGTATATTATGGTAATAGTACCTTATGGTAGAACGTAATAGTACCTTATGGTAGAACGTAATAATACATTATGGTAGAACGTAATAGTACCTTATGGTGAAACGTAATAGTACCTTATGTACTTATAGTAATTTATTTACATGTTTTAATATTATAATATTTGAATATTTAATTATCTTTGAGAAGTTAGACACGCCCCATAAAATATGAAAATTATTAGGCGGCCAGATTCAATATCCACCAAATACCCCAGCAAACAGTAAGAACAGCATAAGAACAGCATAACAGCATATGGTAGAGCCTCACATGTTTACATTGTGCTATTATGCTGCTATTAAATGTCTATATAGCATAATATTATGCTGCTATTAATTTGTAAGGATATTATGCTGCTGTTATGCTGCTATTATGCTAATATTATGCTGCTATTAATTTTAAATGTATATTATGCTGCTATTATAATAATATCAGCATAACAGCAGCATAATATACATTTAAAATTAATAGCAGCATAATATTAGCATAATAGCAGCATAATATTAGCATAATAGCAGCATAATAGCAGCATAACAGCAGCATCATATCCTTACAAATTAATAGCAGCATAATAGCAGCATAATAGACATTTAATAGCAGCATAATAGCACAATGTAAACATTTGAGGCTCTAGCATATGCTGCTCTTACTGTTTGCTGGGACAGCGCATATTACTCCGTGGTTAGGCATTATTTAGTTATAAAATGTATAGAGTAGGTTAAATAATAAATACGAATATAATAATTATAAAAATTCAAATAAATTCAAATCTACAATCCTCAATGGCTGCTGTTTACATTTGTTACCACGTGGTCGACATTACACAAAATAGCCCGAGTTGCGGGGCTTGGATATTAACAATTTATAAATTAAATTAAAAAGAGTGTGTATTGCATGAGAAAAATGTGCATACAGTGAATTAAATGTATTACTTATTTTGACAATATTTTTTATTTAAAGCATAATATGCATGAAAATAGATTTATCATAATATATTTAATATTATTTAATTAATAATACGTGTCGAGTTAAAAAATTACAAAAATGTATAGTTTATTCATAATATGAGTTTAAAAGTGCTATTTTAAAATTGTTGTGTTCTTGGAAAATATCAAAGTTTACTTTAAATTATATAGCTTACTTACCATAAATTGTGATTAAATGTCTTATGGCATTGCTTATGCACTAATTTATTGTATAGTTCACATATAACTAAAGATTTAATCTACTTTAAACAATGTCATATGGATATGGATAATTACTTTGAGAAGAATACTTTGTACAAAACTGTACAACTCTGTTATAAGTAATGTTTGCATATATACAATATTATAGTAAAAATTCTTATATTAAATAATAAATGATTACAATATAAAGTTATATTATAATATTTATATAAAATGTTTAATTATATAAAATTTATAATACACATGAGTTTATAATATACACTATATATATAAATATATAAAAAAATTATAATTATGTAAATAGAATTATAATTAATTTATAAACACATCAAAGGATTTTAATATTTTTAACACATAAATTAATTTTAATATTAAGTTTTATTATTATATTCTATAAATAATATTTCATTATTATAATCCCATATAATTATTCAGTGATTATATATTATATTTAATATAAGCACGTATATTATTACTATTTACAAATATAATTGATCATTCTATATAATTTTATCAAATTATATTTCCAGCAGTAAATATGATATACATCTTTATCTCTAGTAATTTACAATATTATATATGATATGTCACTCCCATCTAAATATAGCTCATAGTTACTAATTTTAATTGAAATATATATCGCAAGCAATACGCATATCGGGCAGTTAAATATACACCTATATATTTAAGTCATACAAATTACGATATTTTCAAGTTTTATCATACTTAGTAATTTGATTAATTAATAACATTATGTACATATATTATGTTATTCTTATTAATATTATGTTAAGTGAATATATATGTAGTATATATATATATATATATAGTGAATATATATATATATACTATAGAAATAACATTTATATACTTGGATTCACATTAAATTTATTATATTAAAATGAACAATTCACAGCCTCATTTATTTTGATTATTATACGTCATTTATATTTCAAATTACTAAACCTATCTACATATTACGATTTTTATTATCCTTTGTAATTCTAAATGTTTGATTATAACTTAAATAGAATCCAAAAGTTACGAAATAATTATCAATTATTTAACTATATATAATATAAAATAAAAATTGAATAAAATATTTTTTAAATTTAAAATATCCTAGAATTTACATTTGGGATACTACTATGCCATCACAGTTCATTTTATATTTCGTTTTTTGATTAAAACAAATTATTTTGGTATAAATAAGTATTATTTCAACATTTTATGAATAGATATATTTATTTATACCATATTATATTAATATGGATAATCTATTTTCATGCATATTATGCTTTAATTGGCAATATAGCATATTATTGTTAACATATATTAAAATAATTATAACATGTTAGTTTTTATAAGTATATGTTCTAGGTGAATTGAACCAATACAATTAGCGTTTAAAAAAAACCTGGTTAAGATATAGCTG
Source organism: Osedax fenrisi (assembly GCA_964019155.1). Taxonomy (NCBI): domain Eukaryota; kingdom Metazoa; phylum Annelida; class Polychaeta; order Sabellida; family Siboglinidae; genus Osedax; species Osedax fenrisi. The sequence continues at coordinate 75,627,944 of OZ025242.1, forward strand.
AGAGGTTATTTCATCCAGCGCATTCTTTGCATAGTCAGGGCAGATCTTTGTTCGGGTCAAGGCATATTCGGATTACACTCTTCAATTTTATGTTGGATACTAGGCAGGATACCATGTCAGACTTGTGTAGTCAGACGATGTACCAGTGCTGTATTAGTTGGTATCATTTGAAAATCTTATAATTATTATAGGTTAGATAAAAATACAAATACATTTTTCATAAATAATCAAATATAAATACAAAATAAATTTAAAACAAAATATGAATATATATAACCGGCTCGCAATTATCATATATATATATATAGATTTAGTATCATTTAATATCTACTTTTGAGTATTATGTAATCGGTCTATGTCGAATATAGCACCCTTTTTGTTTTGATTACGATATATGAGGTCAAATTAAAAATTCTCATTTTGATATATAACACATTTGTGTGTATGATAAACTTATATGGAAAATGTACATTTAGTATATATTATAAGATATATATATATATATATATATATATATATCCATTTTTTGTTATTATAATATTAAGGTATTCAACGATACATGTAAAATATTTTAAATTTGACTTCGGTATTCGTAATAAAAATAAACAAGGACCATATTTGATATTCCTCGGGTAATCATATGATATTTACTTAGCTCTTCTCATATATATTAATATATGTTTGTTCAAAATTGATTGCCTCACTAAATCTAGATATAGTATAAGTTGGTGCCGATCATTCAGATTATAACCTAAATAAATGTATTACAATTTTAAAATAGTATATAATAATAAGGTTATGGTACATAATCCGCACAAGATATATTATATTTATTAAATATCACTAGTACAACAGCTTAATTGTATATATTGGGAATAACATTATATATATATATATATATATTATATTATCAGATATATGATATAATATAGTTTATAAATATGTATTCGTAGCATAAATTATGCACTATGTGAGGTATTCATTTATTATTAATATCGTAATTTATATTGGATAATATATATTAGTTCCATCGAATGATAATCATTAATTTAACTAATTAATTATGATGTATAAAATGTATGTTTATATCTAAATTATGTATTATACAATTTTAAATATTTTATTCGCTAGATATCTAGTAAATGTTTTAAAATAATGAGAAGCAGCCAATATCTTGCGATAACTATTAGATCGATATCAGGCTGTATTTGTTGATGTAATATCGACTTTAATCTAGGTGAATGGACCAATACCACGAGAGTAGTGTTTCAAAAAAAACCTGGTTAAGTATTAGTGTGTTATTTCATCCAACGCTCTCGTTGCAGTGTGGCATCTTTATAGCTTAGTTCGGGTCAAGGCGTATTCAGATTATACTGTTCAATTTTCTGCTGGATAACCAGCCAGTCGTGTGTGCACCAGTGCTGTATTAGTTGGTATCATTTGAATATCTTATAATAATGAATACAACAAAAATATTCCTATCAGTTAGCAATAGAGTTCAAATCGTATATTTTGTGAATGGAATATTTTATTTTTTTACATAGAAATTTGTATTTCAGTTTTACATTAAATGAAATTAAGATTACAGTAATACTATAATTATATAATATATATAATTATAATTAAATATATTTATTTTAATAATGTAATAATACATTATATCATATTTATATATACTAATTGTAATATAAATATTAATAATAATATCACTAATCAATGGCATAGTAATTCATAATTTAAACTTTCATATTATTATGATTATATATTTATAAGTACTACATATAAATAATATGATACTATATATTATATATAACGGTTAAATAATGAAGTCGTAAACTAATATTATGTAATATTATTTTATTAATACTTATAAATCTGGGATATACAAATCAGCTGTATGTGAGGAGCATGTTTAGACATAAATATTATATCATATTTAAACTAGTAATGTAATAATACATTATAGCATATTTATATATACCTAATTTGTATATAAATATTAATGATAATATTACTAATCAATATCATAGTAATTTATAATTTAAACTTTCATATTATTTGTACGATTATATATTAAGTCATACATATGATACTATATTATATATTATATATATAATGGTTAAATAATGAAGTCGTTAACAAATATTAATATATTATTTATTAATACTTAATAAGTATTACTTATAAATCTGGGATATATAAATCAGTTGCATGTGCGGAGCATGTTTAAACATAAGCATTATATATTTCATTGGTGTTATTATTATAAAATTGATATCATTGTAAAGCTTATTAAATTATATAATGCAATTCATATTTATGTTTTTTTAAATTGTTATCAATATCAAAGTTATGATCAAAAATATGCAACAAATATTAACGATTTATCAATTAAATTAAATTAAAAAGAGTATGCATTGAATGAGAAAAATATGCATACAGTGATTAAATTTGTGACATATTTTGACAATAATTTTAGTTTAAATACACATTTGTAAAAACTAAAATATAAATTGTATTATGCATCAGTTTATAATTTAAAAAGCTTTGCGATTTTTAAATAAAGCTAAGCAGCTTAAGCTGCTTTTAGCTGATAAGCTTACTTTAGAAAATGTATACAAATTGGCAATTTGAAATTGCCTTGTATATAAATAGTCATGTACCATATATCAGATTAACCGATGTTAATATGGAAAGTTACGAATACAATACTCTATTTATATTCTAATACATTTTATATAAACATTTAATAATCATATTTAAATTAATATATACATAATATTAAATAATTATCGCCCATGAATATCGCACATTTTCGAATAATATATAAATAGAGTATTATTGTATCACTAATTATGTAACATTAACTATTGTATTCATGTTATTTAATATATAAATATAAACTATATAGAATGATAAATGTACAAATCTTATATTTAATATACGGTTATTTAAAAGTTTAGATTATTTACCTTGTATTTATTTCTGAATATTTTCATAAAGGTCAAAGATAAAGATAAAGGTAAACAATAATATAATAATAATCTTTGATTTAAAATATTTAACAATATACAATAGCTTGTAAAATTATACTAACATTTTAGAACGTTTAATTATAAATTATAATTTATAAGGAATACATAATTGATTATGTATGTAATGATTTATAATAATGAATGATAATGTATTATGTTGTATCATAGATTACAACTAAAATATCGTAAATATATATGAAATATTAAATTAATATATATATATATATATAAATAATATGATCATTTAATATCTATGAACATTAATTTTTAATCAAATTAATATAATATAAATAATTGCATATATTATTAAAATACACTATAAAAGATATATATATATATAATACTTGAGATTATTAGTGATATACCTTACCCTACATGTAGAACTTGTCCGGCAGTTTTAGACTATCTTCCTCTAACCATCTCTATATTTCATCGACTTTTTTATATCGTATACATCACATAGTGTACCATCCATAAGTTGGTCCTGCGATATCGTCCTTTTTTCCAACAGTGCCCAGAAAAATAGCACGTAGCATTCGAGTGTGATTTCTTGTATTATTTTAAGTATTTTTCAATCTCTTTTGTTAGATTCCAGCTAACATAATCGACTCACACTTAATCTTAAAAAGTTTCTTTTCATTTTATCATGTAGTCTTGATCTAAATATGATTTTATCTCATTTAAGACTTCTCAGATGTTAACTAATCTGATATTGATATATTTTTCTGTTGACTGAATGTAGCTTCCAAGATACTTAAAATCAGAAACTTCTTTAATATTATTACCGTTTAGGTTTTTGATAACTTAATTTTTTCCTTGATTTATACTGATGAATTCCATCTTTCCAGTATTTATAGCCCAATTTCTTTTACATTATGTTACATTTTATGTACAATCCAGAAAACAGTAATAGCCTCATAATAGTAACATAATAGCATATATAATAGCCTCAAATGTTTACATTGTGCCCTTATGCTGCTATTAGGTTGCCTATGTTGCCATTAAATGTCTATTATGCTGCTATTAATTTGTTATGCTATTATGCTGCAATTAATTATAAAGTATATTGTGCTGTTATTATGTTGCTATTCTAGTATAAAAGTAGCATAATAGAATGACAAATTAATATAAGCATAATAGCACAATGTGTACATTTGAGGCTATTATATATACTATTATGTTGCTATTATGAAGCTATTACTGTTTGCTGGGAAGTATTATTAATTCGTTGGTTTTATAAGTTACTATAACTAGTTCATCCGCATAGTCAACATTTATAATTTGTATTGCTGGTTATCCTTTGATCCTTCTCTCAATGAGGGTAAACAAATATCAATATTTCGGTAACTTTCTAAAATGTATTCAAAACATAGTCAAGACAATTTATGAACAGAAAAGGGGCTAGTGTATCACATTGAAAAACTCCAATATATTTTTATAAATTCAGTATCTCCATCATCAGTTCTCACAATAGATTTAGTTAGTTTGTATTTTTTTATAATCTCATCTGGTATACCATATATGGTGCGTATATGCATTATGTATCTCTACCATATTTCCTCGATGTATGGAATCGAAAGCTTTGGAGAAATCGATAAAAAGGTAGTAGCTGTTAAAGTAATGCCACGTAGTTCCCAGCAAACAGTAATAACCGCATAATATCAGCATAACAGCATATATAATAGCCTCAAATGTTTACATTGTGCTATTATGCTGCTATTATGCTGCTATTAAATGTATATTATGATGATATTAATTTGTTATGCTATTTTTCTGTTGTTATACTGCTATTTAAAGTCTATTATGCTAATATTATGCTGATATTAATTTTAAAAGTATATTATGCTGCTATTATGCTGCTGTTATTAGAATAGCAGCATAATAGCAGCATAATATACTTTTAAATTAATAGCAGCATAATATTAGCATAATATACTTTAAATAGCAGCATAACAGCAGCAAAATAGCATGACAAATTAATAGCAGCATAATAGACATTTAATATCAGCATAATAGCAGCATAATAGCACAATGTAAACATTTGATGCTATTACATATGCTGTTATGCTGCTATTATTATGCCATTACGTTTGCTGGGTTGTTTGTATAGCTCAGATATCCCTTCTTTGGTATAGGTATTATACTACTCTTATTCCATATATCGATTGGTTATCAGTTATAGAAACGGTATTAGGATGAATAATAATAGAATGAATAATACTAGTAATTAGGTACATATATGTTTTCAATATTTAAATATATAAATGTATTCAAATGACTATCTATATATAGATATAAAATATATTAAAATATATTTTCAGATATAAATATATAGAAGTAAATAATATGCAGCTACAAATATATACATGCTATATATATATATATACTATAGTAGATTAATTTATAAAATATAAGGTTGAATCATAATTATGTTCGTTCAACCTTTTTATTAAAAGGTTGAATGGATAGTATATTGTTGACTCAACCTTTTACAAAGGTTGAATAGGTAAATAGAGCATTCAACCATTTTATTTCCTTGATTCAACCTTTTATTTTTAACAGTGTTCTCTCAATGAGGGTAAACAAATATCAATATTTCGGCAACTTTCTAAAATGTATTCAAAACATAGTCAAGACAATTTATGAACAGAAAAGGGGCTAGTGTATCACATTGAAAAACTCCACCAGATTTTTTTATAAATTCAGTATCTCCATCATCAGTTCTCACAATAGATTTAGTTTTGTTTATGTTATTATAATCTCATCTGCTATACCATATATGGTGCGTATACGCATTAGGTATCTCTACCATATTTCCTCGATGTATGGAATCGAAAACTTTGGAGAAATCGATGAAAAGGATACTAGCTGTTAAAGTAATGTCACATAGTTGTGTGTATAGCTCAGATATCCCTTATATGGTATAGGTATTATACAACCCTTATTCCATATATCGATTGGATCTTCCCAGCTAACAGTAATAGACTCATAATAATAACATAATAGCTTCAAATGTTTACATTGTGCTATTATGCTTCTATTATGTTGCCATTGAATGTCTATTATGCTATTAATTTGTCATGATATTATGCTGCTGTTATGTTGCCATTTAAATTCTATTATGCTATTATTATGCTACTATTAATTTTAAAAGTATATTATGCTTTTATTATGTTGATATTATTAGAATGGTTGGTAATAATAGTGATATGATAATATTAATAATATGATTATTAGTTATTAAATATTGTTAACAAATTTTAAATATATTAATAAATATAAGTGTATACACAGATATATTTAATATTTAATATATGTATATTATTTATCAGGCAGTTGACCCATATTTTCTTTTAATATTAGTCATACGATCAATATATATTAAATGTTGGTCATATGATAGATATATAATAATGTGTTGATCAATTGACCAACATTTAATCAATGTAAGTCAAACTTATATTATATATTAGTCAGTTGACCCATATTTTCTTTTAATATTAGTCATACGATCAATATATATTAAATGTTGGTCATATGATAGATATATAATAATGTGTTGATCAATTGACCAACATTTAATCAATGTAAGTCAAACTTATATTTATTAATTGGTCAATTGATCAACATATTATTATATATCTATCATATGACCAACATTTAATATATATTGATCGTATGACTAATATTAAAAGAAAATATGGGTCAACTGACTAATATATAATATACATCAACTAAATAATATCAAATTGACTTACATTCAAAAATAAATATTGGTCAAGTGAACAATTTTACTTAAATATGGGTCGATTGACTAACATAATATAGTATATAAGTCACTTGACCAAGTTATTTTTATGAGTGTAGATACTCCACTTGTAATTATTAATAAATTAATTACAAATTAAATTATATTATATTATAAGATTAATTATAAGTAATGTAATTTTAATTTATAATATGTATTCATCAATAATATATAGTTTATTCTATTGGTATATAGGTACGGTGTCCGTATTATAAACCAGTGTGTCCGTATTAAAACACGGGTACCGAATACGGACAGTGTCCGTCGGACACACCCGTTATCTATTGGATAAACAAATTAAATAACATTTAAAAGCATAATAATATTGATAATTATATATTATAAATATATTGTAATTTTTGAATACAAATATTGAGTAATAACATTTATTGTTATACACTGAGAAAAAAACGCTAGTCATTTACTTGAAAAAGCTAGTCATTTACTTGAAAAAGCTAGTCACTTTAAGAGTGTCTAAGCGGACCATGATAATTTGAAAATTGACTATATTATCTAGTCACTATATATTTACTATGTATGTAGTCTTTATTGACTATTATACCTAGTCATTTATAAATGACCATGTTATTAACAATATATTCAACTTATTTAGTCAATTATAATTGACCATGTTATATAGTCTTTACTGTTAACATATAATTGCCTACATGACTATATTATTCTAAATATTTTAATATTTCTAGTCAATTATAATTTACTGTTACCTAATAAATACAATATTATGAATGTAGTACATTTTTATGTAGTATGTTTATTAAAATGTGTTATTAATAATAATAGTTAGATATTAAAATATATTTTAATGTTTAATATTAATTATTAATTATTTACTATAATTTTATATTGTATTATATAATTCATTAATATTTAACTATAAATGTTACTTGGAAATAAGAATTTTGTATAGTATATTATATTTTTTGACTTTAGATTTAATATGTATTCACCCTGTAAAATACATTTTATATATATATATATATTAACTAATATATATTTGTATATATATAATAGTTTATTTCATTATAAATATAATTTATATAACTGCTGTATAAAGACTCATTCAATAAATATTTATATTTACGAATATAACTATATGTTAGCTAGTTAAATATATAAATATAAAAATACTGAAGCTTAGATTATTAATCAATTTTATTCATAAATATATCCAGTATAGCCTCCATGTCTTTTCATATAGGAAACTACCTATAGGTATATATGGAAAAAAAATAATTAATAAATATTGAATTTAAGTTGTATTATAAATTAATTAAAAATGGAACTTTCTATATTAACATCTTCAGATAATTTTGTCTTTTTATTGACCAATGGTTGTATTTCTTTTAGTACTTAGAGGTACTTAGGAGAGCTCCTAATCTAGGACAAGACATGCCTCCAAGTGATCATTTGCGGATATCTGATGGAAAAATAAGAATTATATTGAATTTAAGTTTTATTTATACATTATTTTAAATAGAAAATGTCTATATTAGTAATAGTGAATATATAAATATTTTGTAGGGATAGTTCAGGATGTTATTTGTGAAGGAAAAGTATTATTTTTATTTTTTGGAATATGTTATGTTATATTATAATGATGTTATATTGCATTATAGTCTGAGCATATATTTGAATTAATATTAAAACCATTGCAAATACTATTTTTGAATAAATGTTTTCAATATAAAAATGTATAAATATAATGTAATAATAATTATAGTATTTATAATGTTAATATAAATAATATGGAAACATGCCTTTTAATTCAAGACAAATAAGTTATGTATGTATGTATGTTAGTAGGCAGGTAGGTATGTATGTAGGTATACCTACATGTATGTATACATACATATATGTATGTAATTTAATAAAAAATTATATAAATTATAAAATATATTTTATATTAAAATATAATATAAATTCTTATGTTACATTTCTTACATATTTAAATTTACAACTCATAAATATAGATCAATTAATACTATATGAAATTATAAATGAAAAAATTATTCTAACATATAATCAGTATATATAAATAATATTCATTATATATATATAAATATATATGCATTATTATGAAGAAACCAGTAATATATATTTAATAAATATTATTCATTATACTATCTTTCTTTTCTTCGGAAATTACATTTTAGAAAATAATCTACTATGTCTTAACACTTATTATCAGAAAAGGAAAGGCCAGCTAAGGACACATAAGTCACCAAATGGAAATAAAGTACAGCTTGACTATATAATGATTAATAGAAAATGGAAAAATAGCAGCAAAAATTGTAGAGATTATGGATCTTTTGAAAGTATAGCATCAGACCATAGAAGTGTATCTGCCCATCTTAAATTAAGTTTAAGATCAAACAAAAAGAAGACTATCAAAACACCAATCTATGATTGGACAACTCTAAAGAATCCTTATATTCAAAAAAAGTTTATTTGCGAAGTCTTAAAAAGTTTCAAAACCTTAACGATGAAACATCCAACATATCAACAAATACTTTGTATGACCATTTTGAAACATCTTGTAGAGAAACTGCAATTGATATCATCACCTTCAAAGAAAAACTTAAAAATATATCTCCCTGGGAGAATCCCGATATATGTTTAAAAAGGGATATGCTAAAAACAACAGCTCAATTAAAGAACTCTTGCCCAACTATAGAAAATATTAATTCCTATTATCTATCACAAAAATCACTATATGATACATACGATACTCAGCAAGAAATCTACCTTCATTCGAAAATAGATGAAATCAAAGCTGCAGTATCAAACCAAAAATCAGCATGTGCCTGGAGTAAATGATATAACTGGCAGGAAAAAGAACAATAAATCTAAGATAAAAGCAACAAGTGGTGAAGAAAGAATTAAGTTATGGCACAATCATTTCAAAGATCTTTTAGGAAAACCACCTGAATCAAAAACATCACCTATAACAAATATTTCAAATTTGTTGAATATAGAAACTGGAATCTTTACGAAATATAAACTAGAAAAGGCTATACAAAGTATCAAAAATGGAAAAGCATGCGGGTTAGATGAAATTCCTGTGGAAATCTGGAAAATACCCAAATTTCAAGAAATCTTACTATTCTCCTGCAATGAAGTATACGAGCAAAACACTATCAGTATATGATATAAAGCTGTATAATACCGCTACCGAAGAAAGGAGATTTAACTTCTACAAACAACTATCGTGGTATCACTATAACATGTATAGCTGCAAAGATATATAATCTAATGCTTTTAAATAGAATAAGACCTGAAGTAGATAAGATATTAAGAAAAAAACAAAATGGTTTTAGAACTAATAGATCTACTACTGGCCAAATACTCACGGTTAGAAGGATCATTGCAGGCGTAAACGAAAAGAATCTAACAGCTACACTCCTTTTTATTGATTTCTCCAAAGCTTTCGATTCCATACATCGAGTAAAGATGGCAGAGATTCTTAAAGCATATGGAATACCTGAAAAGATCATAAATGCAATTATGATAGCTTATAAAGATACTAAATCAATTGTGAGATCAGATGATGGCGATACGGAATTTATAAATATAACAGGAGGTGTGTTACAAGGTGATACACTAGCACCATTTCTTTTTATAATATGTCTTGACTATGTCTTGAAAATGTCACTTGATCGAGATAATGTTCTTGGTTTTACCCTCTGAGAGAAAGAGCAGAAGAAATCCAGCAATAAAAATAACAGATGTCGATTATGCAGATGATCTAGCTATAGTAACTAATATAACGAGCGAAGCTACAATTCTTCTACATAAAATTGAAAATACGGCAAAAGAGATTGGTTTGAATATAAATGCAGGTAAGACCGAATTCATAAGCATAAATCAAGGAGAAAATGAAAAAATAAAAAGCCTAAATGGCAAGGACATTAAAAAAGTATCCGATTTTAAGTATCTTGGAAGCTATATTCAATCAACAGAAAAGGATATGAATATAAGACTGGCTAAAATCTGGGCAGCTTTAAATAAGATGAACGCTATTTGGAAATCTAGGTTACCGGATAGAATTAAAAGAAATTTCTTCAGAGCAACTGTTGAGTCGGTATTGGTATATGGATCTGTAAGTTGGACACTCACAAACGCTCTGGAAAAAAGACTAAGTGGAAACTATACTCGCATGTTACGGGCAATACTAAACAGGTCTTGGAAGAACCATCCTACCAATAAAGAAATATATGTAAATATACCGGATATATGCACGTCGATACGACAGCAAAGACTTCGTTTTTCTGGTCACTGTTGGAGAAATAAGTGCGAAATGGCATCAGATACTATTCTATGGCAACCTACCCATGGTGAGAGAAAAAGAGGACGGCCGCGAAGAACATACATTGATCAACTCATGGATGATACACTGTGTAATGTAAATGAACTGAAAACTGCGATGGACGATAAAGATGAATGGAAGAAGAGAGTCAAAAACTGCAGAGCAAGCTCGACCTGGTAAGGTAAGATATTAATTTAGGTAAATCGAAATCATCACAATTTGCAATATCACTGGTATCATATATATTGTACAATCGTCTGGATCATTGTTTTGTAAAAATGTACATTTACTTTATTAAATATAACATATAGGATATAGAAAAATTAAAAAAACCTAATGGAAACTAATGACGTAACAATTCGTGATGCGACATGTTAGCAAGTTATTCCAATGCCTTTGATACTATTGATCTTATGACCAAAATCTATTTTAATAATTGTTAATTATAATTGAGCTCATATACCTGCATCTGGTGATGCAATGCACCACCGACTTGTACTCGATAAAGAGAGTTGATCAATGAAATGTATTTATATATCATATAATAGTTTATAGTATTACCGTGCCATATGGTACAATATATATAATACAATATATAATACAATATAATTAACAATATATATAGTATTACTTATAATGGATAACATGATATTGAGATATAAATTGAATATAAATATATACCTTTAGGTGTATACACAATGATTCATAGGTGTTAGTACGTAATAGTGATGCCAGTAATTAAGGGTACTATACACTACTGTCACAATAATATATGACTACGGATTATATAGTTCATTGTTACTTTCCTACTTTTTACTTATGTTAATGTTTTGATATTTGTATATGATAAAAACTTTCATCCATCCTACAATAGTAGACAATCCAACACCCAGTTCCTCTGCCACAATCTTTATCTCCTTTCCATTTTAATAGTATTGATAGCAGTAGCTTTATCAACGATATAAATGAATTTACATTTTGGCATCGTTACAATAATTTCTTAAATAAAATAAGACATATGTAATTATATTACAATACATATTTGTAGGCGTATATAAATATTGACCAATTACTTAAGATATTAAAGCTCAAGTTAATTATAGATATACTGATGATATTAAGTAGTAGGGGAATAGCAATGAATACTATGGGAATACTTTTCATACAAATTAAAATTTGTAAATAATTTGTTTTATAATCAAATTTGTCGATATAAGTGGATTCAATTCCAAATATTACCTTATAAATATGTCGATAATGCCGAATTATCGATATAAGTGGATTGTCGATGTACGCGGATTAATTTACATGTAAATAGGTGTAAATCCAACAAAAATATCTCGAAATGTCGATGTAGCCGAATTATCGATGTACGTGGCTGTCGAAGTAAGCGGCTTTCACTGTATATATATATATATATATATATATATATATATCTGTGCTTGTATAACAAGAATACATGTATTTCAAACAATTTGGTATAATATTAATGGGTACATTTAGCTACATATAGAATTTTAATAATTGTGAATTTAGTAATGATAATGTAGTTAACCTGCATTTATCATGACTATTTAAATGCATAATTATATATAATATATATCTATAAAATTAAATAACATTAAATACTTTTAATATATATATATATACATATGTATGTGATACATATCAATACAATTAAAAATTAATTTCTATGTAAAATTAAAGTAATTTTCACATATGAACACACTTTTTTTAGAAAATATATTACTAACTACTGAAATATATATATATATTATATTTATATAATAAACTATTAATTACAATTAGGGTTATTATTGTGAACTACTATTTTTTATATAAACTGGTTATCTCGAACCTTAATACTTATTATATTGTAATATTAATTTATAAATAGAAACTCACCATTTTTGCATATTCCTCATACGACGTCAGAGATACCACTAGCTCCAGTAATTCCACAGTTGACGCAACGTTGCCTCTAGATATAATAGCCTCATCTTTATTGTTCTATTCCTTGTTCTGAGAATATATTGAATACAAAATAAAAGATATATATATATATTAAATAATTCATCCAACACATTATTTTTTCCTGTTGAATTATTCAATTTTATATAATTATTTTAATTTTCATTTAAAATAAATGTATGTAGGATATTCAAATTTTAATTATTCATGTCAATTTAAGGTAATTTATTTATTTCAAACCTTTATTAACTTCCTCCTGATTCTTTACTTTACTCCGTAAATCATCAATTGTACCTAAATAATTGTTAAAACATAGTATATCATATATCTAATATATAAAAGAAAGTCTATTTAATTATATATTAATTTATAAATATATATATATATATATATATATATATATATATATATATATGTATGTGTGTATGCATACATGTATGGAATAAATTTGAGAACAGGGGTATATATCACTAGTATCGATTATAAATGAAATAGTATAATGTTAATGCAATAACATGAACAATATAAATATATTATTATTGTACATATATGTCCGTTTATGTCCGTATTAAGGTTATAGGGTATTTCCGGTTACTTTCCTCTACCTATATATATATAGGTATACATACTTATATATTTTAATTGTATAGCAATCCCAATACATATATCAACATTAATAGGAAATTCGTATCAAATCTATAAATAATAATAATAAATGTATACCATACAAAACATGCAATTGCATCGTTTGTTGAAATAAGTATTCTACATAATTAGTATATTGAAGTAGATATATCTACTTATATATATATATATATATATATATATATATAGTATTGTAAATTTCGTTTCTTAGATTAATTTTTTTGTTTAGTTTATTCTTTATACTTTTCGTTTATGGACCTCTGTATTTCATGTCTGATTTAAATAAATAAATAAATATATATATATATATATACCTATAGACTATCATGTTTATTACTAGTACTATAGTGAATGTCTACTGGTCACGTGATTACTACATGTATAGGTAGACAACGTAGATAGCAACCTATCTACACGTCTCCATTATCTATATATATAGACTATATATATATATATATATATATATACCGGTGCGGATAGGTGTGCAACTATCACCTACAGTAATCTATTTATAACTATAATTATTAACATTATAAACAGGTGATATATGTTGATGACAACGGCATCACGGTGAGATTCTTTAATTATACGGGCGATAATATGTTAGTCATATATATATATATATTTATATATATATATATATATATATATATATATATATATTCTATATATATATATATAGAGTATAGTTATATTTATAATTTATATGTGAATTTAACATTTCATTTTATTATATTTGACAGCCTATTAAAGCCTCAATATATAACCCTATACGAGGGAGGTAGACTAAATGTAAGCGGGGGAAAAACGAAGCGAACATACCGAAAGGCTGCCTATTTAATGCAGACAGAATGGTTTATAAACAACTTTTATTTCGCATAACCTATACGATTGTCTAGTTTGTATCGTATGTTTGTATTTAAATGATTTCGTAAACAATTCATCTTCGGCTAACTAGCCAATAGCGTGACGTTAGCGTAGTCACGTGACCACTTGTAAACGACATAAGCAAGGACACGTCCTTGGTATAAGTGTGAAGTTAACAATACTATATAACACATACAGGATACGGAGAAGACATTCTGCCATAGATGTTCGTATTCAATGTACACTTAATAATTACTACTAATTACATAACTTTCGTATTCTTCTACTATGACTAATAATCTATAAAAATACAATTTGTGTTGACTAATTAGCTCATCACTATTTCATTATTTCTTAAATTATATAAATACCTGAATATTGTATAGATCTATATTTTATTATTTTAATTATTGATAAATTACTATTATATATATATATATATATATATATATATATATATATATATATATTTAAACATTCATTGTAATGTACATAATGCAATTAATAAATATAGTATTTATATTAATCGCTACAAATATTATTTTTATATTTAAAAATTATTAATTACAGATTTTAATTTTAATTACAGGTCACCGATGTCGGGCAAAGCGGGGACGAGGAGCCTTGGGTACAAACTTCATCCACGGGGTCTAGCGGCGATAGGCCGATGTTGATGATAACCTACCCAGATCACTCACTTGTGGATGACTCACCTGTGCATGACTCACCTCTCTATAGAGAGGTACCCGAAAGCAATACCCGTTAGTTACCTATAGGTATATATATACGTATATATATATATATACGCACACGCACGCACATACGCACACGCACCTCTGATATACAATAACATCTCTTACAACGACTACACAACCGGGAACGCGTATGACCCGGGTATAACTCCCTGCTATAACTCGTACTACAGTTCAGTGATTCTAATGTCATTATTTCTAGTTGTTATACCCGTTTATACACGCGTGTTTATACGGGTATGATCGATATCAATAAAGTGTATTTACATTGATGGTCTGTATACGTGTGAGGATGAATAATATGTATATATATATATATATATATATATATATATAGTTATATGTATTTATTTATGATGATATATTAGTGAGATGATATAGAACCTACTACGTATATAATGTAGGCCGATTATCAACACCCTTACGATAAAACACCCTATACCGCATTCGTCGTATTCACAGAAACACTAGAGAGACTGGACAGAGAGATCGCGGAGGCGAGGAACAGCTGCCGGGAGGAGATGGAGATAGCCGACAGAAGACAGCGTCTACTGCACCGAAAGATTGAGGAGGTCAGCCGCGTTAAGTACACGTGTACCCGCCGCGTTAAGTACACGTGTACCCGCCGCGTTAAGTACACGTGTACCCGCCGCTAGGGGGCGCTGCAACAGGGGGGGGACGGTAGGGGTGTGTCCGCCCCACTTTAAAATATATAGGGACCTCCTATGTATTGGTTCCCCACCCCCACTTTAAAATATAGAGGGACCTCCTATGTATTGGTCCCCCACCACTTTAAAATCTAGGGGGACCTCCTATGTATTGGTCCCCACCACTTTAAAATATAGAGAGACCTCCTATGTATTGGTTCCCCACCCCCACTTTAAAATATAGAGGGACCTCCTATGTATTGTCCCCCACCACTTTAAAATCTAGGGGGACCTCCTATGTATTGGTCCCCCACCACTTTAAAATATAGGGGGACCTCCTATGTATTGGTCCCCCACCACTTTAAAATCTAGAGGGACCTCCTATGTATTGGTCCCCCACCACTTTAAAATCTAGGGGGACCTCCTATGTATTGGTCCCCCACCACTTTAAAATATAGGGAGACCTCCTATGTATTGGTCCCCACCACTTTAAAATATAGAGAGACCTCCTATGTATTGGTTCCCCACCCCCACTTTAAAATATAGAGGGACCTCCTATGTATTGTCCCCCACCACTTTAAAATCTAGGGGGACCTCCTATGTATTGGTCCCCCATCACTTTAAAATCTAGGGGGACCTCCTATGTATTGGTCCCCCACCACTTTAAAATCTAGAGGGACCTCCTATGTATTGGTCCCCCACCACTTTAAAATATAGAGGGACCTCCTATGTATTGTCCCCCACCACTTTAAAATTTAGGGGGACCTCCTATGTATTGGTCCCCCGCCACTTTAAAATATAGAGGGAACTCCTATGTATTGGTCCCCCGCCACTTTAAAATATAGAGGGACCTCCTATGTATTGGTCCCCCCCCCACTTTTACCACAATATGTATTTTGATTAGTTGTTCCTCCCCCCCCCCTATATACACACACCATCGTTCCAGCGCCCCTAATACCCACACACACATACGCATGCGCTCGTCTATAGGCAACCTATACGGCAGGTAGTGTATACACTGTAGGTATGTGTATCACCCGCGTACCTGACGTCACGTGTGTAGCGTAACTCATCGCTGATGTCACGTGGTATGTTTAGCGACACGTGACCGATACGTTAACGCGGTAATACCAAAGCCCTGGTAGGAAAAGGTAGCAAAGGGCTTTGGTAATACTGAACTAAGTATCTATATATATTGTGTGTTGTATTAACGGTTGAACTCGTGTGCTATCGACCATAACCCTACACTACGTTCATACAGGCTCGCGTTGAACTCAGGCTACTGGAGCTATCATTAGCCGGTCATCAGATGTGACTCATCAGCATCAGGTAACCGCGGCCTACTTCACTACTTAATACGATAGCACACACCGTTGTTTACGCGTCCTATAGCGTAGTTTATATTCGCTTATTATAATATAATTATAGTAATATTCGCTAGAATAATGTGTGTTTTGTTATCTTGTTTACGATATTGATATGTTGGTTCCTCTTAACACGCCCCCTTTACACACGGACCCTTTAACACACGCCCCTTAAAGGACTTCACAATAACGCAGCATATGTTGTAGTGATGTCCCCGTCGATGTAAATAAAACTTTTATTTACATCGATGGATGTCCCCCGTTAAAATACTATTCTCTCTCTCTCTCTCTCTCTCTCTCGTGAGGTCTCGCTAGATCTCGACCAGCGTTTAAATAAACTTAAATAATGCGCACTTACTTATCGACCCCCCCGTACGATTTACAGGTGTGGCTACGAGAGATGGTGGCGTGCGTTATCCGGGCCAGAGTACAAGACCACCAGCTCCCCCTCCCACATCCGGGTCAGCAGCACTGTCCACTACGAAGGCGGTCACTCCATAGCGATGACGCCACACCAACACACGTAGTCCCTCTATCGGCAGCGGTTCCCCTATCCATCGTCAACTCTGTAGAGCTTAGCCCTACCTAGCCCTAAACTCATTACTGTCATGTGATATCACACGCCCGCCCGTCCCTCCACCACCGCAGCCAAACTTGTGTATTAATTCACTTTATTTAGTGATGTATCTTTCGTCGAATGTGAAATGTGTTGTAATATATCCTTTATTGTTCATAATTTATTAGTTGCAAATAATAAGCATGCTATTATATTTTATTGTGAACTCCGTGTGAGTAATGTTTATAAGTATTTAATTTAACTGAAATATAAAACAAATTATAATATTTATGATGATATATAATTAATAAACATTATTGATACCCTATTTATAATTCATTTATCATACAAATATATATATATATATACAGTCAAAGCTCGATAACTCAACATTGACGGGACGGAGTTTTCATGTTGAGTTAGCGAGTATGTTGAGTTATCGGATGTATAATTTTATTTTTATTTATAATGGTATTTTAGTTACGTTACTAATAGTATATTACTCCTAATGATGGTTTATGATTATTATTAAGTATATAAATTGTATATTCTTTTAAAATAATAATTATAATAAATAAAAAGTATAGGAATAGTGCTATATTCATTTTTTTTTTATTAAAGTAATTATTCATTTTTGATTGTATTAAAAGTTATCAACATGCTTGTTAAAAGTATTTATAATATGAGTAATATGTAATAAACAATTATCGTCAGTTAAATTATACTTAATTAGATAATTTCGAGTATTCTGTAATTCTTTTAGAATCTGTATAATTATATCTCTGATTGTTTTGATTACTAATGATATATTTACAATATATTATACAATATATACATGCATATATACATTCTATAAGTAATTATATTATAGTAAAGATATAATATATTATTTATTACTACTACACACATGTAGTGTATATATATACTGTATATATAATTCATTTTGTACAACAAATATTATTTTTAATATTGTTTACATTTTTATCTTGTGTTTTAAAAAGTATTTTACATAATCTTTGTATTTGTTATGGTGATATAACATTTCATGCAATATTATATCATATCCTTAATGTATGTTATAACTGAATAAATACTCTTATAATAATTAATTCCATGTCAATGTACTATCTAATTTTATATGTGAATAATTAATATTAATACATATTAATTATCCAATATATAGAACATATATGTTTATAATTTAGAAATATTCACCATACTATACTCAAGAAATTCTCAAGAATGACATTTTATAAATATTTAATTCAATATCACTAGAACATATATGTTCTTGTGATATATAGTAGTTAACATTGACATTAAACATAAGTTAAGATAATTATCACATATAGAAATTAAATAATAATAATTAATGGTCAAAACATACGAAGGGCGGGGTTGTTTGATTGACATTGGCGCCTATTCACACAAAGGGACGCTATGTTTAGTAACAGTGTCGCGGATACATACAAAGGGGGGGGGGAGTAGTTTGATTGACAGTGACTCCTATTCACACAAAGGGACGCTAAGCTGAGTAAAAGTTTATAATAGTGTCGCGGATACATACACAGAACCGCTATGTTGGTTGAAAATGGCGCGAATAAATATAATCCCAAAGGTAAACATTGGAATGTATTTTAGATATCCAATAATAAAAATCCGAAATAATACGAATCTAATATTTAAAGTAGTAGTAGTAGTAAATGGGCATTCGGGATAGGTAATACGTCTATAGACTTAAGTAATGGTTTTCTCACATAACTGCATTCAAAATAGTACTCGTATGATAATATAATAATTGTAATTGTATTTTTACGTTTATATATTTATATCCATATATTATTAAATAAAACCATGTTGACTAATGTATGTTGAATTATATTTGTTGAACAATGCAGTTTCATTACATGTAAAATATACGAATCCAACAACATTTGTTGTGATATTTTGATTTTTCATAAATGTTGAGTTATCGGATGTATACTTACATGTACTGTATAGGCTAGGATTATATAAAACATGTTGAGTTATATGTATGTTGAGTTATATTTGTTGAGTAATAGGGATTTTGTTAACATGTAAAATATACGAATCCAACCAAATATTTCTGGGATGTTGAGTTATCGGCAATGTTGAGTTATCGAGATTTGACTGTATATATAGATTTATACATAGGTACTACATTATATATATATAGGTATTATATATATTATTATATTTTAAGTTGATCTTTGACAATCTAGATTTATTTTTGATACAAATACCACAAACGTATGTATTTGCATACACAGTTTTTAATACAATTTATCAATGGTATATTTGTTAAATATAATATACAAATATATGCATTGGGAATTCAGTGGAATGTTCGTATAAATAATAAATACCTGTAGTAGGGGAAAGTAACCGAATACGGACAGTTCCCGAATACGGACACTCTCGGTATATCTCAGAAATATATCAGAAACATATTTCAGAAACCATAAATCCTACAAAAAAAATTGTAATTAATAAAATATTCATAATTATATAAATAGTCTAAAAAAGTATTTTTTATTTTTTAATTATTAAAAATATTGCTATTAGGACTATATCCAATAAACTGATTTTTTTATTACGTTTTTAAATTTATGAAAACACTTTTCAACTTAAACTCTTCTCAAGAATATACAAATGTATCGATATAAAAGATAACACTATATTATTAAAAAATAAAGCATTCTAAAATCATATATATAATTTCTATATTTGTTATCAAATATTCATTAAGTTATAAGCATATATCTAGAGGTCATATAAGTCCCTAATACGGACATTCTAGATGTCTTAATAGATGTCTTAATATTCTTAATATATCTTAATAGTTCATACGCGCGCAGCGTATGAACTATTCTGATATTCATAAAAATCGCATGCGTTATAATATAAATACCACCAATAAAGCTAAATCTAACATTTTTTAAATTTAGATACTTAAATTTTTTTTTTTAAATAATAAAAATTAATAAATTATTATCTAATTAAATTAGAATAAATTGTTCATAAAATTAATTATAAATAATGTAATTGTAATTTGTCTGATTGATTCATCAATACTATATAGTTTATCAAATGGTATAAAAGATTAAATAAAATTTTAAAATCACAATAATATCTATAATCATATAATATTAATATATTGTAATTTTTGAATAAAAAAAATGAGTCATAAAATGTTAAAACCATTTATTGTTAAAGTATCCGTATTAGGTTACTTTCCCTTATATAATATATATTTAAATCTGTCTTAACATTTATTACTGCTTTAAAAAGTATTTAAATCTGATATTATTGTTTGCTGGGATACCCCCTTTGTAGTTAACTTTATAGAAAATCACTTTCTAGCAAACATTTCCGGACATTATTTTCGGAAATACTGGTACGGATAGGGGAAAGATGGGTAATGTGGCCATGCGGGTAATGTGGCCACTTGGCGTATCTCATAAACTATAATTCCAATCAAAAAAAAATATATTCATGAAATATGCGCATTGGTAAACATTGTTCAAATAAGTAAAATAATTTGTATATCTATTAATAAAAAAAATGATGTAAAAAATACAAAAAAATCGATTTATTTAAAAAAAATTGAAATAAAAGATTAGTAAAATATTTATTAAATCACTAATATATAATATAAATTGAAAATTAAAGTTTGGTGTTAAAGAACTATTTAATATTAATAAAGTGTGTAAGCAATTTATTTTAGTAAGTAATATTCATTATTATATAGTGTAAATAGCGTGATACCTCGAAGCGGGTAAGTTGGCCACCTTTTAGAGGGTAATGTGGCCACTTCATTATGATGTAAGCCAATCATATGATCTGAAATCAATATTTTTATATATTGATAAATTGCGTGCGTCATTATATGAAAACGTTGATTGAATCAACATCTAAAATATCCTAACCATACAAATATATTTCAATACGTATTATAATCGTGGTATAAACTTTTTAATTTAATATAATATATGTAATTATCTATTAACACAATTATAAAGAACAAAATATATATATATATATATATATATATATATATATTATTTATTACATATATATTATATTATTTAATATATATATATATATATATATATATATATATATATATTATATATATATATATATATATATATATAAATAATACTATACTATACACTTAATACTTTACGTACTACAAAATATATGTTTAAATATAAATACATATATATATATATCACCTATAGGTGATGAATAACAATTATGATATGACAACATATATATGTATATATATATAAATATATATATATATATATATATATATATATATATATATATATATATATATATATATATATATATATACATATGTGTGTGTGTATAAAACATATCCGCAAAGATTTTGCGAAGCAATTCCTTCGGAAAATCTTTTATATCCGTATACAATTATTTATACATAAAGTTTTATTTGTATTTGTATATATGTATATGTATTATATACTAATATATTTATCATGAGATATAACTAGAAAATAAATAAATCAAATTCATGTTAATACATTATATAATACATTTTACTTTCGATATCGATTTTCTAAAGAATTTAATAAACTTAATTCTATTTTATGTATTTAATTTAACTGTGCTTTATATATTTCATTTATACTTGTTTATTGGCTTATTTGTATATTACATTTCACTTTTGTTTACCTCATATTATGTAATTATAAAAATACTTTGTATTAATGTTGATATGATATGATTTTAATATATTTTGGTGTAATATATTTAATTAATATATGCATATACATTATACATGTATAAAATTATATATATATATATATATATGGTTCTATATATTATGGTATATATATTATATTTATATATACTATTAATTACTATTTTATCTAGGTATTATATCGCAATATTGTTATGACATACAGTCATTTACAATTGAAATTACTATTTTATCTAGGTATTATATCGCAATATTGTTATGACATACAGTCATTTACAATTGAAATTACTTTTTCCATATTAATAACATAATAATTAAGTGTAATGGTATACTAGGATATAGCATATTAATGAATATAGTAATTTATAAAGTTAAAATAAAAAGCATTAATTTATTAAAATTGCGTGTGTTTTGTAAATGTTACTTGATGTGATATCATTGGACTAAACTTGATATAAAGTATCGCCATCTAGTGGATTAATTCCACATTTTTAGGTGGCAACCTTACCCTCCATGGAGGGTAATATGGCCACCTTAATCATTCCAATTAGATATGCTAAAATGAAAAACTGATTCGGCAGTCCTCTTGCATATCATAAGATGTATCTATATTGAACAAATTATCGTATTAGATCTAATATTTATAAAGTTATACAACATTATCTAAAAGTGGCCACATTACCCATCTTTCCCCTACCTATCGGGAGTGTCCGTATTCGGTACCCATGTCCGAATACGGACACCCTATAGGTAAACTACTAAATAAACAATATATTATTGATGAATCAACCAGAAAAATTACAATTACATTATTTATAATTAATTTTATGAATAATGTATTCTAATTTAATTAGTTAATAATTAATTTAATTTTATTATTTTTTTAATTAATAATAAGATTTAAGTATCTTAATAATAACAATTTTAGATTTAGTCTTATTTGTGATATTAATATTATAATTAATAGATGAAATAGTTCATATATGTATATACGTATACGTTGCGCGCTGATTGGTTATAGGGTTTCCGTATTAAGACATCTAGAGTGTCCGTATTAAGGACTTATATGACCTCTATATATACTTATAACTTAATGAATATTTGATAACAAATATAGAAATTATATATATAATTTTTAGAATATTTTATTTTGTAATAATATAGTGTTATATTTTATCGATACATTTTTATATTTTTGAGAATGTTTTTAGTTGACATTTGTTTTCATAAATTTGAAAATGTAATAAAAAAATAAGTTTATTGGATATATCAGCAATATTTTGACTAATTCAAAAATACTTTTTTTAGACTATTTATATAATTATGAATATGTTATTCATTAAACATTGTTTTTTTTTGTAGGATTTATGGTTTCTGAGATACCGAGAGTGTATTCGGGCACTGTTCGGTTACTTTCCCCTACCTACCCATATCATATGTATACATTTTAATATTATATCACACGAAGTCATGTATTAAATAACTAGGTTATAAGTTATAACCTATATAAATAATCTATTATAAATTAAAGTTATATAATAATATAACTTTAAAGTTGACCTCTTACAAAATGTGCTTCAAGTCCCCAGTTCCCACTGTCTAAGTAGATACCTAGGAATCAACGTAAACATTAGCTAATAGAATAAGCCAGCCTAGAGGCTATAACTTGACCTACACTTGTGTTATGAAACTAGCACCAGCATCAGATAAATCATCTTATAACAAATGTCAATAGTTATTTATATGACCTAATAATACAATATTACTTATATATGTAGGTACTTATAACTCCTATATAGGTAGGATGTAACAGGATTATGTTCATATAAACAATGATAAATAGGCACTCTTATACATTTATTAAATTACTTAATATAAAGTTATCCTACTTTTCACAAATTCTCCCCAACAATGTATTGCAAATAATTCCGTGAAAAAGAATTGTTTTATCGGCATATCTATTATTTATTTTAAACAATATCCTGTTGTGATGTTAATCAGTTTATTAATTATTTGATTACTTGGTTTTCTATATATATTAAATAGAAATTCCAATAGATTTCTACCTCGGGATACTATATTGTTTTATTAAGGGTGTTATGAAAGCTATCCGATTCATGATCAAAGCTCAGCTTAATGTAAATGTTCGGATTTCCACCAATACCCTATAGAGTTTACTGAGTTTTAGAGTTACACTTTCAATATATTCCGCGATTTATAATTCATTATTATATTATATACATTATTAGGTTTATGCTATATTAATATTTTACCTGCTATATTAATATTTACCATGTTATCTTTATTTGCGATTGTACAAATCTAATGTGTAAATTTCATAATCGGCCCACTTAATAAAAATTCTTCTATACGAATAATTTATTATGTATAAAGAAACATTATTATCTGGTAGTCTTATACATAATATACTATGGTTCAGTAAAAAGTTTTCTTTATGTGCATATGACTATCTACAAACATATTATCCTTTCTATATTGTTTACGGCAATATTCACAGTACAAAGCTTTTATTAACTAAACTAAACGGTTTATCTTGTAACTAAAAAAGAAGATATTCGGTTATAAATAAACCTATCAATCTTACTTTACATATACTATGTGAGATACATATATAGACCCATTTGTTTATTTTATTATGTTTATAATAGGTGAATAATAAGATAATAGTTTATTTGGGAAATTCGAATGAAGGAGTACATTATTAATTAGAAAAGATATTAATTAGTTTAAATGTTCACTTGCTCAAATTCTAGAAGTTTCTATTTAAGTGCATTCTATATCACTCAGTGATTATTTTATTTACAATCTGCGAACACACTCATTTCCTCTTACCCGATACAAATTGTTTATATATTTAAAAAACAATCATGTGAAATTCAGGTAATTATATATATATATATTATTAATATATTCTATAATAGTAATATAATATATATAAATATATATATATATATCATTAGTGTACTGTTCTACTGTAAGTTGATTAAATTGTTTGTACACCTAGGTGAGTTAAAGTGCGATTCTTAATTATTTAAAGTAGATTATGTTCATACTATTAAAGGCGTAACTTGTATATATAGGCTGTTCAAATTTAGATCTATTATAATAGATAATACATTAGTATTCAGACAGAGAGGTTATATCATCCTCGTAAGATAAATTTTACTGTCAGTTTAGACTGATTCGTGATATATCCTCGCCAGTGACCCCTTTTATAGTTAATATTACTAATAATTCATTACTATATCATAATTATTGTAACATAAACATAGTGTTTTGATAATAATACTAATGACTTTGAGAGGCGATGAGTTAGCCATTTTCGTACGAATGTAATGATAGGTTGATGCAGGTTGATACCTATGTAAGATTATCAAACTAACATAGCTTTTACCAACGAACATAGAAATGAGTTCATTACATAAATAGCAACTATAGGATTAGGATAGTAGAACACCGCCGCGCAATGAGTCAATGCTAGATCGTACAACCCCTCGTAGTATAACGTGTAAAAGCCGAGATAACGACCAGATCTGGGCAGTGAACGAAGGCGGTGAGTGTACGGTAAGAGTGATCATTGTATAAAATTTGTTGTTGTTCAGTGATTCTAAGGTAAATGATGATGTTTTAAGACACATGCAAACAAAAGTATTCAATTTGAGCTCATATTGACAACGCGACAATCCGTTAAAAATTAGTACAAAATTACATTGAAAAGTATTATAGAAAAATACATTATAACATACAAATATACGAAAATACATGAAAAATGTTGATACAACTTAATTCTTTAAAAAAAATTATCGCTAGCTCTCATTCTAGTATATATGATATCTGTTTTCTAAATAATATCATAAAATGTGAAAAAAAAATGTTGCTTTATATTTATAAATACCTTTTTAAAAATATTGATTTTTTCTCAAAAAATATAGTAAAAGTGGTATAAATATTATATTTTTATAAATTAAATATCTTTTTTTTAATTTTGCCTTTTATATTATATAGACATAAAAATAAATTATAAAAAAAAATATTTCGTTCATATATTTGAGTTTTAAATGAAATCCTAGAAATATTCGTTTATTTCATTTAATTTATAGGAACAAAATTAAACAATTTAATTTTTTTTATTTTCCATAATTATCACATTTAATCAATATGCTATTAAAATTTCATAATACAAAAAAAAATATTAGTAGGTTAAAAATCACTTTTTAGTTATTTTTCAAATTCCCCATGTTAAATTTCGTATCTCTCTTGTTAAACTTCTAGGAATTATCGAGAACCCTAGGATAGTCAAAAATTAATAAAAATTGTTTTGACTTATTTTTATACATTATTTTATAAGTTCCGAGTTGACGAGTATTGGAAGACCCATATTCAGCTGAATGATCACTCTTAGTGTTAGCGCAGGCGTGGGGCAATACAGTAATGTATTTATTATGACCAGTACGGCAGGAAATCGACGCTACGTTACACTGTATGTGTACGGCGTAACGTGTTTGTGTGCGTGCGTGTGTGTGTTTACGTACGCGCTCGCCTACAGCAGCAGCAGCAGTTGTGTGTGTATATGTGTACAAATGTAATAAACGTGTGTATTTATTTATAACGAGTAAAAAAATATCACGACATTGCACATTCAGAATAGTGACGCGAAGTGGAGTGGAGATCCGGTCTCATGAACAGTGTATATACAGTGTATATACAGTGTATATACAGTGTACATACGCGCGCACACATATAGTGTGTAGAGCTGCGGCTATCTTCGTGGGCTGTAATTGTTGCTTAAATGTAGACCCGTCTCAATGATGGCGTTTAAGTCGTAGCAAATGATGCACTACCTCTACTTTTCCTCGATGTTGTAGTAGTAGTAGTAGTAGTAGTAGTAGTAGTAGTAGTAGTAGTAGTAGTAGTAGTAGTAGTAGTAGTAGTAGTAGTAGTAGTAGTAGTAGTAGTAGTAGTAGTAGTAGTAGTAGTAGTAGTAGTAGTAGTAGTAGTAGTAGTAGTAGTAGTAGTAGTAGTAGTCAGGTAGTAGTCAGGTAATAGTCAGGTAGTAGTCAGGTAGTAGTCAGGTAGTAGTCAGGTAGTAGTCAGGTAGTAGTCAGGTAGTAGTCAGGTAGTAGTCAGGTAGTAGTAATCAATAGTAGTCAGGTAGTAGTCAGGTAGTAGTAATAGAGTATAGGTGGAGAGGTAGTAGCAAAGATACAGATTAAGTATCCATCAACAGTGGGGGACGTAGATGTTGAAATCTGCGAGTGGTGAGGGGCAGCAGCATCAGACCGCTGATAACAATGATAACTCCCGATGTTATGAACGACACCAGGTATTCTCCACTGTAGATGTCCACGAGCCAACCTGTGTGCGGGTAAGGAAAGGAAAATAATAGTATAAAAATTAAATACTATTTATATTTTCAAAAAATATTATTTAATTTATTTTCTCAATTGTAATATACTTTTATGTAAACAATTTATTATTAGAGGAAACTAAATTACATAGAATTATACCGCGGTACTCGCGGGATAAACTAAACTACCGCGCTGTGCTAAAGTGGTGAGTCAAACTAGAAAGAGAGAGAGAGAGGTAGAGATCAAGAGAGAGAGGGAGATAGAGAGAGATAGAGAGTGAGAGATAGAGAGTGAGAGAGAGAGAGAGAGGGAGAGAGAGAGAGAGAGAGATAGAGAGATAGAGAGGGAGAGATCAAGAGAGAGAGATAGAGAGAGAGAGAGGTAGAGATCAAGAGAGAGAGGGAGATAGAGAGAGAGAGAGAGAGAGAGAGAGAGAGAGAGAGAGAGAGAGAGGGAGATATAGAGGTTAAGAGGTTAAGAGAGTGTAACCTGCGGCGGGTGGTCCGACGAGATTAGCGATACCCTGCGAGAACATGACGACCCCGTACGCAGAGGTCAATCTAGACATACCGACAAGGTCGACGAGGATGATAGTGGTCAGCGAGTAGTTAGCTGAGATGAACGCCCCGTAAGCTGAACACACCGCGGCCAACTGGCCGTAGGAGGTGGTCAGCGGCATGCAGGTGGTCGCGATACCGGCCACAGCGGTCAATACGGCGTACAAGGTCAGAGAGTTCATCGCAGGACGGTCGCCGATGTAGCCGATCACGATCTGAGCGGGGTGAGGGAGGGTGGGGTTAGCGGGGTGATAGGGGGAGGGGTTAGCGGGGTGTGATTCACCTGTGTACATATATATATATATATTAATATACTGTCTATGTGGCTCAGTTGGCTAAGGCGTCAGACACAAAAGCTGTAGGACGCGGTTTCGAGCCTCGTCCGATCCATTACAATAGGTTTTAAAATAATATTTAGAAGTGATCTATTATAATTGTGTATAAATAAATATTCGACCCTCGTTAAAACCACGGATACATGAGTGCGGCTTCGAAGGGATATTAGAGCTATTTGGTTATAAGTATAAAAACTTCATCTAAATTCCTGGATGGGATTAAAGGACTCAATAACATAAATCAATATATATATATATGTTATGAATAAGTATTTTCATAGTTTTTATATTCATAATCTATTATGGGGACTTATAGAACAATAAACGAGAGACAAAAATATATTTACGTTAAATTTACGTTAATAATAATATATATGCTATTTATATTAAATTTATATTTTATATTAATATGTTATTTATATTAATAATAATATATATTATATATCTGTTGATAATATGTTATACGTTAATATATATGTCATTTACGTTAATAATAATATGTTATATATTAATATATAAGTTATTTACGTTGATAATGTGTTATACGTTAATATATAAGTTATGTTAATATATGTATATGTTACGAAGAAATGTTAGTCTCGAGAAATCGTGATAGTCATAATCTATTATTAGTATCACTAATACACTTGTACCTAATAGTGATAGTTCATTAAAGGCAAGTACACTACATAGTGAAGCTAACACGACACCACTAATGTTTAGAGACCATTCGATGACGCAGCATGAGTCATAGGTATTACATAATACACGACTGAAGAGTTTAAGGAGAGGGCGAATACAACATCGTTATGTGTAGATGTACCACTGTTTCATCTTATTAAATGTTCGTACTTAATATTGTATCGATATAAATCATAGGCGGTGGTTTAAAGATGCTCGGGATGGAGGGTCACCTCTCATCCAATCAGATTATTAAATAAAATAAATATGATAATCTGATTGGATGAGCCAGTCATATCTAACGTATTATAAACACAGCAGCCCTAGCATTCATTGCCCAGCACCTTACACGAAAGTCTAAGGTAATAGCCATTCAATTATACATAGATATACATACCCATCGCATTACACTATACATCGGGACATTAACCGAGCGAATACGCTAGTCTTACGTCGATGCAGTTTGAGGTGAATTATAAATTAAAGGAAGAAATAAAATAACGAAAGAAATCATTGAATTAATAACTCAATAAATGTATTCTAATCTATTCAATAAGCTACATCTGGTGATAAGTTGGGCTCCTGTAAGGAACATTCCAATCGGCCGCGAAAGATATCAGAAACATATTTTATTATAATTATTTTTTTAAACATTATTATAACTATAGTTAAAACGTATATATATATATATATATATATATATATATATATATATATACGGTTACACTCTAGAGAATTGCCTTTACAATATTATTATTATTATTATTATTATTATTATTATTATTATTATTATTATTATTATTATTATTATTATTATTATTATTATTATTATTATTATTATTATTATTATTATTATTATTATTATTATTATTATTATTATTATTATTATTATTATTATTATTATTATTATTATTATTATTATTATTATTATTATTATTATTATTATTATTATTATTATTATTATTATTATTATTATTATTATTATTATGATGATGATGATAATGATTCTAGTGGCATGACTCACCTGCCCGATGGTGCTAGCGAGACCGATGTAGGACACGAGCGAGGCCGCCTGATCCTTGACGAACTTATTGTGTTCGTGGTCCGCGGCGATCTGATTGGTCTGCAGCCAGTAGTTGGGCGTGTACACGTAGGGTACGTCGTAGGCCGCGTACAACAGGATGTTCGACAGACAAAAGTAGGCGAACACTTTAGAGCGCAGCAGCGACATGTCAATACCGGCCAGGCACTCCTTGGCGATCCATAACGCGTTGTACGCCGTAAGTTTCCATAGGTGGCGCTGGTTGTCGTCGGGCGCCGGCGGCGTGGTGGCGGCGGCGTTTAACTGAGTTGAGGACGCGGCCGGGGACTTCGACGCGGAGGAACGTCTTTGAAGGTCGCAGGTGGCGGTGGCGTCTCGACTGGACATGTTCGGGCAGCTGTTCCAGAAGCGAGAGTTCACCAGCGTCGCTTTGGTTAGCGAACCGCGGTAGAACACGTCGCTCCTCGACAGGGCTCCGCCCCCCTGGTCTTGAGTGACGGCCGCGCCGGTGCCGGACGAGATGCGCGCGTTATCTCGAGTTCTAGACGAGCGATGCTTTATCGAGCCCCCGCCGCTAGCCACGCCCACCCCGCCGCCCCCGGTTGCTACGGCGACGTCGTAGGTCGGTAACGCCGCCAACGAATGAGCGTTAGAGTTCAAGGTCGCTGCTCTCGTCTCTCCGCTGTTCCAGTAGCGCTGATGGTGATCGTAGCCGTTGTCAGAGGCCGCGGTGTTAGCTACCTGCGCCCGTAGTGCAGCGTGGTTATCGTGCATCGTTATCGTGGCGGTCACTCGCTCGTCCTTCGGCTTCTCTGTTGTGATTGGTTAGCGTTATCGGGGAAGCGAGAGCGCTGTATTATCGTGACGTAATATGTGTAAACTCGGTTATAGTTATGGCGCTCTTTTATTACGTTTATGAAGCTGAGGTCACACTCGAAAAACCGCATTTCATACATAAATTATAAAAGTATATTTGATATATATATATATATATATATATGTGATATAATATTATATCGCATATTAGATATATAAACACCACAATTATAATATGTAAATGGGAGTGCGAAGAAGGATTTACTTAAATGTATTTACTTAATAATAATAATAATTAGATATAAATGTCATGGTGTGATTAAATATAAAGTTAATTATGAAATTACCTCTATCGTTATAACATAGTCGGTCAGAGAAACCGAATAAATTGTGCGATGTAAATTGTCGTAGTTGAAATTAAATTTTAATTATGCTTGAAATAAACAACGTATAATTGAACTGAATTCTTTAAACATTCGCGTTATTATATATAGTATTTACTTTGAATGTAGTAGTAGACATTAGTATTTATTCGGTAACTCATTAGATACATTGTTATTAATTGTAACGCAACTTAAGTTTGACTGCGATATAACATTTCAGCATGTAATCTTTAGTTTCGTACAATTCTTTGATTATAAATATATAATTAATATTTACATAAAACTTGAGGATTTAATAAAACATTTTTATAATAGAATCGGAAGCTACGTGAATAACTGTGTCCTATGTTAGCTACGCGTTATAGCTGTTGCTAGTACTGGCTCTAACCACACGATCCCACTGAGGAGAGCGTAGTATCGGACGGCAGACGTTTAGGCCTGTAGACGGCGGTCTCTTGTAGCGGCCTAAACAGTAACCCGCACACGATCAGGTTAAAGCAGGCGCCGCCCAGTATTAGTAGCGCCCCCTGCCATTCGTAGACGTCGATCAGCCACGTTATTATGGGCGCGAATAGGGCGGTACCGATACCGGACCCGGCTACGGCTAGACCTGTCGGCGGGGATTACACGATGTAGGAGGAGTGGGGGTGTGGTGTATGGGGTGTGGGGGTATGGGGTGTGGGATGAGTGTGGGGGTGTGGGGGGAAGAGACGCGATGTTCTACGTACTAATACTATAAATGTTTAAATGATACAAATATTAATATAAATTTATATATATATAGGGGATAGGGGAAATATGGGTCTACTATAAATGCATCATATCTTAAGATTTAATTTAAATTGTTGTTGTATTATAGATAGATATAGTTTATTGTTTAAAACAAACAAAATGACATAAAACAATAATAATAATAAAAAACAAATAACGAATATAAACGAATATATATAATGATTTATAAATGCCATGTTACATATGGTTAAGATATAAAATTAACAAATGATATAATAATAAAAAAAATAATAATAAAAAGGGGAATTATTATGTAGTTAGTATTTATATATATATATATATATATATATATATATATATATATATATATATAAGTTATATAGTGCTGATGATGTTAGATGATAGGTAAAATGAACAAAATAAGTATATATTGAATTTTAATAATACAAATATTTAAAAATTCAAAAAAATAAATTTTGTTGTGATATTATGTATTATATTTGATTCCATAGTATTTATGTTTTTTATTTAAATTATCTAATGTATTATTAGAAATATTATATATATATATATTCTCAGAAAATTTTATATAAATCTATTAAAGGTTAAAAATTGATGGGAGTTTGAAAAAAGTGAACAAATAATTTAAAATGTTCTAAGATATATAGCTTCCTAAATTTTAGTTATATATTTTGAATAATAAATACATTTTTTTTCACGAGCTGATATTTTAAAATTCATATTTATTATACTCGTATTTACTTTTAAATAACATGTATAATATCATTATAATATAACAATATCATTATTTAAATACTAAATTTTGATATTTTAAAATAAAACTAAAATAAATAAAAAATAAAAACACAAAGTTTTTAATCCTTAATATATTTTGTAATTAAATATTTTATATTATTACATGATTTAATCGTGATAAGTTTCGATACGTATTATCATATTCGTTGTTATTTGTACATATAAATAGGAATTTGTATTGTTTTCCCGTTACTTTAATTCGTATAAAAACTCATGTTAATACAAGGGAAATTTTCTGTGATAAGCTATAATGCTACTATAATTTCCATGGAATTGAATATATTTGATGATATATATATATATATATATTTGATGATATATATATATATATATTTCATGATATATATATATATATTTCATGATATATATACTGTTATATACTGTTACATCATTAGCTGCACCACACACACACAGTGGTCTTGGTTGCCAAGGTAACTACCGGTAGCGAAGGCCCGCATCCTCTCGAAGTACTGAGCGACGATGACGACGGCAGGCACGTAGACGAGAGACAGCCCGAAGCCCGACACCAGGCCCGCGCTCAGCGATAACTGTAGCAGACTGGTGGCGCGCGAGCCTAGCACGAAGCCCATTCCGGCGATGAAGCCTCCCACCATGGTGGTGTTACGACAACCGTATCTGAATGAATGAAATCAGTTTATAGACACGTGTCTGAGGAGGATCATTGAAAGCTATAGATAGCTTTATTAAATCTGTGCGGGAAGTAGTGGTTCGAGTGGTGGTGGTCGTATACTTTACAGACTTATTGATATATTAATATATTAAATTAATAAAACTCGATGAAATAAATAAATTAAAATTCGACTTATTCGATGCTAAATTATATTCGAAAATGTATAAATAAGATTGATAAAATAAACTACGCAAAAAATTATAAACTTATAAACAATAATATACATTACATGGTAATACATATATTACATAGCACTGTGTGTGCTGCTGTGTACCTATTGGTCAGCACACTAGACAGGGGTCCCATGATCAGGGGGATGGAGACAAACAGCGAAGACACCCAGGCAGTCTGCGAACGCGTGGTCTTGAAATAGTCTAGCAGCTCGCTGTAGAATATACCTGTGTGTGTATGTGTGTGTATGTATGTACGTGTGCTGGGTGTGGATATCACGTAGGGTGTAAGTATACAGCTGCTGTAGTGACACGTATATGTCTATTTCAGTTGTGGCAGATATAGAAATAGTGCATTAATGAGAGATATATTTCTATTTCGGTAGTGGCAGATATAGAAATACTGCATTAGTGACAGATATATTGCATTAGTGAGAGATATATGTATATTTCAGTTGCGGCAGATATTAACATGCTTTAGTAGTGATATATATAAATATATTTTTATTAAAATATGTAATTTTATTTTATTTCACGTTTATCCTGAATATTACGTTGATGATTATTAAAATTATACATATTGGATTATCTTTATTTTGATATCAAATTCTATACATTAGTTAAAAATGATTATAATATTTAAAAATATATTTGTTAAATCAATAGTATTAACTCAATGAGTAAAAGTACAATTGTACTTATGGTCTAGTATTTAAAAATAAATATTTATAACTTACTATCATAATAATATATTGATTTAGACAATGGTAATTATTGATTATATACTGCTTATTAAAACTTAAAACTGATAATAATAATATTTTTTGTTAATAATATAGTTGTTTAATGACTTTTACAATATTCTAGTCAGAAAAATAGTGTAAACATATTCCTATAGAATATATCACTATACATTGATTTGCTATTATATATAGGCTATATTATATACATTAAGTGACAAAAGATAAGCCTATTGTATATATATAGCATCAGTAATATTAGTATAAGTGAGACTTAAAGTGCACTCAAAGTAAAACAAACTCATTTATAAGGAATATTATTAGAATACAATCTCATGTTATTTTTGTATTCAAAAACTGAATTGCTATTAATAGATACTATAGCTAGAACTAATATACAAGTCTAATATACATACATATTTCACATGCAATGAAGGAAGTGATCTATCGATTACAGTTTATAAAACGTATGCTTTCTAAGTGAATTATCATTTTATAATCGTAACTTTATAAAACATGAAATATATTTTATATTTTAAATAAGTATAGTTTATAATATGGTTGAATAATCTATAAAAATATACTGAAAATGATTTAAATTATTATATAAATTTATTATTATTATACCTTGTCACTATCTCATTAGCTATTGTTATCATTGTTAGTATTGTAATATTGGTTATGATTATTATTATTACTATTATTATTTAAATACAATCGCTAATAACACTTCCGAGAATAGTATTGTATATATTATGGAAGTGTTTTATATATATGAATAGCATGAATGTAATCAATCACATCGGGGAACACTGACCAATAGAAAATGAGATTCCATCGGCTATGGCGTGGGCAAAGAACGAAGCGAACACAATCACCCAACCCCACCCTCCATCAGGGGCACTGGGTTCCGAATCTCTGTCGTTGATGGTACTGAAATGGGGGAGGGGCAGGTATAGAATAGTCCAGATTTAAATAAATAATTGGCATTAAATACATACAAATATATATACATATGTAGAAAAATATCCGTTAATAGTTAAATTAGTTATATAAATAAGTTAAGGCAGGTGTTTCATATAGTACAATAAATAAGCTTATATATATATTAGTTATATATGTTAAATATATATATTATAATATACTTATAATTATGTATTTATATAATTATAATTAAATAAAAAAATTCAGAAAAAATAAATATATATTTTTGATATGATATTATTATTAATTATATAAATTAATAAATATTTTATAATATAATATATATATATATATAATATTATATATTGATTAACATATTAATTAAGCTATTTCATCATTAAAAACCTTCAAATTATTGATAATTATATACATATATTTATATATATATAAGTATAAATAATGTTTATATTATTAAATATCTATTATATTAAGATAATTTGTAGTAGAGGTTGGTATTAAGGTATGACCCGAGTACAATTTTTGGATTATTAAAAGGGGGGGGCCCATTCGGAGGTATAAAGTTCATACTGCCTGTGTGGCTCAGTGGCTAAGGCGTCAGACACACAAGCAGTAGGACACGGGTTCGACCCTCGTCCGGACCATTAATTAATTTTATAAAATGGGTCTTAAAATATTATTTAGAAGTGATCTTATATAATTGTGTATAAATAAATGATCGGCTCTCGTTAAAACCATGGATGCCTTAATATGAGAGCGGCTTCGAAGGGACATTAGAGCCATATATGGTTATAAGTGAAAACTTCATCTAAGTTCCTGGATGGGATGAAAGGACTCCACCAAATAAAAACAACAACAACAACAATAAGTACAGTGTTGTTAGGCTTAAGTAGTAGATGATAGTTAGTAGGTCAGTTATTTAAAGTGTTGAAGGTTTGAAGACAGTTGATGAGAATCTGAAGGTCGTCTGCATATGTTATAATTGATGGAAGGAACGATTGTATCGGTTTTCTAAGAGGGGACCATACAGAAGGGTATTACGAGGAGGGAGGGTACAACCCTGCGGTACAGTACAGAGTACTCGGCATCGGGGTGACGGTGAGTGGTTCATTGTTAGTGGGCGCTAGGGTATATTAGTGAGTGTAGTACAGTGTAGTACAGTAGTACGATGATTAGTGTTAGTACGTAGATAAGTAGCTGGAGATTAATGGTGTGTGTGTATGAGTTCTCTATCATCCTATTGAGAATTATCGAAAGTGTCGACTAAAAACTTCGTGTATTCCGAATGGTATGCGTAAATCTGTTGTCGTAAACTATATCATTCGTATTTAATTGTTTGTATACTATTAAGTATGGTTATTGTCAGATTTAGGTTTTTATACAAGGGTAAATGTAAAGCTTATATATATATATATATTATATAATTAATTATAATTATAAAGGCTATAGCGTTTCTATAATTTAGAATATAAGTTTATATTGTAATTGCTTCCATAATTAAAACACATGGTCAAATATAACACCAAGTGATGCCTATAGGCTTTGTCTTCTTAATTAGGTAATGATTAGGTAATGATTAGGTAATGATTAGGTAATATATATTACAATAAAGTAAGTGTGACACATAATAGTAAGTAGTAATTGTCTATAAATAGATATAAGTATGGTAACTAACTGAGTGTAACATGTTGACAATATTTAACTATTTATTACATGAAATATTATATAATATATGTTAATGTGTAGTAAACAACAAATCACAAATTATACTTTCTTTTAATTAATATATATATATATATACTTAATATATATATTATTAATCATATATTAGTCGATGATTTTAATATTATATTATCCTTATTAACTATTATTTCTAATAATTTCAGATTATTAAATATGTTATGTGATGACATTTATTATAAAATCTAAATTATTAATAATAATATTATTCATTGAGAAAAACATTATGATTGACGTGCGACAACAACAGAACATATGTTATATTATTAGTAGGAAAAAGTATATTATTATTATAAACTAGAAAACTAACTGAAAACAAAAAATTCATCAAATATATATTATTATTATTATTATTATGTTATAAATAATGGCTACCTTTAATAGTTTCCTATGATACCTATGCTATATTCACTAATGATGGGATCATATATAGGTGAAGAGGATTAGCATAGGGTAGCACTGGAGGCAAAGTGTGCATATGAGGTCATCATGTATTAGTGATTATATATATCATATACATAAGGGGAAATAAAAATGGTGAATGGCTGCTAAAACCTTTATATCATAAATTATAATAATTAATTAAATTAATTAAAGAAAGTATAGTAAAATAAAAGTATGAAAATATTTAATAGTTTATTATTTATTTGTTAATGATCTGAAAATAGTTTATTATATTATATATTTTATGGGATAATATTCTTATTCAGATTATTATATTAATTAATATTGAGTAATGAAATAAAAAAAGTTTAGAAAATATTTAATCCTGTATTGAATAACATTTACTAAAACTATTTTTAGTTTTATAATCATAATATATATTTAATAAATAAATTAAATAATAAAAATCTTTGGGATATTTAAAATATCTTATATCTATATTTTAAAATTATTTTTTTAATTTTAATTATTTTTATAATAAACTATAATAAAATGTAAATTATAATTTATTAATTATATATAGGTTGAATTAAATTCTAATATATATATATATATATATATAATTAAATTTAAATGTTAAAACATCTTTTTTTTTACAAAAATATATAATTTTATCATCATTATATATTATTATTTAATTTATTAATTTATTTTTTAAAGTATGTTATTTGTTGTTTCCTTTATAGAATATTTATTAATATATATTTATAAATTTATTATATAATTCATTATTATTAGTACTTTTACAGATTATAAAGTATAAAATTAAATTATTATGTTGTTAACATTATTATCAGTTTATTTCCTTTAAAATATCTCTATCCACATGTTTGCTTTATAATATATATTTCAAAATTATAATAATTAAAATATATAATTTATAAAATATTATTATTATTATTATTATTATTATTATTATTATTATTATTATTATTATTATTATTATTATTATTATTATTATTATAAATATTATTATTATTATTATTATTATAAATATTATTATTATTATTATTATTATAAATATTATTATTATTACGGGAGGGTTAAGATAAGAAGAGGGATATCAGAGATAAGCGCAGTTATTTTAAATTATAAAAAGCATTCATTTTTTGAATGAATTTTAATGCTTATTTTTGTTATCTATCAAACAATATCTTTTATCTATTATATTTGGTTATTTTTCTTTTATTTTTATGGTATAAATTATAAAAAGCATTCATTTTTTGAATGAATTTTAATGCTTATTTTTGTTATCTATCAAACAATATCTTTTATCTATTATATTTGGTTATTTTTCTTTTATTTTTATGGTAGCTGTAAAATAGCTATAATTCGTTATAAATTTATTATTTTAATTATTTCATATTATTCATCGTTTATTTCAATAAAATTTCAAAATACATAAAGTATAATCTCATTAGCAATTATGTCAATGTTATACTGTATACTACTTTAAATTATTTATTTGCCTAAATAATAATCAATCAATCAATCTATTAATAATGAATTATAAAAAGAATATATTATATTTCAGTTATACATATACATATATATATATATATATATATATACATTGTTTTATTTGGTGGAGTCCTTTCATCCCATCTAGGAACTAAGATGAAGTTTTCACTTATAACCATATATGGCTCTAATGACCCTTCGAATCCGCTCTCATGTTAAGGCCCATGGTTTTAAGAATTAATAATTATATAAGATCGCTTCTAAATATTATTTTAAGACCTATTTTAATTATCCGGATGAGGCTAGAAACCGTGTCCTACTGCTTATATGTCTGACGACTTAGCCAACTGAGCCACACAGGTAGTATTATATATGATAATAATATTTAATAATATTTATTTATTGAAATGTCATATATATATATATTGAATACAATACAAATGGCGGATACAAATTGACTCCACAAGAATTCATAGACTTATACATGTTATAAATAACTACAATACAATACAAATAGTAACATTTTTTTATGTTTTGATATATCGGTTATTACATTCTTGATAAACACAAGAGAAAAACAAGAACTGTCTGAAGTCAAACCCGGGACCTCTGGCTTACTAGCTTTTGGTTGTCCCACTGAGGTATAGTCCCCAGACTGAGCCATTCATCCCAGCCATAGACCCCAGATAATATATATATATATATATATATATATATAAAATACATATGTGTGACATCAATAATATATTTCCATTTGAAACCTCTTAGAAGAATATAAATATTGAATATTTTTATTAAAAACACAACTTTTAAAAACCATATTAATATTAAACCTAATAAATATTATTATTGATTGATTGATAATTTATGTAAGCAAATTTATAGTCGAAATATGTAGTCGAAAGTATAAAGTGTAAATATTTTCTAACGATAACATACGTTATAGAAATTATTATGCATGTATTATTATATATATATATATATATTAAAAATATGTAATCTTATAAATAATCACTTTAAATGAAACCTCTTATCTTCTGTATTGATCAAGAATTCATTGCATTCATGTGTTTTAGTGTGTAGAGACGTTCTGCTATTTGTGTGTACTTCTGTAGATTTCCTTCGCATTAAGGGAAGCTCCTCCCCTTCCCGATACGCCCCTTTCTCCGTCTCCTCCTCTTCTCCATTCACTTCATCTTGTTTACCATTCTTCTTCTTTTTATTCTTCTTCTTCTTCTTCTGGCTTTGTGAATCATCATCGGCTGTATCGCCGCCGTCTTCCTGATGACCTTGACCGCTACTTTGACCGCTGTCCGAAGCGACCACCTCGTTGTCTACATGATGATGGTGGAGGCGGGACGAGGAGGAGGAGGAGGATGACGAGGAGGCTGCCAAGAGAGCGGGACTCTTGTCCATTACGGGTCGTTTAGTAATGAGGATAAGGGCGGGACTTAGATGGTACAGGCTGTTGTTGTTGTTGTTGTTCGTGTTTAGATGACCTCTGTTCAGTGATCTCTGCTTTTAGACCGCAGTGGCGGGGATGCGACGTATTCGATAGGGTGTACCACTTGTCACATGGAGTAACTGTGGTAGTAGTAGTAGTAGTAGTAGTAGTAGTAGTAGTAGTAGTAGTAGTAGTAGTAGTAGTAGTAGTAGTAGTAGTAGTAGTAGTAGTAGTAGTAGTAGTAGTAGTAGTAGTAGTAGTAGTAGTAGTAGTAGTAGTAGTAGTAGTAGTAGTAGTAGTAGTAGTAGTAGTAGTAGTAGTAGTAGTAGTAGTAGTAGTAGTAGTAGTAGTAGTAGTAGTGGTAGTAGTAGTAGTAGTATAAGTTATTTATTCACAAAAATATTATTTAAAAAAAATTAGGAAGTGAAATATAATAATAAATATATTG
The DNA here is from genome assembly GCA_964019155.1 of Osedax fenrisi. NCBI lineage: Eukaryota > Metazoa > Annelida > Polychaeta > Sabellida > Siboglinidae > Osedax > Osedax fenrisi. The sequence goes on from OZ025242.1 coordinate 75,669,483, forward strand.
TCTTTCATAATTAAAATAAATAGTTGTATATATATTGAATATATAGAGTAAATGTGTTAGAGTGTATTGAAGTGCTGTTTAGAAAATAAGTTTGTTTAGTTCAAGTTCAAATATCTGTGTAGTTAAATTTGTTTGAATGTCTTTAGTTAGTTATATTCCTGGCGTGTTTATTCCAATGAGATGAGTAGTTAGTCTATTGATGTGAGTGTTTGAATTTCATGTGTCAACAAGCATGTATGTGTGTGTGTGTATGTATATGTGTGTGTATGTATGTGTGTGTATGTGTGTGTATGTGTAACACATTGGTATATTGATAATATGAGACCAGTTTCTAATAGGGCTCTCATATCAATATCTTTTTCATTTTTCGTACTTCGAATTTACGTATTGCGATTTTCATCCTCCAGACGGATGAAATCGAAGGATGAGAAATATATGTCCTCTCACATCAATACCGATGATTTGTATAATGTATTGCTATCTACTTTTTCAGATATATTTATATTTATAAAATGTATCGCCACCTATATTTAAATAAACCGGCATTCATATAAAATAAACATTAAAGTAATTTTAATAAATAATATAGTAACACCAATAATGAACAAAAATTATAGATTTTCATCAATGGATGCGGTCTGTCAACAATAGGATGGATACTATTGTTATGTGTCATGCACCGAAATAGAGATCTGGTAGTTTCATCGTTGGATGTCATCAGTCTGGCAGATGTCACTAACAATGAGTGGAAGGACTAACAATGCATGGAAGGACGAACAATGAACAACTGTATAGATGTGAGACTCCTTCGTGAAACATCACTTTTATTCGCATTCACATTAATAATAATAATAAAAGTCAGTATTTAACTTTGTGTATAAATATTAGTCGTTCTATCATCTAGTATTTAATTTGAATACTTGTTTCGCTATGTTATGTAGGCTTATAGTAATGTGATAAGTACTTATTTATAATCATATATATATATATTGTATATATTGTATATATTGTATATATATAAATATATGTGTGGTATATATTGTATAGTAATGATGTGCCACCATCACACAGCTATCGAGTGTTGTAGGAGAGACACACAGATGGCTAAACTTGCTTGACTTGCATGATACCTGACCACTGATCGATATAAAGAAAGTGGATAAGCAATTGAATGTAGTGTATGGCACTATCCGCTATGAGCGCTGCAGTCGAAACCCACTATCTGGCCCACTACTTTTTATTTATAATAATATGTATTTATCATATATATATATTGATAATCACTACCAATTTTAATGTACTATCTATACTAAAAATAAAATTATATATTTAAAATACATAATATCAACATTCCTCGTAATTTTGTGTATTTAAATTGAAGATATAATACTATTTTATTGATTTTATTGATATCTATAATTTAAATCCATTGATATAGATAGAAGTCACTTAAATCTATTTCGACGAAAAGACTACTGTTTTGATATTTGACATATATAATATGACTAATAACCAATCAAAATCACTGATACCATTTTGTAAATTTATCGATAAAAGTGTCATTCACGTGTCTATCTTTTACATGCATTGCGTGAGTCAATTGCTTATCCACTTTCTTTATATCGATGCCACTACCCTATGTAGATCTATGCTGTTGTAGCTAGCTAAGCATGGGTAAGCATGGGTAAGCCTGCCACCTTCACATGTAGGTGGTGTGTGTGAGTGAGTGTGTGTGTGTGTGTTGCTGTATACAATGCCAACATCTATTACTGACTATTGTACTGACTGACAAGCATTGTTATGTAACATGATAATACCTGGGTAATCTATAAATAACTATTATATATATGTATATATGAATCTACCTTTCACATGATTAACGCAAGGCTTTGCTATTGCTGATAAAGTAGATCATGTGACTTAGTGATAGGTTCCATCATAGACATATAGCGATAACTCTATAGATCTCTGGTTTGCATGCAGATCGTCGTCGTCATGGTTAAAGTCACGTGATACATCTCAACAGAGGTGTCACATCATAGAGGTAGGGGCGTCACAGGGTGATTAAAAGTGGGGGGGATATCTCAAACTCATCAATTATTACCATATACTTTGCTAAGAAGATAAATCTATAATATCACTTGTATACAGCTATAGAGGGCTTAATATGATTGACTTGTGTTGGGTTTCACAATACAAATCAATGTTGAATATAATTATACTACAAAGACTATTAATAGAAGAAATATAATATTTATAAAGAATAAAATAATGTGTAGTTCTTAAAAGTGGGGGGGATACTAGATATTATATCCCCCCATCCCCCTTTTATGACGCCCCTACATAGAGGCAATGTCCTTCGTGACACTACACCCCTGTGTTGTTGTTGTGTTGAATGGCTCAGGCGCATAATAGGTGTGCATTAATAGTGATTTTAAATATGTTGTTGATTATGGATTCAACCACAACTTTTTGATTAAATATGTCTGGTATTGAGAATACCCATTTTTGAAACACATTGTTTTAGTAGGGTTGCACTAGTAGGGTTGCACTAGTAGGGTTGCACTAGTAGGGCTGCACTAGTAGGGCTGCACTAGTAGGGCTATACTAGTAGGGTTGAACTAGTAGGGCTGCACTAGTAGGGTTGCACTACTGGCCATAGTGGGGTTCAATACTGCTCGCTACTTATCATATGATACCTACTTATAATGTAACTAGACTACTTGTAATGACTAGTGTGTATAGACTGCTTTATAATATATACAAGCATACACTCACACTCACACACACACACACACACACACACATACACACACACACATATACACACACATACACACATATACACTCACTGTTCACTGTACAGAACGGCAAATATACACATTAAATTTTTATATATATATGTGTGTATATATACGTATATTTATCCTATAATGTGGATATTAACATCATTAATTACAATAACAACAACAACAACAACAACATACCAGTGTTATTAATGTGCACAGCGGTATAACTGTAGCCTAATGTGGGTAGCTATCTCATGTATAAACATTATCACTCTTTATCACTTCATATCTCTATTCAATATATAAATATGTAAAAATATATATACATATACAATAGTTATTTATAGATTACCCAGATATTATCATGTTACATAACAATGGCTGTCAGTTCAATGGCAGGGCAGTAGTAGATGTTGGCATTGTATATAGCAACACACACACACACACACACACACACACACACACACACACACACACACACACACACACACACACACACACACATACATACACATATACAAGATATAGTGGTATACATGTATACAGGCATAGATTAGCCATGCTTACCTACACCAGTACACCAGCTAGAGGTCAGTATAGAGGTCAGAATAGGGGTCAGCATAGAGGTCAGCTAGGGCAGTGGTCAGTTACTATTCGATGCAGGCGATTTAGCCATCAGAAGTGAATGGAGTTGAAAGATAAGAGAAGCGCGCACATATTAATAATGTGTAATGTGTTTGGAATTGTTCTACATTTATATTGTGTTATTATTAAAGTTAATTTATATATATATATATATATATATATATATATATATAGAATACTTAATGTACGTAATGATATACGTAATGATATAATGTTGTGTATATTTATTTACCCTGGTTTATTTAGATAAAATATATATATATGTGTGTGTATTATAAATTATATAGTATTATAGGTGAACAATATAATATAAGTTTAACTATAAAAAGTATTATTTATTAATAATGTAATAATATATATATATATATAAATTATCCAATTAATTTATTATAAACCATAATCAATATCAATAATCATTATAATAGGAAATCATAACAAAACAAACACCTAGCGTGGTGTGCGATTCGCACCTATATCGATGTAGGTGTGCGCACACTGTGCGGCGAATAAAGCGTGAGAGATTACCTTTGTTAATGCCGTCAACCACACAAATATACACTATGTGACTGTGAAGTTTATCTGTGTGTTTGTGTTATCAAAAGTAGGCGTGGCCTAATATTGGGGGGCGGTGGGACGACGTGTGTAAAAGTGAAATCGATCACAGATTAGTTTTTAATTCACATGCACTCCGTTATTAATTAATTGCGTTATTAATTGGTTATACACATAATGTGCCAAAACAAAAACAACACATATTGTACAACTAAAAAGGGAGATATTGCTTACTCACTGCTGTACTTGTAATGTAAATGTTATATATATATATATATATATATATATATATATATGTAGGCTTATATTATAGGATATAGGGATATCCTATAGTATATATGACATATATAGAATTGCAATACACATAATAGCTTTAACATTAACCTGTTTTAACTAGTGATCGCGTGATTCAATAAACCCCCTAGGTTGCACCCCACATCACAGGGTAGGGGAAAGTCTCTAATTACCGACCCCCTTTAATGCCTATTTGTAACAACTTATTCAATATTCAATTTATTTATTTGAAATTTAGTAATTATGGTAATACCATATATAGTATATCAATAAATAATGTTGCTATTCTACATTTTTGATTTAATTGTATTGACAAGAATAAACAAGGGCTAGAGTATACATAGAGCTAGAGAGAAACTTTTTCTTATGGGTATGGATATGATCATATACATGTGCCTAAAACGACCCCTTAGAATACTAATGGTATTAGTATTATAATATCCAAAATAGTGGGTATTAATAGATGTAATTAATTACAAAACACTACATATTTATTATTGAATTTATGTGTTAATATTAATATTAAATTTCTATTTTAACATTATATTTATTATATTAAAATGGTGTACTATTTATTTATTAATCAATATATATCATTGAATATCATCATGAATCCTTATTCTATATCAATGATATACACACAACTAATAGGGTGTTCACATCAATTCCGTTTTAAAAAACGTACGTGTAACTGCAACTTCAAATGATTCATTCACAGCAAATTTGAAGTAACATATTTTTAAGTGTTCACATCAATTCCGTGTTTTTTAGTTTGTCGTAAGGGTAGACATATATCGCCACCTATATTTAAATATATACAAATAAAATCAATTGTAACAAATCTAATTGTGGGATATAGCTAAATTCAATGTATAAATAGTAGTATTATATATTTCTTTAAATACACAAATACATAAATACTACATACATTATATTTATTAATTTAATATTTTGAACTAATATAACAAATACTATATTATTATATAATACATAAATCCTTATAATTATATCTAAACTTATGAAATATATATAATTTAAATAAATATTTAATAAATTATTGAAATATATATTATATATTACTATTGTATAGTTGATATATATTATTAAAATATATATATATAGTTGTATACCATCTTATATAACCTTTTTATAATATATATATATATATATATATATATTTAATAAATAGTTATTCGATAAGTTATATGTAATAATATACTTTATATATATATCAATTGGAATCAAGTGGAATTCTAGCTGTTCTCTCTAATTCTGTGTGTTCATTCTAGCTGTTCTCTCTAATTCTGTGTGTTGTTACGTACAGAAAATAGGATTAATCCTATTTCAGAAAACGTTCAGAAAACGTGTAGTTCAACTTCAAATAAATAGGAATATGACTCATAACTTCAAATTTGCCGTGAATGAATCATTTGAAGTTGCAGTTACACGTACGTTTTTTAAAACGGAATTGATGTGAACACCCTATTATGCTACATTATAAAATAAATCAAGGATACATTTTGATAGGAATTATAAATCACATGGGGTCGGTATTAGGGTAATTTAGAGTGTCAGTAAAATGAAAATCATATGGGTTGCTATAATTAAGATATATTGGTTAATAATTGTTAAAATTAAATTATTTTTATAATGTTTATAGATATTTAATTGATCTACAATATTATTCATAGAATTACATTTTATTTTAATTAAAAGTACATTATTTCAAATAACAATTGTAGGATTGAATATGTTGGAAAACAAAATACTTATTCATATTTGCCATATTACATTACTACTAGTAATTTACTAGTAATTTTATGTGTATAACATTTTATGATAACTTTTATAGTTACTGAGATACGATAGGGGGTCGGTAATTGGAGACTTCCCCCTATGTATTATTGTGTATTTTTCAAGAACTAACAATGCCACTCGATATATCTATATTTTTGTACACGTAAAAGATACAAAAAAGAACTGGATTTCAAAGAATAAATACCTAATTAAAAATCATATTTTATCATACAGTTTTTTTTTATTATCTTATGGATTTTTTACAAATTATGCGCAAACATGGACAAAGTTAACAATTATAATTAACTAAATTGTCATTTTAGTAAATTAATATTATTAAAAAAATAGAAAAAAATTATAATAAATCATGATGATATACTAAAAAATTAAATACAAGTATTCATTATTACTATAATTTATATTTGCATGAGACCACTTGAAAAAGATATTTATTTTTAGTAAATCCAGTTTTAAATGTTCACCAATTTTGTTGATGAATTAAATAATTTCTTGACATATATATATATATATATATATATAGACATATATATATATATATATATATATATCATGCATATTTTCAAATAAAATATGTAAAATATAAATCATTATATTTATAGTAAGTAGAATATATATCATGAGTATAAATTATAATACAAAATATATACAAAATAATATACAAAATATATACACCACATTTTAATCAATAGCTTTATAGCATTTTAAAAGGCTTCTTTTAATAATAATATTTATTTATTGAAATCTCTTATATATATTGAATACAATACAAATAGCGGATACAAATGGACCCCTCAAGAAGTCATAGACTTGTACATGTTATAAATAACTGTGAGAGGCCCCGGACAATACAATACAAATAGTAACATTTTTTTTTCTTGTGTTTTGATTTATTGTTTATTAAGTTCTTTATAAACACAAGACAAATTCAAGAACTGCCTGGAGTCGAACCCGGGACCTCTGGCTTACTACTTTATGAGTTTTATTGCATATAAAAGCATAATGCATGCATCACTATCTTCAGATAATACTTCATATTACAAACAACAATTAGAATATGATTTTATTTTTTGATTTTATCATGTACTTAATTATGAACACACAAGCAACATATATATTATGAACATATATATATATATATATTACTATTTTAATTTTATTTACATCAGTTTTATTTAACATATATAAGTATAGACTTTTGAGGGATCCATTTTGATTCTCTATTTATACTGTGAATATACAGTAACACCCTTTTAAAATAAATGTTTTTTCATTAAATAATTATTTCCATATAAGGTTTCCTTATAATGATTCGTTTATCTTATTATAAACATTGATTTAAATTATAACTATATATGACTTTTCTATATTAAAGTATCTATCATAAAATACATGTGTATTACACGTCACAGATATCATAATGTTAATAATATATATTGATGTGTATATTTCCACAGAATATACATATAAAACTATGCTTTATTTACTATATAAATTTAATTCGATATATATCAATTATATCATATATTTATAATTTAGGCATATTATTTAATAATGAAAATTATACGCTGAATAAGTTGACATAATAGTTAAAACGGCATTAGTCTAGATTGTATGGACAGTCTAGTGGTTCATTGATGCATTTACTTTGAATCGTTACTCATATTAGATTGTTATACCTCGTATATCTCTTATCTTATTAGAGTTACTTATAGAAGTAATGGCTATTATTTACATGACTTCTAAAGCTTACAAATCCTGTCACTGTAGATTAATATTATATACAGCATATCGTATAGTTAGTTACATTAGTTTTAAATGATGAACTTAGATTCCTCTAGAGTATTTGTGTAATTATAAAAAATATCTACAAAATTATAAAAGGTATGTAACATTACCAAGTTTTTTCGATACATTAACCCAAACCCAAACTCAAACAAAACCCAAACCAAACCCAAACCCAAACTAAACCCAGGACCAAAATAAACCCAAACCCAAACTAAACCCAAACCCAAACCCAAATCCAAACTAAACCCAAGCCCAAAATAAACCCGTACCCAAACTAAACCCAAACCTAAACTCAAATTAAACCCAAACCCAAAATAAACCCAAACTAAACTCAAACAAAACCCAAACCAAACCCAAACCAAACCCAAACTAAACCCAGGCCCAAAATAAACCCAAACCCAAACTAAACCCAAACTAAACCCAAACTAAACCCAAACCCAAATCCAAACTAAACCCAAGCCCAAAATAAACCTGTACCCAAACTAAACCCAAACCTAAACTCAAACTAAACCCAAACCCAAAATAAACCCAAACCCTAACCCAAACTAAACTCAAACAAAACCCAAACCAAACCCAAACTAAACCCAAGCCCAAAATAAACCCGTACCCAAACTAAACCCAAACCTAAACTCAAACTAAACCCAAACCCAAAATAAACCCAAACCCAAACCCAAACCCAAACTAAACTCAAACAAAACGCAAACCAAACCCAAACCCAAACCAAACCCAAACTAAACCCAGGCCCAAAATAAACCCAAACCCAAACTAAACACAAACTAAACCCAAACCCAAACCCAAATCCAAACTAAACCCAAGCCCAAAATAAACCCGTACCCAAACTAAACCCAAACCTAAACTCAAACTAAACCCAAACCCAAAATAAACCCAAACCCAAACTAAACTCAAACAAAACCCAAACCAAACCCAAACCAAACCCAAACTAAACCCAGGCCCAAAATAAACCCAAACCCAAACTAAACCCAAACTAAACCCAAACTAAACCCAAACCCAAATCCAAACTAAACCCAAGCCCAAAATAAACCTGTACCCAAACTAAACCCAAACCTAAACCCATAAATTTATATAATCACTAATTCGAATACAGAATGTTGCGTGCGTTTAGTGCGTAATTTATTTTTTAAATCGAGAATATTTTGACCATTACCCTATATATTATTATAATAATTATATATTAAAAGTAATTATTTAATAGTAATATTAATAATACTATAATATTATTAATATAATATTAAATATTGTAATGATTATAATAATCATTATAATAATTATAATAATATAATATTATTATAATAATTTATAATAATTAATAATTATTAAATAATTATATGTATATAATTTATATAATATAAATAACTATATTTAATATATTATTAGATGAGTAATTTAAAGAAGTTAAGAACATTTACTATCAAATTTATCTACAGTACTTATAAATTAAACCAAATTATATAAGTCGTCCGAAATTACTTCAGCTGAGATTACTGGCTACCATAATTATTTTAATTTATAAATATTATTTACGATATATATTAGTTACTAATCATTGAATCATGAATACAGATATATTTTGAAACATATGTTATACCAATAATTCAATTAATAAATTACGATAGTTTCATTTGCATGTACAAATTTGCTATATATATGAACACAGCTATAATATAAAATATATTGAAAATTCATATACAAATAATATTTCAATGATTGAATCAATCTATAACAATATTTCAAAGTATAACATGTTTTGCAAACTAACGTTGTTTTGGTGCAGAGTTGATGGTAATTATTAAGTGCATATTATTTATATTTTATTTATTTTATATTATTTAATATTTGAAGTTGTAATATTAATAGGTAAGTTGTATATTATCCAAAACATATATAATATTTACAGAAAAATATAGTAAAATACGAGTAAATAAATGTGTCAAAGTTCAATATTATATACCACCTATTGAATGTATGCCGCGAAATCGTAGATTTATAATTATTAATCATATTGTAAAATTTAATACAAATATAATTATACATACTAGTCAATATATTGACTATTATACACAATATTATATTGAATATATATATATAAATATATATTGTACATTGCCACCTACATAGGCCTATATTCTTGTATGATAGTTGTCACCAAAATGTTGGTTCTCTACAAACACCGATATTGGTCCTACCCAGCAAACTGTAATAGCCTCATAATAGCAGCATAACAGCATATCGAATAACCTCACATGTTTACATTCCCAGCAAACAGTAAGAGCAGCATAATAGCAGCATAACAGCAAATGCTAGAGCCTCAAATATTTACATTGTGCTATTATGCTGCTATTAAATGTCTATTATGCTGCTATTATGCTGCTATTAATTTGTAATGATATTATGCTGCTGTTATGCTGATATTATCAAGACCTCCTATAACCTCGAGGTTATAGGAGGTCTTGATATTATGCTGCTATTAATTTTAAATGTCTATTATGCTGCTATTATGCTGCTATTATAATAATAGCAGCATAATAGACATTTAAAATTAATAGCAGCATAATATCAGCATAATAGCAGCATAACAGCAGCATAACAGCAGCATAATATCATTGCAAATTAATAGCAGCATAATAGACATTTAATAGCAGCATAATAGCACAATGTAAACATTTGAGTCTCTAGCATTTGCTGTTATGCTGCTATTATGCTGCTCTTACTGTTTGCTGGGTTGGGCTATTATGATGCTATTATGTTGCCATTAAATGTATATTATGATGCTATTATGCTGCTGTTATGTTGCTATTTAAAGTTTATGTTATTATTATGCTGCTATTAAGTTTAAAAGTAGGTATATCTCTCAATCTCTCATTACCAAGAGCAGGTTGGTATCTCGATAAGTTCAATAGAACTTCTATACCATACCTGGGTTTTTGATCTCGGTCATCAACTGAATCTGATATTATTAAATATATTATCACAGATAACAGTAAGAGCAGCATAACAGCATCATAATAGCATGATAAATTAATAGCATCATATTACACATTTAATGGCAACATAATAGCAGCATAATAGCACAATGTAAACATTTGATTCTATTAAATATGCTGTTATGTTGCTATTATATAAGTATATAAGTAGAGTTCTACATCTTTTTAACGTTAACCCTCTAGTGTATATCACGTGAGTAGATAGGGGAAAGTCTCCGACTACCGACCCCCTCGCGTATCTCTAGTATCTCCTAACTATAAGATATATCAACAAACTATATATATATGAACTGTTCAATGATAAATATGAATAGTATATTGTTTTACAGAATATTCAATCCTACAATTGTTATTTGATAAAATGTAATATTCTGTTTTTACTTTTTAAATATTTGAATAATAATTTTTTTAAATCACCTAAATACTTTATTAATTAAAATAAAACTTAATACTGCTCATAATATTGTATATCAATAAATTGTTTATAACTATTATAAAAATAATTCAATTTGAATAACTATTAACCAAAATATCTTAATTATAGCAACCCATATGAATTTCCTAATACCGACCCCCTAAATTACCCTAATACCGACCCCCGTATGATTTATAATATCCAATTAAAATAGATCAGTATTTTACTTTAAAATATGTCATAAGTTGTTTGTGTATTATTGATATAGATTAAGGATTCATGATTCCATTCGATTATATACATGCTGATTAATAACTAAATATTTACTAAATAAACAATATATACACTTTTTAATATAATTACTATAAAGTTTAAATTTAAATTTAATATTACTACTAAAACATACATTCAATAAAAAATAATTGCGTGCATGTTATAATTCATTTTATTTATGAATATCTACTATGTTGATTGGATATTATAATACTAAAACTATTTATACCACGATTATTTTAGGGGGTCGGTATTAGAAACAGGTATCCGATTACCGACCCCCCTGTTTATTCTTTTAAATATAATTATATCACAAATTTAAAATAGCCACATTATTCATTTCCATAATATTACCCTATATTACCCCATATTACAAAATTTCAAATAATATATTTAATATTGAATAAGTTATTACAAATAATCATTTAGGGGTCGGTAATTACCGATCGGTAATCGGAGACTTTCCCCTATCTTGTTACGTATTTTATTACATGTGGAAACCCCTACACTTTATGTGCGTGTGTACATTGTATAGGTACATTATACACTGTATACTATTATATATATCGTATATATATATTGTATATATATAGCTATAGTTATATATATATATATATATATATATATATATATATATATATATATAATACTACACACAAAACTACACACAAAACTGTGTGTGTGTGTGTGTGTGTGTGTGTGTGTGTGTGTGTGCAAATTCCTACGGTTGTGGTATTTATATCAACAATAAATCTAGATTGTCAAATATCAACTTATAATATCTTATATATATCATCATTTTAAAGAATTTTTATCTAATAATTTTAATAGTTTTTACTTTTTACCAATTGACAATGATGAAATAATTAAAGTGACGATAAGGATATTAAATCAAAAAGATCATTAGATATAAATAATCATGACATTACCTTAATAAAAGATATTATTCAATATATTTTAGAACCATTAAAAAAGATATTTAATTTAAGTATCCAAACAAATAAATTTCCTGACAATATGAAAATTGCAATTATTAAACCTTTATATAAAACTAATGATAAACAACAAATATCCAATTACAGGCCAATTTCATTACTACCACAAATATCTAAAATTTTTGAAAAAATTATTTTTAATAGATTATCAAAATATATATTTAAGCATAATATTATTAACAAAAATCAATATGGTTTTGTTCCCAGATCAAATACAACCTTATCATTATTAAATATTCAGCATTTCATTTTACATAAACACTCTCAAAAAAAAAAAGTAGCTACTATATTCTTAGATCTCGAGAAAGCATTTGATGTGGTTGATCATGATATTTTACTTGCTAAATTGGAATGTATAGGGTTTAGAGGTGATACAAATTTATTTATTAAAAGTTATCTTACAAATAGAAATATTATAACAAGAATTGATAATACTCTATCATCTAGAAAGATTATTAGATATGGAGTTCCGTAAGGTTATGTTCTGGGACCTCTACTATTTATTATCTTTATAAATGACATATCAAATATTTTTAATAATGAACAAGTAAATAATATTAATATCAATTTATATGCAGATGATACATCTATAACTATATTTGCTGAAAATGATACATTATTAACATATTATTTGCAATATTACATGGATAAGTTAAAAAAATGGTTTGTTATAAATAAGCTTAAGCTAAATATCGAAAAAACAAAAATATTGCCATATATAAATTCTGGTATATTAAAAGATATAACAATAGATAACATTAAAATCGATATAGTTAATAATTATAAATTTCTTGGGATCTACTTAGATTCCCAAATGACCTACAATAAACATATAAATTATTTATCGAATAAATTGTCAAAAATTATATATACTATAAAAAAAATATCTTTTTTAGATACAAAAAATTTAATTTTGTTATATAATTCGTTCTACTTATCTAATTTATCATATGGGATTGAAGTATGGTCAAATACTTATAAATCAAATATTACAAAATTAATTATGTTACAGAAAAAAGTTATAAGAATTATTAATAAACAAATAATAGATAAATCAAAATTACCATTAATACGTCTAACACATACTGGTCCTTTTTTTAAAAAAAATAATATTTTAAAATTTGAAGATCTAATTATATATAGAAACACATTATTAATCTATAATTTCGTAAATAATAAATATAAATTAGATTATAACTCATATTTCAAGTTAAATAAACTAACAAATAAATTTATTCTACCACTTATGAAATCAAATAAATTAAAAAATAAAATAATTTTTAAAGGACCAAAGTTATATAATGAATTAATGTTTAATAATCTTTTACGAAAAAAGAATATTAATAATGTATTTATTCTAAAAAAAACATTAAAATATTCATTTATAAGTAAATATTAGTTTTTTTTTTTTTATATATTTTATATATTTTAATATTTATTTTTTTTAATATTTATTTTTGTTTTACATCTTGTTTCGTTTATTGTTTTAAATATTTTTGTTAATTATCATTGGTATTATTAGTCATATGTAATTTGACAGGAATGTGGCGCCATTGCACGTCTTATTGAAAGATGATTAATTTTTGTTTAGTAGTTACCTAGTTTTAATTTTATAACATACATATTTTAGATATTTTTATTTTACACATATTTATAATAATTTACTATTTTTATTAACAATTCTCAATATTGTAAATTTACATATTTTACTAATATATATTTTAATACATTTTAATATTATACAATTATTTTATTATCTTATTTTATTATTTACTTTAATGTAATGGATTGAAATATGATGATAACTTATGTTCATGAACAGTGTTTTATTATTTTTATTAATTTATATATATATATATATATATATATATATATGTATCTTCTATTTTATTACAAAGAATGCTAACACATGAATCATTATTATTATATTATTACTTTTACTAATATTGTTATCTGCACATGAACATATTGGAGGTATCGACCAAATAAAGCCTAGGCTTTCACTGATTCTCCATAGACGTATGATATACATAGTATGTCGTATTTCTATAAACTGATTTCATTCATTCATTCATTCATAATTTAGGTATAATGTAGTAGGTACCTATAGGTACCTACTACATTATACATGTATAAATCTATATATATATATATATATATATATATATATATATTGTTATTTTTTTGTTATTTTTTATTTAGTGGAGTCCTTTCATCCCATCCAGGAACTTAGATGAAGTTTTCACTTATAACCATATATGGCTCTAATGTCTCTTCGAACCCGCTCTCATGTTAAGACATCCATGGTTTTAACGAGAGCCGATCATTTATTTATAAACAATTATATAAGATCACTTCTAAATAATATTTTAAGACCAATTTTATAAAATTAAATAATGGTCCGGACAAGGCTCGAACCCGTGTCCTACTGCTTGTGTGTCTGACGCCTTAGCCAACTGAGCCACACATTCAGTTTATTTCAGTTTATTAAAGTCATATTATATATATATATTATATATATAATATATATATATATTAAACCTATCGTCCAAATGGTGATTAGATTCAATGCCCATCGTTCATGTCCATTCAAATAACGTCGACAACTAATTACAATACGTATTAGCCAATCAGCGCACCGCTCCGTTAATGCCTATGACTACAATTAGTGAAACAAGTGTGTACATAGACGTGTAGGTAGACGTGTTAGTAGACATATGATTATAAGGTGCACACTGGTATTGTCGCGTTAACTCTACTGGGTTAACCATATTAGCAAGACCTCCTATAACCTAGAGGTTTTAGGAGGTATTGGTATTAGTGTGTAATACACACTGTATATATATATATATATAGTTTATTATACAACTTACTAATTGAATACACAATTCTAACAATGTGTCGGTTAAACAATAGTTATAATCGAAATAATAATAAAACGTAAATTAAGACGAAGAAGAAAACGAGGAGAGATAAAACAACTAGAATAGATAATATTAAACAATTACCTACAGGTTATTGTTTAATAGAATCTATTCTAGTTGTTATCTATCCACATATGGAGTAAAAGGGAACACTTAATATTTTACACATGAATGATACAATTATTTGTATTCGTAGTTATTATTTATTTAAATACACATCTATGTTTATATATATACAAATATTTATGTATATATGCTCACTCCTAATATTTCAAATACTAGAAACTTATAATATATATTATGTTATCCAATAATATATTCTAATAATAGCAACATAATAGCAGCATAATATAATTTTAAAATGAATTGCTGCATAATAATAACATAATAGACTTTAAATAGCAACATAACAGCAGAATAATAGCATGCAAAATTAATAGCAGCATAATAGACATTTAATGGCAACATAATAGCAGCATAATAGCACAATGTAAACATTTGAGGCTATTAAATATGTTGTTATGCTGCTATTATGAGGCTATTAATAGCAATTGCTGTTTGCTGGGCAGCGTAAGTTATTCGAAAAGGTAACATTATAATTCACGAGGCACTTTCAATAATTTTTGAATTATTATGAGAATATGCTGGTAGCAAGGAATACAGTTATATATATATATATTTATATATATTTAGCCCTAATATGGAGTTAACAATTTTTTGTAAAAATCAGTACATCGGGAAATAATGTCATAGATAGGTAGGACATTTATTACAAATAATAGTAGTCCAAAGACAGAACCCCTGGATACCATTTGTAGAGGTTTGGGTGTCAGAAGAGGAGCACATGTGCCTACTATAGTTAATATATATATATATATATATATATATATATATATATTATTTCATCAATTTACGTACCATTAATACCTATCATCTCAAGTCTAGACATACTATTATAATATCGTTGTATATAGAGAAAAAGGCACACGAAAGATCAAGTATACTTGGATAGGATACTCCTATAGGACACGTTTGCAACGAGTAGAATGAGATGCTTTAGAATACCTATTAGTCAAGTTTCGTTAGAGGTTACTTTCAGTAGAGAACCCTATTCTAAATGAACTCCGATGAGTATAAAGAAAATTATTCAGGGACATACGACGTATGTCATACGTCCATAGAGCTAACGTGCTACAATGCGCTCGAATACTTTTCTGATGGGTGGAAGTTAAGATATGAGGCAGTAGTTGCAAATAATTTAAGTATTACAATAATCTATTTTAAGGATTTGAGTTCGTGTGACTTATTCAAATGGCGGTGTAAAAATTCGATCGGATAAGTAAGCTGACATGATATATTCGTAACATTAATATTTCAATAATTCATGTTTTATAATATGTTATTATAATAAACTAATATAATATACTGAAAGCGTGTTATATATAATACCATTTTTCATTACAATTCGACGTTACACTAATCATGGAGCTTGCATTTGTGTTAAATTCTTATTACACGTTCGTTTTCATTTTTATCAAAAATAATTTACTTTAAAATATTAAAATATAATTCACTATATTTAAAAGTATGTATACTATTTCATTCAAACGTGACCATAGGTAAATTATGTATGTATTATAAATATACCCCTAAAAAATGTATACATATATGTACTAATACTTTATTATTAGTACTTATTTATTCCACAAAATACTTTAGAATCTTATATCTCTGAATTTATTTATCCACAATTTATAATGTTTGGAAAATTCCACACTTTGAAACGTTTGATAAATATTTATAATATTCGCAGAATATATAAATAATATATTATTTATATTATATATATACTTTTTAAAATATAAATGTTTTGCTTTGATAAATTTATAATAACAATAAAATCTATAGTCAGTAAAAACAAAATGTTATAATTAATGTATCATTATCTATATTGTTTGTCGTATAAAGTAGGTATTTAGTCATATATGAATGTCATTTAATTCGTAAAATAAATTAATCATTTTAATGTTATCTCTTTAGTTGGGATATTTGTAGTAGACCCATCGTGTCCCTATCTTTTACATGTAATTACGTGTTAACATTCACACAGGTATCGTCCTTCCTTCATAATCATAAGTTTAATTTTTAAATATATTAATCTATATTTGGTCATGATATGTTAATTACATTAAATAATAATGGTTTATGAATACTAAATATTATTAATAAAATATTGCTTATTACAATCATATAAAGTTGTATTTATATTTAAATGTATATTTGTATTATATTTAATTGCAATTGATATGATACGAAATATTTAACGTACGTTCAATCTTTATATTATATTTATATAAGTACTTGACTTATTTAATATACACATATATATATTTTTGTATTAACACGAATCGATTATTAAATTTCTATAATAAATAACTTGTTAAAGAATAATATAAATATAAATATTTATGATATACGAAAGTAAATAAGTTTTTAAAAATGTCGGATAATTCTATGATATAAAATAAATATTTTAATACTATAGTCATATTGCACTGTGGATAATATATTATATAACTTCACGAATGTAAATAAATATTACAATTATATTCTTGAAACCACTACTCTATATTACTCCAATATTTCTCCTATATAATTATGTAGGACAACTGTATCTTAAAACATATAGGTAACCAAGGTACATTTAAACTAACTTTATTTTCACGTTATTGATTGCAATCATGATCGATCGATTGATAATGTATGCAAATACGTAGTCGAAATATTTAATCGAAAATATACATATTTTCTAACGATAACATACCATCGATATAAAGAAATCTTTCTTTATATCGATGTAACATACTCGATATGGTTAGCAGTTGTGCAGTTCGGTTAGGCTATCTCTCTGATGTTAACACGTGGTTCGTATCCAAGGTCACCGTTAGACAGATGTGCACCCGCGGGTCTACCTTTTAAAGTTGAATAGATAACACCTCGAGAAAACTATACACATTTATATATAAATGTGGGGTATGACGTCTTATTGATATGTGAAAATAAAAGAATAATAATATATTTTAAAAGTAATACATTAAAACGATATCGCATACGCGTATATGAATAAAGTTAACATTTGAAAGTAATACAATACGATATAATTCGGAATCATCCAGAAGACTATACCGATACTTCGTAGCATTAACAGCGAGACCGGCACGAGATAACCGGAACAGCGAGTTTAATGACCTCGTAGTCGTGACCTTGACGTGTGATAGATCCGATCTATAGATAGGATAGCGACTTTCTTGCCAACGACTCCGAAATCCTCACGCGTGACGCTCACTTTCATCTATCTCAAAACTTGAACCACTCGAGTATCGCAGTTATCGAATGAATATATATATATATATATTTAATTTAACTGCCTGTGTAGTTCAGTGGCTAAGGCATCATGCACACAAGCAGTAGGACACGGGTTCGAGCATCGTCCGGACCATTAATTAATTTAATACAATGGGTCTTAAAATATTATTTAGAAGTGATCTTATATAATTGTGTATAAATAAATGATTGGATCTCGTTAAAACCATGTATGCATTATCATGAAAGCGGCGTTGAAGGGACATTAGAGCCATATATGGTTATAAGTGAACACTTCATCTAAGATCCTGGATGGGATGAAAGGACTCCACCAAATAAAAAAATAATAATATATATATATATATTGTTAGTCGTATCATTTCGATAGGCACCTGTAAATCGATGTATAATGTATAATGCCTATATCAGATAAGAGCTCTTATAACTAGTTATTATTACCAAACAAATTATTTATTAATATAATAAATACGTATTTAGACTATTTATGTAATTGTGAATATTTTATTTATTAAACATTTTTTGTATGATTTTTGGTTTCTGAGATACCGAGAGTGTCCGTATTTAGACTTATATTATTTTCCCCTAGGCTTAATTAAACGTAACAAAGTCATAAATAAAGTTATATTACTAATGATATACAATAATTTAATAACAATATAAATAACAATAATAGGAAAGGTATAGAAATAATTATAAAATAGTAAATTATATAAAAATATTGTCATATAATTAAATACGTTGGTTTTGTAAACAAGTTACTGTACAAATTATATTAAATATTATATTAGAAAATATTAAGAATATTAATAATAAATAAACAAGTTTAAGTATTTAGATATCTAAATTATATAATAAAGTAGAGTAGATAGAATAAATTCATAATCATCCGCATATCATCCAATATATTGAATATATATATATATATATATACATATATATATATATATATATATATCGTATACGATATACATATATCAAAGTGTAATTAATATTAATATAATAATCCAAGCGCTGCCACTACGCAATATTTGAGAATATGTGTTTTGATTGACAGATTGACTGGCCGCCATTTGAGCAGATAATTTAGCTTATATACACGCATCAATGCATACAGTTAATATATAAAGAATAGAGTATACACTCGTATATAAGATAACTAACTCGTTATGTTTGACCACATACATACACATATAATATATGTGATATATATAATAATTCTATTAATTTCAATTAATTACATTATATCATACTTAGTATGATAGTATATAATACATAAAAAACTAGTATACAATGAAACATTGAATGTATTACAAACACACACACACACACACACACACACACATATATATATATATATATATATATATATATATATATATATATATATATATATATATATATATATATATATATATATATATATATATATATATATATATATATAATATATATATATATATATGAACATATATGCATTTATATCACATAATTTATATATATCTATATATATATTCGTCTAAACATACTTTAATTAGGTGGTGCGCGGCGGGCTCGTACGCCGAGGCCGCATGCCGAGCCGTCCCCACCTCGACGTTAACGGATAGGAAAATAATTTTTTTAAATTGAGGTGTGATTTTTTTTCAAAATTTTTCAAAATCTCTTGCCCATAAAAGTCTTTTTCCGTCAAAAATCTCAACAAAGTGTATTCTTAAATTCAAATAATGCTCGATTTGAAATTTTTTTTTGCCAATCTATATATATGAGGATAGCTACTCGAAATATATTTAGGAATACATAGTATGCGCACACTCATTTTCATTTACGGGCAATATTTCAGGTAGTATTTTGGGTTTTTATCGTTAAAATTTAATATTTAATATTTTGTATAAATTCAAATAATTAAAATTCGCCGTAAGGAAAACGTAAGGAAAACGTCGGGAGATAAAGTGGGGCAGCGGGGGTAACATGAATGATTTACTTTTTTGATTATGTATTCACGCGATACCAATAATCGTTAAATAGTGTCATTTTTTGATCGATTTACGTAATCGAAAAATTTAAATTCGAAGCAAATTTTTAATAACAAACATTATCATGGAGAATTTTATCGTAAATAATTTCGTAAAAATGAGTTTCTTTAATTTCGAATACATTACGTAGATTTACAAAATGGTACTTCCGGTTTGAATATCGTAATAACAATTGGTAAATCGGAATTTATTTACCCCTATTATTGGAAAAAGTTCACGAACGAGTAAAATCGAGTTAATATTGTTTACGTTACGAGTTTATATTAATTATTTCCTATCTACGACATGTAAACATAAATTATTAAACATAGGTGATGTAAAAAATCAAAATCTACAATAATTATTCGATTTCAATAATTTTAACTTTATTAAATAGTTAATTAAAATAGAATATACTTTGATAAATTGTGACTTCTTATGTTTAATATTCTTCGAGCTACGGCCGAAAAAGTGAAAAATACATGATTTTAGAATAGTCTATTTGACCGACTTCCGGTAAATTTGTCGTATAAATTATGAATTCATCAGATTAGGAGTACGAAAATACATGTAATAAAATCAGAAAAATCATGAAAATATGAATAATAGGGTTTCCATCTCTTTTTTAATATGTCGCCAAATGTCATCATATATATATGGTCAAAGAAAAAAATATAGATTTATAAAAATATATTTTTTCTAAAATCTATTCAATAATTATATATGCATTACATACCGAGTAAGTCTATACAAATATATATATATATGTGTGTATGTGGTAATTGATATTTTTAGTTATATTTATTGTCACTGTTGTGTTTAGGTTGGGTTAAGTTTTAATATTGATAGATTTTTTTTTGCTGCATTACTTCCCGTGTGAGACTATAAAAGCATATTCATTTATATTGTTATTTTCACAGTTGTGGTTAGGTTGGGTTAAGTTTTAATTTGTGTAGGTTTTTTTTAGCTGCATTACTTCCCGAGTGAGCCTATTCAAGGATATTTTCACAGTTGTGGTTAGGTTGGGTTAAGTTTTAATATTGGTAGATTTTTTTTAGCTGCATTACTTCCCGTGTGAGACTATAAAAGCATATTCATTTATATTGTTATTTTTACAGTTGTGGTTAGGTTGGGTTAAGTTTAAATTTGTATAGGTTTTTTTAGGTGCATTACTTCCCGAGTGAGCCTATACAAGGATATTTGCACAGTTGTGGTTAGGTTGGGTTAAGTTTTAATTTGTGTAGGTTTTTGTAGCTGCATTACTTCCAGAGTGAGACTATAAAAGCATATTCATTTATATTGTTATTTTCACAGTTGTGGTTAGGTTGGGTTAAGTTTTAATTTGTGTAGGTTTTTTTAACTGCATTACTTCCAGAGTGAGCCTATAAAAGCATATTCATTTATATTGTTATTTTCACAGTTGTGGTTAGGTTGGGTTAAGTTTTAATTTGTGTAGGTTTTTTTAGCTGCATTACTTCCCGAGTGAGCCTATACAAGGATATTTTCACAGTTGTGGTTAGGTTGGGTTAACTACTTTTACTCATTAGTAATAGTAGACCAAAGTAGTTAAAGTTTTGTTTTAATAAATACATTATGAAATTATCATTGTTTTTTTTTCATTAAAATAAAAAAAAAATAAATAACGGCCCACTGACTGCTAGAAAACATTATATAAAAATCTAAAAAACAGCCAATAGTCTCAACTAACCCATTACACCCACACCTAAAATAGTCTCATTCACGGGCAACGCCGGCCACCCACCCTAGTATATATATATATATATATATATATATATATATATATATATATATATATAATTTATATATATATAATATATATTATATTTATATATATAAACAATCATTGGATATTTGTTCTAATGAAAAATATAACTATAAAATATCAATTATTATATTTTATTATACTATATAATACATAATAAACTAGTATACACATTTAATAAGTAAGTATAATATTATATGTATACATTATTTATATAAATGTTTTTATTATAAACGTTTTTGACTATGATCTATCTTTTTCTTTCAGCACACTGTACTGTCACGTTACATACTATCCTACTGTCACCTTCCAGCTCAATGTACTGTAATGTTACATGATATTGTACTTTCAGCACACTGTACTGTCACATTACATCATATCATACTATCACCTTCTAGCATAATGTACTGTAATGTTCCATCATATCATACTATCACCTTCCAGCTCAATGTACTGTAATGTTACATGATATTGTACTATCACCTTCCAGCTGAATGTACTGTAATGTTCTATGCTATTGTACTTTCAGCACACTGTACTGTCACATTACATCATATCATACTATCACCTTCTAGCATAATGTACTGTAATGTTACATGATATTGTACTATCAGCACATCGATGCTTCGTGTAACCGAGACTGAGACTACATCGATGCTTTAGGTAACTGTGACTGAAACTGCATCAATGCCTTCAATTTGAGCATCATTTACATTACTAGTGTGTAGGTATGCATGTATGTATGTATGTATGTATGTATGTATGTATGTATGTGTGTATGTATGTATGTGTATGTATATATATATATATATATATATATATATATATATACAGTATATAATTATATATATACTTAAGTATACAGTATATATGTATATATATATATATATATATATATATATATATATATATATATATATATATATATATATATATGTGTGTGTATGTGTGTGTGTGTGAGTGCGTGTATTATAGATGTATAGTTAAATTACCTAGTAAAATATAACTAAATATACACATGTGTGTTTAGTCTAATTAGTAATCGTATTTTATCAATTACTGATTCAATATATGTATCATACATTGTATGATTCATAAACTATATTATTCATTATATTATTATATGGTGTATGCATTGATGCGTGAATATAAACATATACTCTATTTATAACTATCTACAGGCGTCGCGCGCTCGCTCGTTCGGCGCCCGCCTCAATTACATCCCCTTAAAAATATTGTTTAATAACATAAATTATACCTGACTTAATATAATATTTATTATAATAATAATAGTATAAATAATAAATATGTAATTAATATAAATTACAACCTTAATTTAATATGAATATTAACTATTTATGCTTTATAATAACTATAATAAATACCATACATATTTTAATATCTGTCGAAAATATTGTTTAATAACATCACTTATACCTGACTTAATATAATTAGTATTATAATAATAATGGTTTAAATAATAAATATATAATTAATATAAATTATAACATTAATTAAATATAAATATTAACTATTAATGCTGTATAATAAATCAATAACGTTTAATGACATTATTTTCAAATATCATAAAAATTTGAATTATCTGCCCAAAGTATTGTTTGTTTACATTTTAATGTAAATAAACAAATTTCTCATATTACCATTGCGAGATAGGGAGTGGCACCGCTTGGATAATAATGATAGAGAGAATTGCACAGAGTATGTTATTAGGATCGATAAGGATTAATCACGTGACATAACCATATATTTAAAATAAATCTACAATAATTATATACTAAGTTATACTTGAAGGAACATGAGTTATATATATATACATATATATATTGTAGTTAATTACGTTAACGAAAGATTACAAAATTAAATTAAATATAATCATATTTACCCGCTAATCTATATATTATCTATATCTATATAGATATACCATCGAAGTTATATCAACCTATTAGAAGGCGACGATACTCTGTTTACACTAGTCACTTCCGGAAACAATTCCCCATCCTTTAAAACCACCGCTACCTCAACTAATGCTTCTATCACACACACAGACTTTGAGGGGGCCCCTCAAAGTCTGTGATCAAACATACACCCAATAACTATAGAAGTATACCCCTTTGCCAGCGACATCTATATTCTATCAATTCGATTTTGTCTCTTTTAGTTTTTCTTTATTATAGTATTTGGTTGATACTTGCTACTTTTGTCTGTACTACTATTGACAATAGTCTATTTTCTTATATAGTATATTATATTACTGCCTTGCACAATGTAAGAGTTTTATAAACTTAAAGTATAAACTAGTTATCTATCTATAATGATTCTCTAGTTCTGCCGATAAATATATTGTTAATATACTAATGTGATATATTATTAGTTGACAAAGTGATGTAATATTTAATAAATTAAATTAAAATATAAATAATACATTATTTAATATGATTTATAAAATTATTAAATAAGATAGTAGATCGAAGGTATTTAGTATAGTTTATTATCATTGTAAGCATATGCTTGCATAATGAATATATATATTTATTGTTTTCTAACAATACGTTATTATTAGCCATTATATCGTAATGATAATTAATGAGGGATACACAAATATAATACAATAGTACTGTTTGTACTTATGTCACGTAAGTTATATCTCGGTGCTCGTGTACCTAGATCCTTGAGTCACTATCCCAACTTTACAGTTAGCGAGCCATATTTCGTTATCCACATGTTTGTATCTATTGGGTAGAGGAGTTGATTATGTGAATGTGTATACGTAATATGTCCACATATCATATCATTGTCTACATACCTTATTGTTCTTGTTAATCATCTGTTTTCTCTGATTATATGTGTATATTCATTAGTAAACATTGCTTATAAGCAAATTGACCATCGATAGTTGCAAAGATAATAATCAAATTATACTAAATGTCAGATAACTATAACTAAGTATATAATATATTGTTTACATATGGTAGTCAATACATATTAATTAACTATCCTATGTGTTTATTTATAACATAACGAAACTTCTGTATTACTACACACATCCTATATATATATATATATATATATATATATATATATATATATATATATATACATATATTCGAAACATTTAATTTTAAACATATAAATTCATAAAATGAATATCTATAGAAAGGTTACATGCATATTTCTATTTTTTATTTTTTAATAATATATTAATACTTTCCTAAGTTATATATGTAATTATAATTTGTAGATATATATATATATATATATATATATATACATATATGTATATTTATTATTGATATTACAATTACAATTATTTATAAAATAAATTATAATAGGTTAAAGTGTTAACGCTTAATATATTATCTATAGATATATAGATAATTATTTAATTTGAATAAATACATTTTATTTTATATATGATATTTTATTTATGAAGAATATCACTAATATAGAATACAGATATGGGAGTATTCAACGCAATGCTAAGACTTCGAGGTCAAGAAGAAGAACAAATAGAAGATACCATAATCACTGTACAACAATGTATATATATATATATATATGTATATATATATATATATATATATTCGAAACATTTAATTTTAAACATATAAATTCATAAAATGAATACATATAGAAAGGTAACATGCATATGTATATTTTTTTAATAATATATTAATACTTTCCTAAGTTATATATGTAATTATAATTATATATAATTTGTAGATATATATATATATATATATATATATATACATATATGTATATTTGTTATTGATATTACAATTAAAATTATTTATAAAATAAATTATTAATATGTTATCTATAGATATATAGATAATTATTTAATTTGAATAAATACATTTAATTTTATATATATATATATACATGATATTTTATTTATGAAGAATATCACTAATATAGAATACAGATATGGGAATATTCAACGCAATGCTAAGACGTCGAGGTTAAGCAGAAGAAGAACAAATATAAGATGATATAATCACTGTACTACTCCGAGACAGACTTCCCATAATGTTCGTATACGATGTAGAAGATAAGTATGCGTACAGCGATGAAGATAGATACCACGTGATCTAATACATCTTATGAGTCACTCATGAGTCACTCTAGTCATTCATATATGACAATCCCTACGAACATGAAGATATGACCTTCGATAAATACGACGTAATACGATAAACCTTATAAGGTGCATATCACTCATATAGGAGTGATTATATATATAGTATATATAGTATACTATAGTATATATGAATGAATACCTGTGTATCATATCAGAACTTTAATTGTTTGCCGGAATTTCCAAATAATACAAGTTAATGAACAAGTATATATTCTTGTTCATTTAAATAGTGTTCTCTTGTATTATTTGGAAATTCCGTCAAACAATTACAGTTCTGATGTATATGTTCCATAGGTCAATAATGTATATAATATATAATACATATACTACATATTTCTATAGAGTCTATAGTATAGACTGTAATGAATCTATATATATAGACACAACATGTATCCTCAATGTATAAATGATATGAGCGACGAAATAAATACGTATTATGAAGATAATGGGTATAATCAAGAAATCCTTTCTGATCACAATAACAATCGTAGCAATATAGAATCTAAAGACGAGAATTCACAAACAATAATCATCAATAAAACGGAGATATCATACCATTCAATATTTGTATACGTATACAAAATTATTATATACTACAAATGATCACAAATACTATCATAGAAAATAAAGAAGCATTGAATACAGGAAATGTTTGTATATTATATATTTATATATATATCTATAGAATTCTAAGATTATTCAATGACATTCTAATACTTCTAGGTAGCGAGAAGAAGAAGAAAAAGAAGAAGAAGGAGAATACGAAGATGTCAACAGCAACTAGGGAGACACCAGCAATAAGATAAAGATACCATCAGAAGTAACCCCCGTTACAAACCAGCGAGAGAAGAAAGAGTAGACAGGAGTGTACACTGTACAGAGAGCTACCAGACCCATATTTGCCATGGAGACTAAGAAGAAACTTTATGATGAATCCAGGATTAGTAATCCATGCTGAGCTACGAGGAATCGTTCCAAGTAATCCGGCATTATAAATCGTGCATATATATATATATATATATATACAGTCAAGTCTCGATATCTCAGAAGTCAAGGGATAATAGAAATATGTATGAGATAGCTAATTATTCTTACATGTATTTACATAGGTACAAAACCATGTTTTTTTCTGAGATATTGAGAGTTGACTATATATAAAGTTTAATAGAGCGATTCTAATGAAAAGATTGGATTAAACATTACAAAAAAGAGTAAATCAAATATTATAAGAATATATATTGACGAAGGTTAATATACTTAATTACACTACAACGAAGGCAATGACCCTAGAAACGTCTACAAACTGATGATTATACGTGGACACTCATTACGTTGCCTAGTTACGCGATAAACACTCAGCAGCAAGTTCCGTACACGATTACGCTCTACATTTCGCAAACTCTTGCAATTATATCACGGAAGACGAAAACAAACAGGAGAGAGAAATCATTCGGAGAATAAACAAGCCAGAACGGCAACCAATCGATATGTAATACAAATATTACGAAAAGTAATAAATAAGGAGTCAGAAAATGATCACACATAAAAAGTATAAGTAAAGTAGAATTTTAGTATACGTACGTTTGATTAAGTTTGACATTGTGTATATTTCTATTTTATTTGTATATACAAATTGATCATAATAAAATGTGAAAAATATGTTATTTTAATATATATGATTTCTATATATATATATATATACTAAATTGTAATTATAATTGTATATATTTACAAATTTGACCTATAGGTCAAATTACTAAATTATAGAGTTATAACTCTAATGATGAATACTATATGTATATATATATATATATGTATATATATATATATATATATATATATATATTTATATATATATACTAAATTGTAATTATAATTGTATATATTTACAAATTTGACCTATAGGTCAAATTATAGAGTTATAGAGTTATAACTCTAATGATGACTACTATATGTATATATATATACATATTTATATAAAATTATATTTAATATATTAAATACATCATATTTCTTTGTCTAAATTGTAATTATAATTGTATATAATTACTAAATTATAGAGTTATAACTCTAATGATGAATACTATATATATATATATATATATATATATATATATATACTAAATTGTAATTATAATATTATATATTTACAAATTTGACCTATAGGTCAAATTATTAAATCATAGAGTTATAACTCTAATGATGAATACTATATGTATACATATATATATATATATATATATATATATATATATATATATATATATATATTAGGCTTATATAATATTACAAATATATCTCAATCTATTTTTATAATAATATATATAATAATACTTTCAGAACTTGATTATATTATTGTTATGATAAATATTCTTATATTGATTAATAATGTCAGTGATGTGATATACATCAACATGGCTACATGTATATGCATACGTTATAGGTGTAAATATACACGCATTAAAACACTCTACAATAATGATATATATATATATATATATATATATATATCTGAATATGTATATGTTGAGTTGATATTATTATTGTAAAGGTATACATACATGCCTATATATATTGTATATATATATATATATATATATATATATATATATATATATATATTGTATACAATAATATAATTCCTATACCGTATCCTATAGGATATACCTATATGGTAATATTTCCTGATATATAATAGACATGCCAACTAATTAATACTTATTTTAAATACACACACACACATATGTATTTATAAAGAATACAAGTTCATATATATATTATGTAATATATTGTTTGTTATTAGATAACAATTCATTACATATACGTTATTGTACATATCACATACGTTTATACTTAACACTAGTATGCGTAGCTATAGTTAGACTATAGTTAGACCTATAGGAATAGTTATCTGACATTTAGGTATAACTTAATGTATTAACAGTGCAACTAACGGGTACTATCAAGTCTGCTAATGATTCACTACGTTATAACGAGGTGTTCCAATACGCGGGTTTTAACCGCTTTATTATCTGTTTAACGGTAGTTATTATATTAAATTGTGTATATATAGTTGAGAATTATATACAGATATATGTATATATAACTTCCTATTAACCGGTAAGTATTCTTGATTTTTAAAAACTTGTAATTCGCGTCATTCCAATCTGTTTTAGAGAAGTAAAAATAGTTACGGATTATTAATTGAATACATAATATTATTATACTAATTATTAACATATACATATATATATGTATGCGTGTGTATGTATGTGTCTTTGTATTCAAGTAGTTATATACTATTGTTTTAATGATAAACTAATATTACCGTATGTATTCTGCAGACAAAAGTAAACGCGACATGGTAATTTGTTCGGAAGTTTTAAAATGATGTATTTATTTATATCAATGTTTTGATGTTTGTTAATTTCGTTTTTATTTTAGAATTTATTTGTTTACATTAGTTACATTATATAATACTATAATTATGTTTACGAAATTAAATTAAATGTTATATAACATATTATATTATGGTAATAATAATGTTCATCATTGTTGTTTTAAATAAAGTGATATAGGCACTAACTAGATTACATAGGCATACCTAATATATAAATAAATAATACATTATTATAATATAATAGGATCCTATAATAATATAGTATTACTTAATATAAATATATATATATATATATCTTTATCTGAAGCCCTTTAGAGGAAATAATAATATACTTAATTTAAATAATTCATACGAAAAAATGTACAACATTCTTCTAATAAATATTATTATTATTATTATATATATATATATATATATATATATAATACATGCATGTATTACCATGATCATGATATTATAAACAATATATTATGTCATTATAATATTATGGAAAGTGCATATAGATGTGCACACAACCAGGGCCGGTGTCATATAATACATCTTCCCCATTCCTAAAATCGTTCCCGATGGTCACGCGATTACAAAGTCGATGATATTTCACTAAATACACATACGAATCGCTTCAAATTTAAACCACACATAACTAATATGTATATACACACATTTGGAAAAAAATCATCTTCTAATTATGCATTAGAAGAAAGCAATACACAAATATATAACTTATATCGGAGATGACTTTGAATACCAGATTAAACGATAATAAATTATATTTTAAAATTCTGAATCGGCAGAAGTTATTATTTTTCAATTGTAAGTTTAATACTATAAGATCGTATTCTAAAATTGTCTCTATATAGCATTTTAATTAAAAAACATTATACGTTTATTAAATGGTGTATTTGGTTTATTTAGCTTTGTTTTATTATTAAATAATTTGTATTAATAAAATGTTATATTGAATTTTATTTGTATTAGATACTTCTATAATTATTATTAGATATTTCATATATATTATATTAAAAATTATTATATATACTATAATATAATTTATACACATATTTATTAGTTATTTCAGTAAATTCTTTCTATATTTTATTTTTCATTCGGCCAGGCATGTTTATTAAATGAATAACTTTATATAATATACATAAGCTATACTATTATAAAAAATATTAATACAAATATTAAATGATACTATAGTATTACAATTAATATTCAATTATTTTATATAAAAAAACCGAATAAATCAAAAAAAAAACAAATTCAAAAAAACGGAACAACTATGTAACTTACACTTCTCTCCAGACGGCACTATTATTAACAATATTCATACTAATATTAAATTATATTATTAGTATTGAAATTAATATATTATTTTACAATAATTTTATATAAAATAACCAAAAAAACCAAATAAAACATGGTTATTTTGATCAAAATATCAACAACAAGACTGAACAATCCTGGCTATATATGCTAATTATATTATTAATGTATACTATAAATTTGATATTGGATCGTATACGAATGATAATTTATTTCAATTTGATACATTTAAACTAGGATATATTCCTACATTTATTTTATCAACATTTTGCCATTAATATATTAAAACTACAAAAGAAACTTCTATTAATATCGGTTGAAAGAGATTCTAACAATTCACCACATAATAGCCAAGATATGATGGACTAACAAAGCATTGTAAATATGTAAGAAAAAGTGTTTGGTAATGTTTTCAATAGACAGAATAAATATTTTGTTTACAAAACAATATAACTACGATATAGATTCGAGTATAAAGACATTATAGAAGAATATTAAAGAGAGCCAGAAGAACTAATAATATTGTTAAGTAAAAAATTCGAAGAAGAATTAGAAGGATATTAAATATAAAAAATAATTTGTCTTTAGTATAGCATCCATTATTCCTATAACATCTGCTATGGAGTCAGATTTTGTTATACTAAAACATATACAAATTAATTATAAGAATAATGTAGGTAAAATTAGCCTTAAAGGTATGCTTCATTCAAAGCAATACAATCTATTATCATCACTTTTATAACCCACATTTATTATAATAACAATGAATTATTATTACTCATTATTTAATCTCATTTTATATAATAAAAATTAAAAATGTATTTTTTTTATAATTGTATCATTTCTTAAATTAAATAAAGTATATTGATAACTTATTAAATATACAAAAATAGTATAGTATATATGGTAACTAATATGATAGTTATTAAATATATAATATGAATCATAAATTATGATTGATATTAACGTATTTTGAAGTTTTTTAAAAAAGACCCAAAATAACCCAAAATAAGGATTTCGAAAAGCCCAAAATAACTGGGCCTGGTCATGAGTCATGACTCATGGCCCATAGGTTGGGAATCACTGGTTTATAGAGTGCATACATTTGTATTACCGCTATTATCTCAATGTAATCTAATTTCAATACTTTTCTGATCGACTTTATATTACAAAGTAATTAGCTCAACGGTTTTCATGATATTGAAGTCTCAAATTCTTGCATTTTATTGAATAAATACGTTGACTCTAGTAATGTAATTTACGTTATATTGTAACATATATAATATCAGATATAAATTATGTAATTATAAGAAGTCCACAAGAGAGTGCACTAACAGAATCTGCTTGCGATCCCATTTTATATTCGATAATGCTTTTAATAAAAAATATTATATTCTTCTTTAATCTAGATGTTAATATAATCTTTATATTGTTTGGCTAAATAAATTATATTAATTTGGGATAAAGGCAAATAATATTGCTACACTTGTCGAATATTTAACGACATTTTGCCCAACCAGATTTAAGGAATACACAGTGTAGATATGTGGATCCATATTGACAATGGACTATGGTATATTATAATATATTTCATGTCATTGAATCTTCCAGACATATTGCTGGTATTTTCATAACTTTGAGCTCTATAATCTATTATAATTATATTATTATTTAAAAAATTCTAATAGATCGGTAGCTAAATATTGACCGATGTGATAAATTATCACTGATAAATTATCAGTGATAATGAATCTCAACGTACATTCGTACGTCGTAAATCAATAAATACCTATATAATAATAGTACCTAACTTGATACACATAACGATAATTGTTACCTACCTACCTATCTACATGTGATATATCTGGAATTGAATACACTGATATATAATATAATATTTTGAATTTTTTACTACTTCAATTATGTAGTTATAAGTGATAACTTATCACCTATTCTCCAATGAGAATATATCCATTGTGTGTATTTATGTGTAAATAGATAGATGAGGGTGATGCCAATCTAAACATTCATTTGTAAGTACTAGGTGGATAGAATTGCAAAAATGCCTTTAGTATTAATTTTATGTTATATATATATTTATAAATAATATCTGTTTCAATAAATATAATATCTTTCTGTAATAATAGTATATACTATGTTGAAAAAGATAATCATTTTATGTACAGAATTCCCTTTCATCAATAGACATTATTAAAAATAATATAGGAATAACCTAAAGCAGAATAATCCTATTTAAATTAAAACTATTATATATATATATATATATATTATGTGTACTAATACAACTATAATAATATATACACTATGAGAATATACACATTTTATTAATACGAGCATAAGATAGAGAAAATTAATTATTTTGAAAATATCTATTTTTTTTACTTACTA
This sequence comes from Osedax fenrisi, assembly GCA_964019155.1. Lineage (NCBI taxonomy): Eukaryota > Metazoa > Annelida > Polychaeta > Sabellida > Siboglinidae > Osedax > Osedax fenrisi. The sequence continues at coordinate 75,703,451 of OZ025242.1, forward strand.
TAACAATTATAAATCTATAGTGTGTTGTGTATCTATAGATGCAACTATAGTGTGTTGTGTGGCACAGCACACTAACTGATACTACCAACAACACACATACACACAGAGAGCCGGCTTAAGCGTACTATGGGCCCGGGGCAAACAAAATGTATGGCCCCCATAACAATTTTAAAACATATTTAACCATTTGCATCCGATCTATTGATTTATGTTGTGTTACAAAATGCCGATCTATTGATTTCTGTTGAGTAACTTTTAAGAGTTTAAATTACACAACATTGGCTCATTCTATACTTTACGTAATGTTTTTAACAAATATAATATCAGATATAACTTGTGTAATATGAAATTCACAAGATAGTGCACAATAGTGCTATTATAATAGCATATGCTTGTGATGACCGTATTATATTCGATAATGCTTTTAATATATCACGTCTTCTTTTATTTAATCTATATGTTAATATATTCTATATTAAGATTGGCTAATTAAATCATATTGATTCGGTATGAAAGCAAATAATATCGCTACAATTGTCGAGGATTCAACGGCATTTTGCCCAACCAGCTGTAACGAATGCATTGCGCGAGGTATCCATATCGCAAATGGACTATAGTTTATTATGATATCTTGCATTTCATTTAATCCTATAGGACCCGAGTTCGAGCCTCGTCCGCGGACCATTAAAATAGGTCTTAAAATAATATTTAGAAGTGATCGTATATAGTTGTGTATAAGCATAACCGGGCCTCATTAACACCATCGATGCATTATCACGAGAGATGCTTCGAAGATACATCATAGCCATATATGGTTATAAGTGAACACTTCTTCTAAGTTCCCGGATGGGATGAAAGGAATCAACCAAAAAAAATATATATACATATATATATTTATATATATATATATATATATATATATATATATATATATATATATATATATATAGGGAAGAGACAATTATGATTACCGGAGTCTACTACACATGTTATCATCATCATATATGATACTATGGTATCTATAGAAAGTCTGCTTTGTAAAAAAGAGACATACTGTTACCAAGGTCAACATGTTTACTATAGACATGGTATACCATATAAATGTGTTCCTTGATAATATATTGTTATTGTTATTTTTATTTGGTGGAGTCCTTTCATCCCATCCAGGAACTTAGATGAAGTTTTCACTCATAACCATATATGGCAATAATGTCCCTTCGAAGCCGCTCTCGTGTTAAGGCATCAATATATATATTGATTGATTGATTGATTGAATGTTTATTTAGACACTTAAATAAATCATAAATGATTTCTCAAAAGTATATATAATAGAATACAATTAATAAAAGTAGGTAGGAACAATAAATACCAATAATAATAATAAAATAAAATAGAATGAGCCGTACGGAAATTAATAAATACAATAATAATGACAAACAATATTAGTAATTCAGATTCCCACATGAGATCAATTATTGTATAAATTTCATGAATGTTTTATGCGATTTTATGGATCTAATATAGGGCGGGAGTGAATTCCATAGCTTAGGACCAATATAACTCAGTGCCCGAGTATTCATTTTTGAGGGACGTAGAATAGGGGTAGATAGAAGGTGAGATGCATGGTTTCTAAGTGATGGAAGGGGAGCTCTTTGAACTAGAGAAGCAGAAATATATGAAGGGCAATTTGAAGAGTATATTGAGGAATGAACAATAGATAATATGCGATAAGCAGAGCGTTTGTTAAATGTGAACCATGGAGGTAAGTGTTGGTATGTGGAAGTAGAGGAATGATCTCGAATACGTAGGTTATATGTTGTACGGATTGATGAACGAATAACTAGATTCAGGGGAGAGGTAGAGGATAATGGAAGATTGATAATGATTGAGGAACAGTAATCTATGCGTGAGAGGACAAGGGGATTAACTAGAGTTTTAGTAAGAGATACAGTAATTGATTTTCGTATTTTTCTAATTCTAAATAGATGATAATTTGCAGATTTAGTGATGGCAGTAATATGAGGAATGAAGGAAAGTGTAGAATCAAAAAGTACACCTAAGTTAAATGCAGTAGGAGAAGGAGATATTACAATATTATCAATAAGAAAAGGAGGGAAGTAAGTTGGTGATGGAGAAAGATTCAACAATGTAGTTTTGGAGGTATTAAGGAGAAGATTATTAGAAATAAGCCATTCTTTAATGTCATTAGCACAATTAGATAGTTGATAATTGACACCTGGTGATGAATTAGTTGGAAGAAATATATATAGTTGTATGTCATCTGCATAAAGATGGTAATATATATTTGGATATTTAGATATTATGGATGGTAATGGGTATAAATAAATTGAGAAAAGTGAAGGACCGAGTACTGATCCCTGGGGAACACCATATTTCATAGGAGAAGGGGAAGAAAAAGAATTACATATTTTTACACTGCTACTACGGTCAAATAGATATGAAGTAAACCATGAGAGGGCAAGGTCTCTAACTCCAAGCAGGTGTAGACGGGACAGTAGAATTTTGTGATCAAGCGTATCGAAAGCACTGGATATTTCCAGCATTACTAGTTGACAGCAGTTTTTAGTATTAAGAGTAGAAGTGATTACATAAATTACGTTTAGTAGTGCTGTTTCTGTGGAGTGTCCTCGGCGAAAACCACTTTGTTGAGGAATATGGAGATTATTGGCGGTTAAATAGGAGATTAGTTGACGAGAGACAACTCTTTCCAAAATTGTACTCACCAAAGGTAGCTGAGAAATTGGGCGATAATTGAGAAGTGAATCAGGATCGAGTGAAGGTTTTTTAATATATATATTTTTGATTTTAAAATCTTGTCAACCAATATCTTCACCATGAAATGCATGCGTATTGCACACTACACTACGATGACATACGTATGCTTATAAGCATCGCGATGTCGTGGTGGATACTGCCAGTGCGTACCCTATATAGAAGTGGTGTGTGTGCCTAATGTGCATTTGAAACTAGAAATAACAAATTTCACTTTAAAACCTGAGAGTCATTATATATATATATATATATATATATATATATATATATATATATACAATACCCATTTATTTCGTCATGTATATTCAATATATATATTTAATATATCGTGATCCTATAAATAAATATTATTATTTTTATTTTTGTTATATAACATAAAAATATCTTTATCTTCATATAATCAATATATATATATATATATATATATAGTCAACTAGAATATAATTACATAATCATAGAATATATTCAATCCATAGATGTAAATAACATTATGAAACATTGCACTTGTAATTTATTTCGATGAATGGTCGACGTCAATCTAGCATGTTCACTGAAGCGAATCACTATTTTATAGACACAATAGTTCTAGTTCATATCTTAATTCCGCGTTGATATCTATGCACTGTATTATTTAGCTACCTACAAGCATCACTGTATGTGTATTTGCCAAGAAAACGAATAACTTACTAAGGTTATATATATATATATATATATGTATATATATGGTGTACCGTATATATTGTACACTTTACACTGTATACCGTAGACATATATTATATATTATACATGATTATTACTATATATATATATATAGGTATACCTTATAATATACTATTATAATTTTAAATATCTAATAGTTTATAACCTATATGATCATATATGATCACACACTATAGTGTATACTGTATACAGTTATTATAATATAGGGTTATGCGATATATTTATAAATTCTATAAATTTTTAATATATATATATAAACTGTCTGTGTGGCCCAGTTGGCTAAGCCGTCAGACACACAAGTAGTAGGACACGTGTCCAAGTCTCATGCGGACCATTACAATAGGTCTTAAAATAATATTTAGAAGTGATCTAATATAATTGTGTATAAATATATTATTGGCTCTATAGATTAAATTAAAAAACTATAGTTAAAACCATGGATGCCTTAACATTAGAGCGGATTCGAAGGGACATTAGAGCCATATGATGTATATAAGTGAAAAATTCATGGATGGGATGAAATGACTCCACCAAATAACAATAATATATATATATATGTTGTACTTATTGAATTTCTATGTTAAATTATAAACTTTTTATATATAATTCCAAATATTTGATAACAAAAGTCATTGAATGTTGTATGCTAAAATCCGATTAAACCCGAAAATAAACAATAATGTACTTGAACCGTATTAATATTAATATCCGTTTAATGGATTCATAGAATTAATATTATGAAATTAGACATATTCATAATTAGGCCAACACCATCCTACAATGTATACATTACCCTATAGATCAGTGGTTCCCAAACTTTTTTCATCATGACACTTTTTTTTGATAATTATTAATTTAAAAACATACCATTACCCAATGACAAATTTTATTTTTTTATTATTAAACTTTAGTCATGAATTAATAATATAAACTATAATATAATGTATATATAATATATTTATATATATTTAGAAATTGGCTCATGAGTCATGACTCAAGAGTCATGAGTCATGAGTCACCCAACAAAATAACCAAATGATCTACACACACCATCGATATACAGACAGTTTCTTTATATCGATGACACACCAGCACACACGCACACACACGCACACACATACATATACACACGCATGCGACGCACGTCGCACGCACGCTTATACTAGTCAATAGATAATACCCGGGATGTGACAATATATTGTCACAGGTATACCTCCTGAGGTTGTAGGATGTCTTGGATATCATATACCATATATTCCCATATATGGGAATGGAATAATACTATACATTCATGAAATCTACTAGGTATATATACATACCTATCTATTTAACTATATCTAGCCACGGTAATTTGTAATAGTATTTTGATGATGAATTGTGTATTTCACATTATTGAAACTATGAAATTATATTATATATATATATATTCTAATTATATATATTATTATTTGAATAATAGTGGAAATAATAAATAGTGGAAAATAATATTAATTCCTAAGAAATTATGGAATAGTTTATAAATTATGCTATATTCATATATACAAATACATACAAATTATTCAACGTGTTATCAACTTTTGTCATATTAATTTAAATTGTATTATATAATATATTATATAATATCTTCCCAGTCAGTTTGATTGGTTATTTGATTGGTTGTTTACGCGCTGATATACACAACCTCGATTGTAGTAGAATTGAATACCCTATTATATAACATCTTGCCGATGAATATATATATATATATATATATATATATATATAATATATATATATCTAGATATTACGTTATACATATATGCATTTATCATTTGAATCATATGTTATTCGTATATCATATATAATATATGGTATATAATATATAGTATATACTATATATTCAATTATGATTTGAACTTTTTAATTAATGTTTAATTAAATGTAAAATATAAATTATTAATTGTAATTTAATATATTATTATTGGTAATTAATTCTTTATTTGTATTCTATATTTATTTTAATTAAATAATAACGAATTACTTATTTTTATAAATATGATACATACATACATACATACATGTATACATATATACCTACATACATTCATACATTCATACACACATTCATACATATATATATATATACATATATACATATTATATATATATATATATATATATATATATATATATACATACATTTATATACATACATACATGCATGCATACCTATATATATATATACACATAACTTTTATTAAGTAATTTTCTGTAATGAATTATAGCCAAATACAAATAAACCTATAGGTGTATATATATATAATTCTATAAATACTTTTAATATATTTTTATATTTATATTTAAGAATATAAATATGTATTCTAATTATAATTAGTAATTTTAATTATATGTACGATATTATAAATAATATAATATTAATTAAACTTACTAAATTTAGTAATTAGTATTTAGTAAATACTATTTACTAAATACTTATATAAGTATACTTATATTATATATATTTTTTTATTCTTCTAGGTTGTTTGTAAAATGAGAGCTCAATTGATTTTCATTTTGACCTTGAGTTTTGCTTCTTTGGTAATGACTGATGAAGGTTAGCGAGTGTATTATGAACAATAATGTATCTTAAACATAAGTTTATCTCAGATGTTTTTATTTGTATATTATCCATAGATTTATAGTTTACTAAAATACAAATCTATGATTGTATCCTACATTAAATAATGTAATCATTAAACAGCAATACCATGCTTATATTAACAATACAAATGTATACAAACAACACTTATGCATACCAATGCATACATATACGCATACCAATATACACACATACACACATACACACATATACACACCTACACACACATTTCACTATAGGTACATGCATATCGCCTCTCGATCTTGTATTTGTGGTAGACAGTTCTGGAAGTATTAATTTTCACGATAAACATAACTGGGTCAGAGTTCTGTCATTCATGAAGGAAGTAGTCGATAGGGTTTATATTACGCAACTTTGACGTAACCATGACAACTATCTACATGAGAATAACGTAACTTTTACAGAGAATAATGTCATCTGAAGTAGGTATAGGAACAAGAGTTGGAGTTGTCACATACTCCGATGCCGTCAACAATCCTATTCTATTGAACTCTTATTTTAATAAACAACATCTTTTCGACGCCATTGATAAATTGAAATATCTCGAGGTTTGTTATTTTACTATTTTAAATACCCAATCTGGTGATATTATACTTTAATATGTGCACTACACGCCTGTTTCATAGGGTAAAACTTTCACATCTGGAGCCTTGCGAGACATGCGTACAGTTCAGTTTTCTGCTGCCAATGGGGATAGACCTTCTGTTCGTGACGTTGCCATTGTTATCACTGATGGAGAATCCACTGTTGACAAAGATTACACCGTCCCGGAGGCTATGATGGCGCACAATCGAGGTATCCACGTGATAGCTATTGGCATTACGGACAAGATCAATGAGATGGAACTTAGGGCTATTTCTTCACAACCTCAGCTCATCAACGAGACCTACTTTATGACCACTGATTTTACGTATCTTCGAACGGTGGTCGATGACATATTGAATATAGTTTGCCAAGTGGACAGTTAGTATCTATACATTCATTGTTTGTATTGTAATTAGTCTAATTTAACATCTGTATTATATTCTACTAGTAGGTTATATTCATTATTAATTATACAATATCATATAATAATGTACATTTTTATTGTAGTCATAGTACAAGGTGACACTGGAGCTACTGGACACACGGGTGAACGTGGAGCGGATGGAGCTAGGGGAACACATGGTATAGCCGGAGAACGAGGTGAAGTAGGTAGCCCGGGTATGAATGGAACTTCTGGAGTAGATGGCTTGTCTGGCGTGAGTGGCGAACAGGGAGGTACAGGATCTCTTGGTAATACAGGAGGTCGAGGTTCTACCGGACACTCTGGTATCGTTGGACGTGCGGGCGGTACCGGACACACTGGTCATAGTGGTGTTAGTGGAATGTCTGGTGTCAGTGGTGGTGTAGGGACTTCTGGAGTACTAGGACATGTAGGCGAACATGGACACACTGGTATCACCGGTGCCAGTGGTGGTCAAGGATCCAGTGGAATATCTGGTGCTAAAGGTATGGTAGGTTTAAATGGGACTACGGGAGTTTCAGGACATGATGGATCAAGTGGGGCGAGTGGAGCTGACGGGGATATTGGAGATGCTGGACTAAGAGGTGTAAATGGTACTCGGGGTATATCGGGTACAAGGGGCTTAACCGGGCCTACTGGAACTACAGGAAGGCAAGGATCCACTGGGGCTAAAGGTATCTCTGGAATAACGGGAGCTAATGGATTAACAGGATCCAATGGTACAGTTGGAGTAACTGGTGCTAAAGGAACTAGTGGTGCTAATGGTGCAACTGGTAGTACTGGTATAGATGGAAGTTCTGGGAGTAACGGTACCACTGGAGCCACTGGTATGAAGGGAACTAGAGGACATGATGGTGACACTGGAGTACTCGGATCTACAGGTTACAACTGTTTAGGTCAATGTCAATATACATCGTTAATGTTTATTTATAACAAGTATACATTACATTTATTTATTTAATATAATTATATATTTACTAAATACTCTTATAATATGGATATAATTAATGAATGTCTATTATCTACAGGTAAAACTGGAGCAACTGGAGTAGGAATGACGGGTGCTACTGGAGCTAAAGGTATCGCAGGAACACTTGGTGAAAGTGGTGAAGGTGGAGCCGAGGGTAAGAGAGGAAGAACTGGTGCCGGAGGTATAAATGGTCAACGAGGAGAACATGGACCCACTGGTCACACCGGTGCTGATGGACAGAAAGGTTCTAGCGGAAGAACTGGAGCTACTGGAAGTTCAGGATCTACAGGGGACAAAGGAACAACTGGTTTACTTTCTATATTTTCATCTGGTGTTAATCATCCTGTAGAAATTCATTATATATTATATGATAATATATATAATATGAGATGATCCTTCTACTATCATACAAATTATTTAAAATATTTATATTTAAAATGATCACCTATATGGTATAGGTTATATCAATAGAAATTTTACAAATTTATCTATGAGTTTAATTTTATACTTTTTTAAAAATAATGAATAATTGTGTGAATCAATAAAGCCTTACATAAACTGTGAGGTTTCCAACATTTATATGCTCACAATAATAAATTAATGATATTTATTCACGATAATTAATTAAAAGTAGGAATATACTGTTCGGCATGCATAAACTAAGGCGTTTTGTTATTAAATATAAACCCAATGTTAATTGTTGTACCATGTCGATTTGGGTATCAATTCATATCTATTTTTTCTTCCATTTTTTGTTTATTTATTTTTGTTGTTAACCTAATAAACTATATATTATTATATATGTTTAATACCTATGAACATATGCTTAATTACGTATACGTTTGTATCAAGTGTTATACCAGGGTGTACCCAGGTTATACATAGAAAAGCTATGCATATGTAAATATATTTGTGTAGGTTATATATATATATATATATATATACATATATACAAAGTATTCTTTTAATTATATAACTATATATCCATTACTTCGGCATATAAATATGAATACATTATTTTTTGAAAGACCATGTAGTAAAAGCATTAATTATATATTACCTAGGGGTGTGAAGGTGTTTTGGTCGATATAATTTAGTACCATCGATGTAAAGAAAATATAAAACTATCTTAATATCGCTGTTTAGCACTCGCCATAGTAGCTAGTGCTCCGTGATATTAGTATTTTAATTTTAGAATACGTATTAACATGATATTAATCTAATAAATAGTTATCTCAGATTTTAATTTAATTAATTCAAATTTATGTATTATCAGTTTTAATAATATTAGTAAATATCGGTAAAATATGGTACGTGAGTGGGTTTTGGTCGATAGTTCTAATCCGGGTTCTAATGTGCATGATAATAGGTGGCGCACTATGTACTCACCCATTTAATTTTGCATTAAATAAACTTTAGTACCATTTTCATAGAATAATTATATTAATTATTTAGGTATAATATATAATCTACACAATTCAATGAAACGTCCGCAATTTTTATAATATTTATATTTCATGATACATATTTTATCATTTATATATATATAGGTTATTATATATTAATTATTATATATTAATAATTATATAATATACTATAGTAATTAATATAGTAAATATATTTAATAATTATATAGTAAACCACTATATAGAAATACAAATAGTATTTGAAATACATTATATAACATAATCATTATGATAATGTATACATTGTCATTGTTGTCAATGTTGTCAATGTTACATTATCATTGATAAATTATAATTTATCAATATTAATATATTCTATATATATATATAATATAATATAATATAATAACTATACCAATCTAATGTTAATAGTTCATATTAATACTATATTTATACTTATTGGGTTTAAATTAATATAAAAACAAATGTTTGTAATTACATAATTCTGATATAATTGCATATAAACTAACTACATATATATATATATATAACCAACCTATTTTATACTACAAAATAATTGTTGGCAAATATATTTAAGATAAATATATACAAATATATATAACTTTGTAAAACAACGTGTATTATTATTTTCTATAATATATTATTTTCGGATATTTATATATAGGAATAATACAAATTGTTAACAAATTAAATGTAGGTTAATCTCCAAGTGAATGTTAAAGTTTACTTTTTATTATTATTAATTAACGAATATAAATATAAATATATAATAATATTTTATAATTATAGTTTACCAAGCATTCCCATTTTAATTTTATTTTCTTCAGCCTGTTAAATATCAATATATAAGGTTTACACATATTAAATATACTGTAGGATCGAAAGGTCGACAAGGGTCAACTGGAAATTCAGGTCTAGAAGGTCAAAAAGGTATAACCGGAGCAACTGGTAATTCAGGAGAAAGAGGAACACCTGGTAATGATGGTAATGAAGGTAGAACTGGGAGTACTGGTAACAAAGGTACACTTGGAGATAAAGGTACACAAGGAAAACCTGGTGAACCTGGTAAAGAAGGTAATCTTGGAATTACAGGTAGGTGATCATATTTGTAAATAAGTATTCATAGTATTAATATTCAATTAACATTGTTCATATAATAAAGGTGTGACTGGTGAAATGGGCTATAAAGGACTAAAGGGAGAGGTCGGTACATCTGGAGAAGTCGGTACAAGTGGAGCTACTGGTGAACCTGGTAAACGCGGTAGTACTGGTATAACAGGAATAGCAGGTAACACTGGATCTACTGGAGTGGATGGTAAGCCTGGACATGATGGTGATACCGGTATTAGTGGAGAGGCTGGCGTGGGTGGGGCTATTGGAGATGCTGGAAGAGATGGAGATATAGGTCACATTGGAGGTACGGGGAAAAGAGGCTCACGTGGAAAGACGGGAAGAACTGGCTCTAGTGGATTACCAGGAAAAGATGGGGACTCTGGAAATAGTGGAGTACGGGGATTAACTGGAGCTACTGGTGTTGATGGTTATGATGGACATACTGGTTCTACAGGACAAGATGGAGATCGGGGTATACAAGGTAAACTCGGAATAAAGGGTCATGTTGGTTCAACTGGAAAAAGAGGAAATAATGGTACTGATGGAAGTGATGGTTTGTTAATTGAATATGTATCAAATTTGTTGTTGTTTAAATCTTTATCACGTGATCTTACACTAAGTTTTTAAATTAATTAATAGAAAATAATATATTTGATTACTAATTACTATTCATATTATAACAAATATTAACTTGAATATATTGGTCATGATTTATATAAATAATATACTTATTATATAATACACTTATTATTAATTTATATAACATACTTTATAAGGTTTAATGCGAGCTATACTCATGTTCTACTTAATATAAATATCATCATTTTAAAGAGAAATTAAATATAATTATTGCTATAAAAATATTAACAATCTATTTTTATTATTATATGATTTACAGTAATTATTGTAAACTATGATTATATAACTAATTATAGGAATAGATGGAATTACTGGTAGAAGTGGTGGCACAGGGCAACGCGGGGAAAAAGGAGATGCTGGTACTACAGGAATAAAAGGTGTTGATGGAATAAGTGGTTCCACTGGAAAAATTGGATATCCAGGTATTCAAGGAAACAAAGGAAAATCTGGTTCAACTGGGAATACGGGTGTTAAAGGTAAATCAAATAGTTTATATTCTATACTGTTTTATATATGTACCAATTTCCACTTACATTTTATAAATTATATTAATGAATTATTTAAACTTCTTTAATTATAGTAATAACTTCATTAAACTCGGCAATGGTTTCATGAACATGTGTACACCTCATGTCCAAACATATAAAACGGTATTACAGAAGAATGATTGTTTATATAATGTATTAACAATTATTAAATCACATTTACATATAAAATATTGTATTATTATAAATGTTAAATTACTCTGGGAGTGTAACCACATCACATTTGCATCCGTGATGAATCATGTTTATACTTAATACAAATAAAGAATAATAGTTATTACATTTCTAAACTTGGTATAATTTTATAAGAATATATATATTCTTATAAAATATCTTATCTTATATATATATATATAAATGTGGATGTTTATTGGAGTAAAATTAATATTATAAATAGGATAATATAGTAAATTATAGCTTATAATAAAATAATATAGTATAATAAATATACACATTTTACCTATACAATTATTTGAAATATCTAATTAGGACTATAGTAAGACCTATAAACTATAGTAATTAATTGTTTCAAGATGTTGTCAATTACAATCATGTGATTAGGTTTAACTGGAGCAAGCGGTATCGGAGGTTCTACGGGCAATTCTGGAGCAAAGGGAAATACCGGTAAAGCTGGGCCGACAGGTTCTAGTGGAGCCCCTGGCCCGTCTGGTCAAGATGGTCAACATGGAAAGCATGGTCAACAGGGAATAGATGGACGCACTGGATCTACTGGATACACTGGTTTGTATAAGTTATAGCTATTCCTTAATATATGATTTTAACTTTCAATATATTAATTTAAATTACGTTATATATCTGTATATTTATATATATATAGGTATATATATAATACAAGTTCATTAGCTTTAAACTTAAATTTGTAACATTTATTTCAATATGAAAATATAATTTATATGTGTAGTGGAAATTAACCTAATACGGACACTTTAACAATAAATAGTATTAACAATAAATAGTATTAACAATTTATGACTCAATATTTGTATTCAAAAAGTAAAATATATTAATATTATATGATTATAGATATTATTGTGATTTTAAAATTTTATTTAATCTTTTAATTCCATAGATAACGGGGGTGTCCGTATTCGGTACCCATGTTCTAATACGGACACCATATGTTATAACATGGATACCATATATATCACTAGATAAACTATATATTATTGATGAATCAATCAGACAAATTACAATTACATTATTTATAATTAATTTTATGAACAATTTATTCTAATTTAATTAGTTAATCATTTATTTATTTTTATTATTTGTGTAATTAATAATAATATTTAAGTATCTAAATAATAAAATTGATAGATTTAGCCTTATTGTTGGTATTAATAATATAACGCACGCGATTTTTATTAATATCAGAATATTTCATACGCTGCGAGCTGATTGGTTATAGGGTGTCCATATTAAAACATCTATAATGTCCATATTATGGACTTATATGACCTCTAGATATATGCTTATAACTTAATGAATATTTGATAACAAATAAAGAAATTATATATATAATTTTAGAATGCTTTATATTTTAATAATATAGTGTTATATTTTATATCGATACATTTGTATATTCTTGAGAAGGGTTTAAGTTGACATTTTTTTTCATGAATTTAAAAACGTAATAAAAAAATTAGTTTATTGGATATATCAGCAATATTTTGAATAATTGAAAATTAAAAAATACTTTTTTAGACAATTTATATAATTATGAATATTGTATTCATTAACATTGTTTGTGTAGGATTTATGGTATCTGAGATACCGAGAGTGTCCGTATTCGGTTACTTTTCCCTATATATAAGTTTTATACTAGGATAAACATATATATATACAGTGCGCTCTCGATATACCGGCTCTCGATACACCGGCAAACGCGTTATACCGGCACATCTCTGAATGACCGATTTCTTTCCTATCTCTTCAATGATAATAATTTTCGATGCACCGGCACTCGTATACCGGCTCCGGCGCCTAATATCTAGGCACAAAAGTCGAATTGTAATCGATATACCGGCATATATATATATATTTCCCAAAATTGCTCACTATGATTCATACTTTGAAACGGCATACTTTGAATGTTACTCCAAAGATTCAAATGATATACATTTATTAAATTAATTATCTAAACGTTTGGATATATTATGTATTAATAATAAAAAGCAAACTACTTTATCTTTAGTAAATAATTCAAAATAGTTTATTTTATTTAGCATTCGTTTCATACCATTATAATAATATTTTATACCATCTTATACGAGTTTATACCTATTTTATACCATTATAATTAAAAGTATACTTTTTAAACTATAGTTCATTTTATTTTGTTTGCATTAGTTTCATACCTTTATAATAATATTGTATACCATTGTATACGTGTTTATACCTATTTTATACCATTATATAACATAATATTTAATATTCTTCTTCATATATTATTTATTTTCTGCTAGATCGATATACCGGCACTCTCGATATACCGGCACAATTCCTCATTCCCGATGGTGCCGGTATATCGAGAGCGTACTGTATATATATATATATATATATATATACCTAATACCATAAATTCATCATATGTAACATCCATTTGTATCATTATCCTAGAATTAAAACAAATATTGATATCACATTTTAGTGGAGGTAGGGTTGAGGGTATTTATCATAGATATTTAACTTGTTAACTGATTAATAGAATATATATAATGTATTAAATGTATTCTAAAATTAAATAGATTAAGATTATTTAATAACATTTTTTTATTTAATATTCAATTACGATAACTAGGTATTCTATATACTTATATATAATGATAATCACCACCATTATTATCACCACCATCATCATCATCACCACCATTATTAGTATAATGATAATGATAATACTAATGTAATAGGTAATATATAATATATGTATTATGTGATGTAATATAATTTCATAATATAAAATAGTTAAATAAATGTTAATATCAGTTAACTAGATAATAATACAAAGTTACAAAATATACAATAACTTCATATATGATAGTGATATCCCCATGTATATTTAAATTTACTTGGTATTTTTTTATTTATCCTTACAATGATAAAGTAATACTAGATTAATCTATAGTAATCTATAGATTAACTATATATTTTTAATTTAGTCTGACATAAATAGTAAAGGCATTCACCTTTATTTATATGAAATATCCTTATTGCTCCACCAAATTATATTTATTAAATTATTAATATTATTAATATAAAGATATAAATAAAAATAAGTAGAAATAAATATATAAATAAATAAATAGAATTTGAAAGTTCCTCATTGATATTAACTACAATATTTTTTTAAATGAAAATAAAATTGATATTTCTTAAATTATATTATGTTATGTATCTGTTTTCATTGTGTTATATATCAACTCTCTATATATAGATACCAACGTATTATTAGAGTGCCCTAAATGCATGTTCATCACATGAATATTACATAATAAGAGTGTAATTAATATGTATAATTTACGAATTATAGCTATTTTAAAAGATATACAAAATAGGAACAAATAAAACTCTTTTTATAAAGATTCGTAAAGGTAATTAACAATTAAAATTCTATTTATAGTATTCTATTTATACATCCGTCTGAAATATCTAAATAAATTATAAAAAATTAAATACATTTTATTTATTGATACAATCAAATTTTTGAAAGAAATCGCTTTACATTTTTTATAATATAATTTTTCCATTAATATAACTAACTTAATTTTAGGTATTAGTGGAATAATTGGAGATCCAGGAATGTCAGGAAACACAGGAGCAACTGGTTCTGTAGGTGAATCTGGATCGCATGGAACATATGGTATGGGTGGTTTTATTGGAGAAACTGGTTCTAAAGGTCTCACTGGTGCTTCTGGACATACGGGTAATATGGGTAGGTTAGGAAATACTGGTGCTACTGGTCTTATGGGTAAAGAAACAAAAGGTTAATTATATATATATGTGATATAATTGTAAGAACTATGATTTTGCGTGTCTATAAAATAAAATTAACTTCTATATAGGTTCTACTGGACGTCGAGGAAGTACAGGTTCTGCTGGAGTTAAAGGCTCGAAAGGAATGATCGGAAGTACAGGAGACATTGGTAGACAGGGTTTAACTGGTTCTACTGGCTTACGAGGAGGACAAGGAGAAGCTGGAGTTTCAGTGCTTGGAAGAGTTGGAGCTACAGGAGCACATGGTGCTAAGGGAGTATCTGGTGTAACTGGTACTACTGGAGACAGAGGTTTAGATGGTATACATGGTAGTGACGGTTTAACAGGAGCAACTGGATCATATGGAACTAACGGAGATTATTGTTAGTTATAAATATTTAAAAAATTTTTAAATATCAATCTTTCGTAAAATATAACACATTTTATAACACAATCTATTTCAGTCAATTGCATTACGAACGAGTGTGCAGTAGATAATGGAGGCTGCTCTCAACTGTGCGTGGATACCTATGACTCATATTACTGTAGCTGTACGGCGGGCTATTCCACTCCTCTACCTAATATTGGAGAGATATGTCCCGATTCTTGTTCTTATTTCTATTCTGATTTAGTGTTTGTGATTGACAGTTCTGGTAGTATACGTGATACAAATCAACCGGGAATCGATAACTGGAATTTAACTTTACAATTTATGATAAGCCTCGTGGACCATCTGGATATCGGGCAAGATAAGTTAGTCATTTTTAGCATTGATATATATATATATATATATATATATATCAATACTTATAATATTATAAATTATAAATTTCACATATTGTATTTAAAATAAATTTGAATATTTGTATACATGTATTATAATTCTAAACTAATTTTCTGAACATGCATAAATATTTTATATAATAAATATTATTCTTAATTTTATGATTGGCATTATATATATATGTAATAACGACAGTATTTTATTATAACACTACGGATTTATTTGTATATTCATTATTAACCTATAAAGTTGACCTATTCTAATTGATTGCTGTACATTAATAAAGGGTTCGGATAGGCGTTGTAAAGTTCTCTAGCGAAGCGAAACTAGAGTTTCACTTGAATAGCTACTACGACAAGGAGTCTGTAAAAACAGCCATTAGGTCTATTAAATATGATAGAAAGAGAACTAACACTGCTCAAGGAATACGAATGATGCACAAACAATCATTTCTGTTTCGCAATGGAGATCGTCAGGATGCCCAGAATATAGCTATCATATTGACAGATGGTAATAGCACTGAACAGGTACCTACTACATCATGCAAACCTACATCTAACTCATTGATAATACTAATACTACATTGATAATGTTCATTCTATTTCTAAATAATAATAAGAGATAATTTTCAATAAATATGATATATTCAGACATCACCTATCTTCAATGGTATATTGTTTTTTAATTTACAGTCTGCAATGACGATTCCCTATGCTGAACAAGCTCAAGCTGATGGCATTCAAATCATTTCAATTGGAGTAACAAATCGTGTGAACTTACATGAGATTATGTCTATATCATCTCCTCCTCATAAAGAAAACACTAACTACTTCTTGGCGGGTGATTTCATAGACTTACAAAAGTTGGCCGTCACTATAACTGAAACTACATGTGGAAATTCTCAGGGAGGTTTATATAAGATATATATATATATATATATATATATATATTATTCATTAATTTTTATTAATATATACTTTTCATTTAAAATATAATTCATTACAGTTGAATATTATAGTTGGGATTGCTAAATAATGTTATTAACATAATTATATATACAGTCTGTAATACAGAACTATGTATCTACTAGTTGGGTAACATATAAGTTAAACAAAATTATGATGCTATATAATATAAAACAATTATGATGCTATATAATATAAAACAATTCTGATGCTATATAATATATTGAAAAATATGAATTACAGTTCTGTGCAGTAAAACTACAGTTGATTTGGTGTTGGCAGTTTCTATGAATACTCTATCCAATTCAAATTGGACATCATTGACCGAAAGGGTTTTGCACATTGTTGACGTATATACAAGACGAGGCAACAATACTAGGATAGCATTGGTTATCATGACTTCTAGTATCAATGTTGTATTTGCTTTAGATGCTTACACTAGAAAAGCACAAATGGAAATAGCGATTAAGAATGGACTAAAGGGTTAGCTTACTATTTTATTATCTTATCTAAATAAAACACGATTGTTTATTTGAAATAATCTGATCTTTATTTCATGAAGATATGCATAGGTCTACGATTTCATTGGCCGTAGCAATACGTGATATACGTTCACAAGTGTTTACTAGTCGTTCAGGAGATAGGAAATGGGCCTCTGACTTGTTAATATTCATAACCGACTATTCATCAACACTAGAACAATATGATGTCATTGAACAAGTTTGAATTATTATTTAGTTTAATTAATGTTATATATTAGTTTAATGAAATATATTAAGAATTTAATATTTGTATTATTATATAATTAATAATTTCAGTTATCTTTATAATAATTTAATACAAATGACAACCTACAATTATAAATATTTTATTCCAAAAATGTTTATAAAAAAAAAAATATTAATAACATCATTGGATTTGTTAACATAATATTATATTACATAGGGATAAAATATTAATTTATAATTATACTATAAATTGGACTGATACACTATTATTTAAATTATTTATTTTTATGATTTTCAATTAATATTTGTAAGGTGAAATTTATATTATAACAAACATATATTACAAATATATGAAATATTTGTTAACCATGTAAAATTATTGTTAGATTAGAATAGCAGCTCTAGATGGAATCAGTATATACAGTTTAAGTTTGAACTCTCTGTCAATTGATATCATTAATGGAATGTCTGTAGATGAATCTGGTGTTCTATTTTCTCAGAAAGAGATGCATTCCATAGATACAATGTTACATTCTATGGTTTGTTCTAATGTCGACAAAGGTTAGCAGCTAGTGTTCGCATTATTTTCTTCTCAATTAGTTTTAATTAATAATATTATGTATATGATTTATAAGTATATAGAATTAAAAATACCTTAATTATTTAATTTATTATAATCAGGTTTATTATGGAATTGATTATTTCATTAAATACTTTCTATATTGACAAATTATTATAAAATTCTAGGAATTATTTATTATAAATTATTAAAATTTTGCATTTTTATTTCAATACATATTTATTCAATTATATTCTATACATGTATTATAATCGAGATTTCATTATAGACTATTGTTGTTTTATTAATTTATGTTGACAAATTAGGATTATTATGACTTCATTATACTATATTTATTTACTAATGTGCTATTATTAAGGTAAGCTTCACTGTGGAGCTGTGAGTAGTAAACAGACGATATGTTTCTGTAACCATGACGCCGCATGTGATATTCGCCCGGTGAATGGAACTGAATGTATCGATATTAATGAATGTTTGCTGAAGGATAATGGCGGATGCGAGGGTTTATGTATTAATAATAATGGCAGTTACACTTGTGAGTGTCCATCAGGCAAAGTATTAGCTGCTGATCACAGAGGATGTTTAGGTTTTTAGAGAAGTTATAATGTTATAGTAATGTTTGTGTTTAACTTACATTTATATTAAATTACATTTTTGTTAGTAAGTTAATTTTTTTGTTAAATTAACAGAATAGATTATTTATTAATATTATACTTAATAATATCCACAATTAACAGATGTAAACGAATGCCTATCAAATCCTTGCCCAAGTGATGCACGATGTTCTAATACTTACGGAAGTTATATGTGTATCAGACGACCATCTGCTTTAACTGATAATTCCGAACCAGACAATTACAATATTAACATGTCTATTGGTGCGATCTCTTTAGGAGTGGTCGGTGTTTTAGTATTATTAATGTCTTTGCTATATACATGGAGAAGAAGAAATTTAAATGCATTTGTTATTGAGTAAAGGAATAATTGTTGATATTTATTTAATTAATTGTACCTTCTTCCCTGTACACATGTTCTAGGTCTGAGTTCTGTGTAATGTTATTGTTGTATTGTTATTAAATAATAAAGTAAGCTCATCATCAATACCTTGGTTTACATTATTTGATGTTTTAATCATTATCCTGTCATTAAATAATTGAATATCTTGTTGATCTTCTGCATCATTTCTAAAAACAAAATTAAATAATTAATCAATTATTAATATTATTTATACAAATTTTACTTTGATGTTTCTGCTTGACTTGAAGAAAATTCTGTATTTAGTAGAATTGTTTGAACTTTACTTTCAATTTCAGAGCCTGGAATTATTCCAATACTATTTTTGGGCTTATCCAATGTTCCGTTGTAAACCAAAAGATCGTCAACTAATAACTGTAATATCATGAGTATCATGGTAGTGACATGATAGTGACATGATTAAAATGCAAGCTACTGACCGTTAAATCTTTAACAGCCCTCGATATTGTTTTATTATAATTGCATATATTAATTTTTGAAATTTGAGTTGGAGAATTGAATATAATATATACCCGATTGACCTGTTGCATTATAAATTGTGAAGATCAATAGAAAGTTAAAGTGAATAGTTATTACAAACGATATCTGGTAGAATAGGGGCGAGCCATTGATGTTTACCATCTTTAGGACTGGTTATGCCATCTACAAGTTTATCTGGAGTACGTACGTCATTATTAACATCATCCAGCACATTGATACTATCTGGATAGGCAGTGATTTCTATTGGGTGAAAATAAATATAATTAACACGTGCAATATATATTTAAAGTTGGTTTACGAATCTATATATTTTAAATATTGAATAAATTATTATGAAATTTATTTAGTGATTAATATATAATTTTATGATTTACAAGATTTTTAAATATTAATTATATAAATTATTCATTTAAGATTAGTTGATTAATATACTCATTATATATGTATATAATATAATTTGAAAAATAAAATCGATATTTGATATATTTAATAATTCGATTTAGTAATTATAAACCATACAAAAATCAAACTACACATTTTAGGGCACTCGATACACCACTAAATCGTAAAATTAAAATCATTTAATTTTTTTATATTATTAAAATATGAAATATGATCATTAATGATGCGCATAAATTATACTTTGTCGAATAGAAATCGTAAAAATAGTATTTTTAAACATAATTAAAATATTTGATAAATTTAAATGTCTATATATATTATGTAATTTAATAAATATTATATAATTTTTAACATTATTATTTACTCGTGATATATTTTAGTTTCTATAAATATAATGATGTATATTTTACATGTTTTTATTTGAATATATGCTTGACATATGTTTCAGGAAATTATCTATTTATTCTATAAAATAATGAACATTTAATTAACTGAATTTATTAATAATAAATATGTTCAATATCATATAAATTATAGTGATAATAAATAATTTTTTTTATTATAACTAACTTTTTATATTATTTTTTTAATATTAATTTATAATTATTATGAAAATATAATTTGTTCATATTTTCTGTGTTTGTTTCTAAATACATGTGTAACATTTAGAAAAATATACAAGATAATATTTAAATATACATTTTATTAATATATATATAATATTTTATTATAATTATAAATAATTATTTATAAAAAAACATAGAAATAAAATTAATTTTATAATTTATAAAAATAACAATTTATTTTATACTATAACGGTAACTATGATACGAGTATTGTCCAATTCAAGCATTTTAGATCAAAATAAATTGAATATATAAAAATGTATTATAATGTACTTATTATACATATATATTATTCATATAACATACAATAACACATAGTGGAGAGTACTCGAATACCGACACCCTAACAATAAATCACCATAACTTTATTATTTCTCAATTAAATATTTCCAAATTTTAAAGATTAAATATAATATTTATTAAAAAATTATTTATATATTTATATTATTACCCATACCTACAGAGAAATATTAAAATACATTATTTATATATATGTTCTATATAAATTGTGAATAATATAAGTAAAAGGATTCAAAATTTAATTTATTTTAGATGCACAATGTAATAATTATTGTAAGTAAATTAAGTATAGAGATTTTTGTATTATTTTATTATTAGTACATAATAGATAGCTAGTACATAATACAGAGTTCGTATGCTATATATAATTTTTATATTCTATAAATAAATATAATTATAAAGAAAAGAGTAGAAAAAGATAAATTTATAGATATACATAATGTATTACAAGTTATATATGTTCACTCCCAGCAGCAGTACACTGTCTTTAGAATTAATTATTTTTAATTAGTGGTGTTCTTAACTCATTTTATAAATAATATTTCACAGATATATAATTTTTAAATCATTTTAATCATATTTGCAATAATTCAAATTTACTAAAAAAAAATGGAAAATTATTATTTTTATGTAATTTGAATAGTCGTAGGTTGCCCTAAGTGAATGCTTTGTTAAATTGTAGTATTTATATATGATAATAATTCAAACAAAGAAAGTAGATGTATTAGCAATTATTATTATATATGTTAGATATTGAATGTTAAACAAACGATTCTTATCAATGATAATTTTAACTCCATTTTCGTTGAACATTTCTATATTATTCAATCCTATGTAATATTTATCTCCCCAAGTGTTCAACAGATGAAACTGATATATGACTATATTTAGTTAAGGACAGATGGTGTAGGAAAAATATTTGCGAAATTAGTAGTTTAAATCTAAATATGTATTCATATGTATATTAAATTAAAGATGTTCAAGAAATTGAATTCAATAAATTATTAGTACTAGAAAAATATATATTTTGAATAATATATATATATATATATATATATATATATATAAGTAGTTATTAACTATGCTAATACTATAATAAGCTGATATGCTGATAAGCATAATATGCTAATAACATAATAAGCATTGCGACACTATAATGACGTTCGAAAGGATACATCCACACGGCATGCGTAGATTACTGTAATCGACGACGACTGCGGTGGGAGCAGCGGAGAAGGCGGGGGGGACGGGCTGATTCGTTACTTTGTGCTGCGAGTTTCGGTCTTCGGCGCGGAACACAATCTCTTGAGCGAAGTCGAAGTAACAGTTGCCGGGCCCTTTACGCAATAGGAAACCGCCGGCCGGAGAAATCAGCGCTCCGTCTAGTCGCACCTCCATCTTGCGAGCCTATGGTGTATGGTAACGTGAGAGGTATTTCATTTATAATGAATTTTGTTTTATATTACGTGGGTATAAAACAATATATGTATATTGTATGTAGAAACTGCCTGTGTGGCCAGTGGCTAAGGCATCATACACACAAGCAGTAGGACACGGGTTCGAGCCTCGTCCGGACAATTAATTAATTTTATAAAATGGGTCTTAAAATATTATTTAGAAGTGATCTTATATAATTGTGTATAAATAAATGATCGGCTATCATTAAAACCATGGATGCCTTAACATGAGAGCGGCTTCGAAGGGACATTAGAGCCATATATGGTTATAAGTGAAAACTTCATCTAAGTTCCTGGATTAAAGGGATGAAAGGACTCCACCAAATAAAAATAACAATAACAATATATATATATATGAAATTAATATTTGACTCTATGTTAATTATTTATGTTGATATTATGTATGAAATATATATAATTTTAATTATTTAACAAAATTGTTAAGTAGGTAGTAATATAAGAAAATAGGAAAGTAGGAATAAATACTCGATATAATTGATAAGTGAATATTTTATATTTGACAATATTTTTAAGGCGAATAACATTATTCATAAACACTACCGCTATTATTTACCATTGTATTGTATTACTATGATAGGTGCTATATGGAAGCAGGCCCATTACAATATTTAGCGGAACCTTCATTTTGATCATTACAAAAATATGCAGGTGTCAACAATATTACAATTCTTATAATCAAATAAAAATCTATACATATGTATACATGTATAAATTTATATATATATAAAAGTTAATTTAATTATTTATTTATTTATTTATATAAAATTTATCGTAATTATCAATATATATATATTTGAATAAATATTAATAATTTATAATGTAGTAGTTATTTAATAGTAGATTACGCTGCAGTGCCTCTGAACCAGTGCCATATAATATATTCAATTGCTTATCCATTATTTACAACAATGGACTAGCAATTAGTCTTAATGATTTTTACTGTTGAATATCATGGACTTTATCAAGGGTTTAGTTTTTAATTTTTATATCGAATATAAACTAGTGTTAGTAAATATTAGCTGGGAAAAAAAACCAAGAAATGCCTGGTCGGGTTAAGATAGTAGTATATTTAAAACTTTATTAAATCTTAAATTATTATTACGAATATTCATTTGATATGGAATAATATTTATGATTACTAATGTGCATAAGATGTAAGACTGTAGTTTATATGGGTACTATCATTTGTAATACATCTACAGATATTATATATACATTAATTCCAGAAATTAAGTTAAGGAAAGTATATATATATATATATATATATTTAAGATGCTTTAATATTTAAATAGTTGCAGATTAGTTGTTCATTTATAAAAATAATTAGAATACATCAGTAAATAATTGAATATACACACAATACAATATACACTGTATGTAAATTACAATGATAGTTGATGTACTGGAAATTTAGTTTCATTGCAATATAAAATATAGGAGAAAATGTGAATTGTTATAATTAACAAAATTAAATTATGAAATAATGATTTAATAAAGTATAAATAAAGATCAATTTGATTACATTATATAAAAAATAATCTTTTAATTGAGTTTTAACTAATGTTTCTATGAAAATATAACTTATAAAAGAACATATTTTAAAACACTAACAAGAACATAAATTATAACAATATAACGATAATAATATTACTATATAGTATAATATAATACATATAATATATATATATAAATATATTATATTATTTATAACCATTTATTCATTTAACCATATATATATATATATATATATATATATATAAATAAAATATAATACAAAATTAAAAATAATATAAATATATAATATATAATTAAAATTATAAAGTAGAATAAGAAATAAAAATGCAATTGAAATTTTAAATATCATTAACTTAGGATTACACTTACACAGAATGATGATCTTTATTCACTAATCACTCTCACACAATGTATGGTAACCAGGCATATAACAATGTATATTTTACTTAACATTTAATATATAGCCCTTAAAAAAAATAGGTATAATAAATAGTTAATTTGTATTTACAAAAATATATACAGAAATATTTTAAAGTAAAAATATAGCAGAAAAAGTGTGTTTTTTTTTTAAATACTTATATATATATATATATATGAACATTTTATAGAAATATAAATAATCAATAGTAAATATAATGTAACTGTAAGTATTATTGATATATACAAAAAAAAATATAAAAAAATAATAAAAAAGTTAATAATATACATTTTATTAATTATATGTCATATTAAATAGTGTTGTTCAACTCAGTTTCTGGTCTAATTTTGAAACATATTAAACTTACATAATTATAATGATCATTTTTTTCATTTTTTTTCGTGTCCCTTATAAAAGTAATTTAGGAAACACATACATTATAAATCATATGAAATATTATATATGAATTAGTGACGTTATTTAACTCCACGTATAACGCAAGTGATAACCAGATCACCATAATTATTTAAAATTTCACTCCCCCTGATAATATATAATATTGGGATTAAAGTATAAACAAATATTAAAGATCTAGGGGAAACGAGTAGAGAATACAACAAACCCCTCGGAACGTGTCTTCGCTGCTTTTATTGTAGTTCCAGACGCGTACTCCGCGAAAGTTTCTCGTCGAGTTGAAGTTGAAGGTCAACTTGTGATCCTCGCCCTCGGTGAAAGGGATCAGCCACATGTGTGAGTCGCAGCAAGTCACGTTTACTCCGTCGAATAATCTGACATGCGTTATATATGTTATTACTGGTGGTTGTGATGGCAGGGGTGGTAGTGGTGGTAATGATGGTGGTAATAGTTGTAGCGATGGTGATGGTGATGGTGGTAGTAATCATACAAATTAATATGTGTGCAATATACGTATAGTTTAATATCCTAAAGAATTGATGCGCGCGCGAAGGGGTCTTCGGAATTCAAACTAGAAATACGTTAAAACAAAATAAAGAATAAAACACAAGCGATTAGGTCGTGAAGAGAGAACGAAGGTAGTAGGACTACCACAACGATTACGAACTTATCTAGCGTTCTGTTATCGTTCTGGTATCCGTCGAGAACTCTGAGATCTTTGGGGTCAGCGGACACGACCGCGGCGCACAGGTCGACGCTGGTGTCGGGCAGCTGGTCGAGCAGCTCTACGGACGTCAGACCGAGGTAGTGAACGTCTCCCCACGTGGTAAGGAAATTTATCTCGAGACCTGGGCAAATAGCGGGTGGGGGGGATGAAAAAACTATTTTTTGGGGGGTGAAGGGGATGGACATCGAGGCAGCGATGGGTACGATGAACAGCTACGACTAGATCGACTTGATCGACTAGACTGTTGACTAAAGCCGAGGTGACCATACCTAGTAGCAAATAATCGCAAAACTGCATTCGTTAATATTCGCAAACATAGAATATGTTTTATCTATAAAACCGGCTTTATTCAAATTATACGAATCGCGTGAATATTGGGGCAGCGCGCGATACTGACATCTGCCCGAGTACTGCATCTGGTCGCTGCTCGTGCTACAGATGCTCGTACTAGAGATGCTCGTGTATTCGGGTTTAGCAGCTTCATCCGGACTTGTTCTCGCGTCCTGTGCGAGGATATTCGAATAAAACAACAATCGGTAAATTTATTTATATTTTTTTAGAAAATTAATCTAATTTAATCAGGGCGTAGGATATAGTAAATGTATATACTTCGATTACGTTAAATGTAACGCTTTGAGGTTAGATAATACATGTAACTCTCTATCTCTAGGTGTAAGTGGACTATATACCTCTCTATCTCCGGGTGTAAGTGGACGTTTATCGAAGGTCATTAAATAGTCATTTTCGGGTGGAAAATCTTCGAGGAAAGCTTTATCGTTGACAGAGACTAGGGCGAGGATATCTTCATCCATTGTGAACAGTATCGTCTGCGTATTGAAGTATAGTGTTAGCATTAGTGTCAGCATAGTGATAGCATTAGTGTTAGCATAGTGTTAGCATTAGTGTTAGCATAGTGTTAGTCTTGAGTTTAGTTGCATGGCTAAGTACAGTTAAGTGTAAGGGATGCATCCCTGGAGTTATATTTTAGCATGGTATTAGTCTAGGGTTAAGTGTTTATAGTGCTAACATTTAATTAAGTTGATAGTAGTCGTTCAAATTAAAATAATATTTGAGTGTTTTTTATTTTTAATATATTTTTATTATTTTAACTTATCCATGTAAAATTATTATTATAAATTATTAGGCTAGTCGATATATTATTTTTATTACCATATTAGAAAAAAATATTATTAAAATAATATAATATTTGAAGACGACTTTTAAAAAATTCATTATAAATTTATTATTTTATACATTTCAATAATTTAAATATCTAAATAAAAAATATTTATATCACAATTATTTAAAAAAATTTAAAATAGCATTTAAAATAAAAACATTTTTTATTATTCCTATATTACAAAATAAAATAATCATGATAATAGTTATATATAATTATTAGAATCTAGGTAAAATAACAGTAAAAATGTGACAGTGTGTCTGAAATATGGAATTGTTAGTTACATATATATTACGTACCCAAGCGTGTCTCATACAAATCTGAATTAGCTGGCTTTTGAGATAGCGGAAGTTTAGTTAGAGGGTGACTATATATATGTATATAACCAAATATATTCAATTATATTGTTTATACTATATTGATATGTTGATATATCTTACATATCTTAAATATCCCTTGTAATAATAATATTAATATATATTTAAATATAACTATTTAAATATTGCCTTTTATTCTTTTCAGTTATTTTTTTCCTGTTATTTTACTTCCGATCACCGATTATTGCAATAATATACATGTATACATTTTTATTATTTATAACCCTAAATAAAATTTAATTATTTAAATATATTATATGACTAATAGTAATACAAATAGTAAGTAAATAAACCAATGTAATGATAGAAATTGATAAGATACTTTTCATTATTATTAATATATATATATATATAAATATTAATATATATTTATATGTTTTTATTTAATATTTTATGATATAATATTTTATAAACATGGAAATTAATAAGTAAATAAATTAAAATAAATTATAAAAAACAAAATAAACTTTAAACTCAATTTACTCAATTATTTATATTTGATTCAAAATTTAATATTAATTTCAATTTCTATTTAATATTTCATGTTCAAAATTTCAGGATATATAGGTAATTATAAGATAATTAAAATCAAGAAAGTTTTATGTTCAATACTCTTATAGTAGTTCAATATTATAGCATTGAGTTAAGTATTTATGTACTTTTAGATAAGTACCACGCAATCAATACATAAGACGGCATGATATTATTGTAGATATATACATAACTCATATAAGATATGCTTGAATATGAGATTTAAAATCAACGGCTTATGAATATTTAAGTTTAAATATATCGGCTGAAGGATCTATAAAATATAATTGTAAACGATTATAATAGGAATTATAGAATCCAAATAAAAAATAAATTTAGTAATGAAATAGATGGTTTAAATATATAATCCATTATAATCGGGTCTCTCAAATCATTCGCGCATTTTGCACACATTGCACGTATCTGGAGATACCTCATATCACTATACTATCATAATGAACTTAGGCGTGCGGGTTACGGAGTGTAACGTAAGCCTTACCTCTCCGAAGCTGTCCGAGTCGCCAACTAGATCACCGCAAGCTCTGCTTATCTCACCGGTGAAGATCTCGACGCCGTCCAATCGGATCGTGATGTGACGAACTCCTCGCGACGAGTGAATCCTCGATTTGTTGTAGTTCTGTAGGGTGGTTTTATTGATGTGGTGGTGGTGGTGGTGGTGGTGGGGTAGCGGGGGTATAGGTGTAAAGGGTGTGATGTGGGGTTAGATGGTAGTAGGGCTAAAGGAGGTAGGTGGTGGTGGTGGGGTATGATAGTAGGCATACTAGAACCGTAATGACGTGGGCGTAATGGAAAAACTACGACTCGCGTTGATTAGTTATCACTACTCGTCGACGTGAAATTAGAAATGGAATAAATCTAATACGATAATTAGAATAAGAACGAGTGACAGGTGACACGTACCCATATACGCATCATGGCGAGCCGCGAATACCGATCGAACACGAAGTCAACGGTTTGTTCGGTGGCGGCGGTGGAGACGGATGCTGAGTTGCCTACGAAGGGGGACAGCCACAGGTGGGTGTCGTCGCGGGTACGGTTACACCCGTCCAGTAGGTTGGACACGACGCGGGGGTCGGTGTTGTCGTCGTCGTTGTCGAGGTGAGGCTGAGGCGGGTGTTCGGATACCTGGGGTAGGTAGCGGGTGGGGGAGGTAGTGGGGGTAGAGGGGTAGTAGATTTAGGTGGGTAGTATGGGTAGGTGGTAGTAGAGGTAGCAGGTGTAGTGGGGTAGTAGGGGGTAGTAGGTGTAGTGGGGTAGTAGGGGTAGGTGGTAGTAGAGGTAGCGGGTGTAGTGAGGGTAGAGGGGTAGTAGGTGTAGTGGGGTAGTAGGGGTAGGTGGTAGTAGAGGTAGTGGGTGTAGTAAGGGTAGAGGGGTAGAGGAGGTAGTGATTAGAGACGGATTAGTGGTACATATACCCACTAGGCAACGACAATAGAAATGATTTAAATCTTACTTCGAAGTCCTTTAGAAGGTAAATATATTCAGTCATTTTTAGTTTTATTTATTTCTATTATACTTATCATTATTAGCACTATTCATTACAAATAAAAAACTGCTAGCAGTAGTATCGAAATCACCGAAATAAATTTATACGGATACAACAATCATTTCAATGCTCTAATAAATTAGCTTTTACTCGATACATAGATATGTATAGCATTTTAAAACCAACTTATCCTATTGCTTTGTTATATATTAGTAATGAACACTAATATTCATCATATACAAAATTATTTAAACATATTATTTTACATTTTAAAAGTGTATAGTTTGATACGAATTTACATTATAAACAACACTTAGTTCCGAAAATTAAACATATATAGGTGGCGCTATTCGTTATTGTATATAAATGCATGTACGCGATTAAGTGTAAGTGTTATATCTATATTTGGAAAAACCTTTGATTATAAATCTTTGTTACTAACCTCCAGAACGTTAATAAGTTCGCCGTCGATAGCAAACATTTCGATGCCGTTAAGCCCTACGTAATGTCTATCGCCCCACGTAGAGTGTATCACTACAGTGAGTATGGTGCCCCCTGGGTGTTCCGGTATCGAGAACTCTCTGTTCGATGTGATGCGAGGGGGAGTTAACGACTCGATGATGTTTAGTGTTTGTTGCTATTGCTAGTATCTAGCTTGCATCTAGTCGGTGTTAAACTCGTGTCTAACTCGTATTAAATATTGTCTAGATATTAAGTGATTTCTTTATCAACCTATTTCCTAATTATAATAGAAATAAAGAGATAGATGGAATACTAAAAATACTAGCATTACTTCGAAGTCGTGTGGAAGTGAAATAATCTACAGAAATCTATAGAATAGTTTATATAGGACGAATAATAGGCGTTGGTTGATATCGATTGCTATTAAATTACTCCGCATCGTGACTAGTTATATTTAACAAATGTTCAACATCAATCATACAATGATTCATTAATGAAATGAACATAGTTATACATATTCATACATAATTATATACAGTTATACGCAGTTAATCAAGTTATATTTGCGCTTTCATCGTGTAAATGATGTGTACGCGCATTTGATATACACAGTTTAGATATAACGAAGTCATAAGAGGCTATATATTATTATATCATAAGATGGCTATAATGTTACATCGTCGACGGTTAGGTAGCGTATGACGTAACCACTAGCGGGGTTACAAACTCTTCATTGGAGGCTGCTAGCAGATTGTCTCTCATCATCGCCGCTGTAACCGGAGTGTTGGTGGTAGTGGTGGAGTTCTCCGCATGGGACATGATTCTTCTGTCCTTCAGGTAGGAATCCATCACGTCGTCTACGCATGTGTAAGTGAAGGTGTAGGAGGAGGTGTAAGTAGAAGTGTAAGAGGAGTATGAGGAGGAGGATGTAGGGATGTGGCGGAGGTGGAGGTGTAGAAGGAAGTGAAGGAGGAGGTGTAAGTGGAAGTGTATGAGGAGGAGTATGAGGATGTTGCGGAGGAGGAGGTGTAGGTGTAGGCTAACCTTCCATGTCCAGAGAGATGCGTCCCTTCTGATGGCGATCGAAGCTGCTCAGGAACGACCAGCTTTTCTCGAGGTCGTTGGGGTCGACGTTACGCGACCTCTTCGTTACGACCACGGAGGCGGCGGCGCTATCGGTCGAGGTGATCACTCTATTGTCGGTGGCAGTAGTGTTTACTGTTTGTCACGTCGGGAAATTGAACTTTACAGCCGGGTAAATACTCTACTATATGGTGAAGGACATGACAAGGACAGGATACCTCCCGCACGGTAACCTTACTATCAGTGGTTAACCGTGCTTACTATCGGTGGTTCGTACGGCGGTAAGTGTGTGTGCACACTAGTCACGGTACGAGCTTGTTTGTCAATTATTCATTGCCGCGAGCTCCCGGGTATTGATTTTTGTATTGTTGTATCGCGTTGTGTACGAACAAATGTCCTCGCGGGCGTGTTTTTCACGGTTAAATCGCTCAACCGTGAAATAATATTTGTAAATATAATATTCATAAACAGACATGCCATTGCTATTAGTCATGCATGAGCATTTTTATATATATATATATACTTTACTACAAAGTTGTTTTATTGTATTATTATATAATATTACAAATATTCTTGACTAGATTTGTATAATATATACGTATTAGACAATACTGAACGTACGTTATACTAGGAACCCGTTTACTTAATGATTTGTGTGCATGCATATATGGGTCAATGTGGGGTCAATGCTAGTATTGAGATCACTAACGTAGCTCTTCTTTCATTGGTTGTAGAATCTTGACTCCTATCCACGTCCATATCGAGCAGATCGGTGACTGTATGAAGTAGTCATGTGATATAGTCATGTGATAGTATGTTTTCAGTGATCAAATGTACCACCTTCTTACAGTTAGTATCTTTACATTATATAAATTTATTGAACAAATTCTTTATATATAATATTTATTTAATATAATTATTAATATATATATATATATATATATATATTGTATTCAATTTATATTATTATAGTAGTGGTCACATTGCAATATGTATTGAAGATGATAATAGTAACCCAAATCTGTTTTCTTGACTTCGAGCCACGAAGGAGGTTTTGATTGCCTAGAGTGAACGTGTGTTAGTTTAGATTAGAGGTAGTCAACCAATCTTTTACTAATGTACTAGGGGAGAGCACTAAACGCACACTATTGCTAAACTTGGAGTAAGAGCCGGTATAAAATAGGTTCAATATGAATGAATGCATATTTATATAGAGGAGGCGGAGGAGTAGGAGGGAGGGGATGAGGAGGAAGAAGATGATATTCATGAGGAGAAGGTGGAGAATGATGAAGGAGGAGGTGGAGTAGGTGGAGGAATATGAGGAAGAGGAGGAGGAAGAGGAAAAGGAAGAGGGGAAGGAGGAGAACACATGTCAATGCGTAGTAATCGAATGATGCACTAGGGGGTGTAGTTACGTAGGGGGTTTCAGTTCCGGGGTCGGCGACTCCAAGGATGTCAGCCAGTCCGGTTTTGACCTTCTACAAATGAGATTTGAGAAAAGGGTAAACACATTTACGAACGGTAACGGTTTGTATTCACGATACAGACGGAGAATATACTATTATTGAAACATAGATCACTGTTATATAATTGTATGTATATCTATATGTATACATTAATGCGCAACACGTATTAAGCAGAGGGATCATCGAGAATTGTTCAAAAGTTCAAAATAAATATAACAAAATTATAAAAACATTAGAAATAAAACACCACTAATTTCAAGGTACATAACACAATATATATTTATATATAGGTTTCATACTCTATGATATGATATGAATTAGATAATAAAAATTGTAATTAATACTATAATTCAATATTCTTCAAATTTTATATTATTTATTCACGATTTTGATGCGAAAAATATTCGTACAACTGTTCTCGTATAACATCATACACTCATGCGTCGCGTAGTTCAGCGTATTCGGGTTTCTAATAACTAGCATCGTGATAGTTTATTGCAGTGTTAATAGTGCTGAATATAGGATGGCATTAGCGTAAAACACACATGTGTAGTCTACGGCTTGTAACTGTATTCACAACGACACGCTATTATGTAATGATGTAATAATTACGTAAGGAAACCAGATTCGCAGCACCATATCGCGACTCTCCACAGATTATTTAATAAGAGGTGTGGAATATTGTGGCGAGATATAGAGAGAAGCATTTACTCATCGCTAATAGATACAAACACTTTATTGATGGCAGCTATCTTGTTGATCATGGGTACGTCGTCGTCGAAAGAATTGTGTCTCGTGTCGTCGGATATCACTGTTAAGGGGGGACGTTAACATTAGGTTAATGCTATTCGCTATATTGGATAAATAATCAGTTATAGTATATAGAATATAGTATATAAGTCAAATAAATATTATTCATTCATTCATTTATTATTTGTTTACGATGGTATAATAAATATAAATAACTATTAGATGTAATTTAATATTCGTTCTCAAAGAGCTTTAGATTAAGATTTACATATTTTCTATTGTTGTTGTCTACTATAATATATATCCATTAAATTTAATAAGGAAGTGTATACAAATAAAACAATAAATTAATCGAATGGTCTCTCAAATTATTAAAAAATATATGTATTCATGTAACATTTTTATATAGTCTGCGTAAAAAAGTACAAATTTTATTATTAATATAGTTATTGAAAAAGCAATTATATATTTAATACAAGTCAATAAAGTCAATAAAATGATGAGTTTTTAAACATATAAATATGACTGATTATAAAGCAAATACTAATAAATAATAAATTATTTTAAAATTTAAAAATAAATATATATATTAGTAGAGTATAAACATAACATAACACATCGCATCATATATCAACACATCACAATATATCACATTACATCACATCACACGTATTAAGTAATTGAACGAGACTGCTAATATAGAAGAATAATAATTACATTGTATCGGTATTAAGATAAATTTGAAAAATAAATTTAAAAAAATTTAAAACTGGACATTACTTTGAATACTTTGAGATTTGCACGCTTCATCCATTGTGTCTATATTCTTCATCAGTGAAGTTTCAGACGTAAAATGTTTACTATCTTTGAACATATCTAAATTATTGGAAGTATCTTTTCCTAAACTAAAAGAGAGAATATGAATATAAATTTTTCGATATAATTAAAATAATACGAATATTACCCAAAGTTCTTCCTCGTTTCATCATTTATGATCTTTGAATAGACAGGAAGTTGTGTTTCGCTTTGACTTTTTGTTAACCCTTCGCTACTTTGCAATTCATTACAGATGTTTTCTTCTTCCTCCGTGGGGCTGGGAATCTTCACATGTATAGTCTTCGAGTAGTTGTATATCTGCAACATTAAAGTGATAAGCTTAACATATGTATGAGAAGATATTTAATAATAGTTGATGTATATGTGTATAGTTTGTATGGTATAATTGATGTATATGTGTATAATTTGTATGCAAGTAGCAACAACAACGTATAAAATTGAGAAATGTGGTTGTGCCACTATTACATTTCAGTGCATGCTAGAACTTATATTTGTCAATGCAAATGCATTCACATTCACAATAGCCTATATATATTACTATTATTCAATGCTATTACATAATATTGTACTGGTAAAGATAATATTAATTGAATTGAATAGTGTATGATAGATAATAATTTATCTGTAATGTAAGGAGTTATATTATATTTATGAATAATTATTTTATATATATATATATATAATATGTTTTATAAGCTAACTTGGGATGTAATGCGGATCAAAAAACCTGCAGATATAAAAACTAAACCAAACCAAATCAATCCAAACTAAACCAAACCAGTGAAACAAACTCAATATTAATGAAAATATAATATATGCCATATATATGTAGTAAATTCATAGTATATATATATATTTATATTATAGTCTATAATTTATAGCCTATATTATTTTCTATGCCCCAAAATTATACATCTACTCATCGATTGTGCTTTGTCTTATAGCATATAATGAAGCTAAATTATGAATATATATATATATATATATATATATAATATTGACTTATGTAAAGTTAGTATACACTATTACATTCAATTAATGTTATCTCTACAGATATGCTATTATCCTATTATCTAATAGCATTGCATAATGGTAATATATGTATAGGCTATTGTGGATGTGAATGTAATCCTATTGACAAATATAAGTTCTCACTGAAATGTAATAGTCGCTGAGACACCCCATAATTTCTCTATTTTATACTTTTTTGTTGCTACTTCGCAGATCCCCTATGTATATATATATATGTATATCGATTATATGTGATTTATTCTAAGGAACATAATGATTATTGATAAATAATAAGATTATATAATAGATGAGTAACACATTATTTAATATACAAATCTCACATATAAGATAATTATATCTATGATATAAAATTATATCCATATTAAAAAGTATATTTTATTTATGATTAAAAATATATAATTGTGAGGAATATAATTCCGTGTAAATAATTAAAAAGTTAATGATAAGTTAATTGCTATATAAGTTATTCATTATATTTTTTTATTAATGAATTTTAATATAGTTTTATTTTTAAGAAATAAGAAAATCAAAAAATATAACAAATTTGAACCTATTTTTATCATATTATTCTATACTATTAATCGTAATGAATTAAAGTTGTCTAATAATTTTCCATAATTTATAACGAATTTATAACTCGATAAATACTACTGCGAAAGAGTTACGAAATGAACATTGTATTTAAATTCGTTTTATAATAGAAAATAAATTATCTAATAGATGATGACTACTGTTAACATAATAATTATCATCGCACACATAAAATCTAAACTCCAGCGACCGAGACTCACCTGATTACCGCTACCCTGATCGAGTACGCCCCTAAAAATGCACGCGCTGTCGGAGTTGATCTGAAGTCGCTTGACTCCGATGCACAGCTCCCCGAAGTTGAAGTTCCACAGTCGGATCAGAGACACTCGCAGCACGCTTCGTAACCGGATCACAATCTCTACGGGACGCCGCGGCGAGTACTCGCAACTCCACATGTTCTTCTCTTTCGTGGTCTGATGAGAGAGAGATAGTGAGAGAGAGTGAGAGTGAGAAAGAGTGAGAGTGAGAGAGAGTGAGAATGAGGGGAAGAGAGTGAGTGAGAGATATGAGAATATACAGTTATAAATTGCTTGTAAAGCTAGGACCACGATTAAGGATACTAGCCACTATTTGCGGATATTAATCGCGGTTTCTATAAAGATCAATAAAATCTATAAATTAAGAATATCTACAAGAGATGACTCAGATTAATGGTATTTATATCATTAATTATAAACATTACTGTAACACTGAATTAGTCAGTATTTCTTAAATACTAAACTAATTGTATCTTAAATATATATTATTTTTGTTATAAACATGATATATATATATATACATAGAATATATTAATATTATGTCATTTCAAAACCTAAATAAAAATACATGATATCTAAGATTCATCCGGCCTAGATATAAACTTATATTTACATAACAATAATATAGGTTACGATATAGCTGCGATATCGTAATACAGTGTTACGTGCGATACAATGATGATGTATTACGACTATCGGCTGCTAACTTTAGTTTTGTTGTTGAACAGTGACGATAACTCTCCTCTCTCTCGAGTGGCTCCGAACGCGCTGATTAGAGAACTCGTTATTCCGTCGGGAGCTATGTCTATCTTGCACTGTGTGTGTGTACATAGCATTAATAAGACATGTAGAGGATAGGATAGGGCTGACGTGTATAAATGTCTCTAGTAGGTCGTAGTACGAATATGAATGTGTACTGAATGTCTCTAGTAGGTCATAGTACGAATATGAATGTGTACCGAATGTCTCTAGTAGGTCATAGTACGAATATGAACGTGTGCCTAATGTCTCTAATGGGTCATAGTACGAATATGAACGATGCGACTGACATCGTAATGGGTTACAGATGTACTACTTTAATTACTGTCGGAATGATTATGAGATATAAAAGGGGTAGCTGTGATGATATAAAGCTGAATACAGGCACGGGTGTTCAACACTCCCGCTGATTATTATGATAGGTGCACCTGTATGAAGATAGAGTAAGGACTATCCTCTGAACTATAAGTAGCTATGAACTAGGTTAGGGCAGGAGTAAGGCTAGGGTATGCACGAGGGTAGGGTATGCGGGTGCTAAGCTAGGATGGGTTACCTTTCCTTTCTGATCGGAGTAGA
This sequence comes from Osedax fenrisi, assembly GCA_964019155.1. Lineage (NCBI taxonomy): Eukaryota > Metazoa > Annelida > Polychaeta > Sabellida > Siboglinidae > Osedax > Osedax fenrisi. The sequence goes on from OZ025242.1 coordinate 75,741,176, forward strand.
GTTGTATCTCAGTGAGCCCAATTCTCGTGTTATGGCCCCAGTTAGACAACAGTATGATACGCAATGTGTTGTGGCCGGTGTTTAGAGGAAATGTTGGCTTACTAAACTGTAATGTAGTGGTAGTAGTAATAGTAGTAATAGTAGTAGTAATAGTTGTAGTAGTAGTATTAAATGATATTTTATTGCTGACAATATAGCTAAATGTAATAGCACGTAGATCACATTCTTTAAGACGCGTGTATACTAAAAATAGAAGTATACCTAATAGGCTTACCTGTACGTATACACTATAGTGTAGAAGGTAGGGTAAAGACTCCCTACAACAGTGTTGATTATAAACCTGGTCCTGTGAATGTGGTTTCATACGCATCTCTGACTCGACGGTGCTTAGTTCCTTCAGAAGATTTCTTTGACTCCTGTCAGATTGTGGGAGAGATATTGAGGGAAATAGTAGGGAGATATTGAGGGAGATAGTGGGGAAATAGTGGGGAGATATTAAGGGAGATAGTGGGGAGATATTGAGGGAGATAGTGGGGAGATAGTGAGGGAGATAGTGGGGGAGATAGTGGGGGAGATAGTGGGATATATATTGGGAGAGGTAATAAGGGAGATAGTGGGGGTAGTAATGTGATGGTGATCTGGCTAACCTAATAAATCTTATAATAAAATTAAACCATATATTTAAACGTTATATTAACTAAGACCACAATAACGCAGTGTGCACGAGTATCTCACACATACCTGGTATTAAGCTTCAGTACCTTCTGTACGATGGTGTCCACTTTAACGCTGCCGCTGGTGACCGCTACATCTGCTTGACCGCTGAGGTCTGAGAACTGGCGTCTAACTCGTCCGCTCGACACCACTCGAGTCTTACTGGCATCGTTAACGCTACTGCTACTCGTGGTACTGCTACAGACGCTGGATATCTCGGCGGTCTTCCGCGGAGTATCGGCGCCGAGATTCAGCCGCTGTTTACTCGTGATGTCGGCGGGGTCGACGAGGTCAGCGGGGTCAACGCGTTTCTTAGTCAACGGCCTTCGTTTAGCTTGCGTTTTTCTTCCCCGTGGCTATGAAGAGGATGGTTTGATGAGGGATGGAGAGAGATAGAGATAGGGAGGGGGGTTGTCCACGATCGTGACCTTCACCTCTATCTGACCTTAACTCCGGGCGAAGCGGAGTCGGCGTGCTGTTTCATTAATGTCCTACGTAGCTCTGGATCGTGAAACTCGGCATCCAGTATCTCCTACAATAGGCGTCACGGTTACAATAGTCATACACACGTTACGGCGTATACGATTTCAATATTAAATTATAACTAATGTATCTACATAAATATGTTTTAATCTAAATTAAATCTAATTTCGCGCGTTATTATTAACGGTAACGAATAGCGTAACGATAGCGTAACTAGAGCGTAACTAGAGCGTAACTAGAGCGTAACTAGAGAAATGAAACCCCGCAAGACGAGTCCAGCTCTTTCTCGCGTTTAATGCGTTCCACGAATGATTTGCTAGCGGCCGGTGCTGCTGCTGCTGCTACGGGGACAGTGGCGGCACCCGTCGAAGAGGAGGAGCTCTTCCTGCGACGGTGTCGAGAGCGCGGGTTCGCGGTGTTCTCGCAAGACTTGCGCGCTACGTGTAAACTCCTCTCTGCGTGATGCGACGGAACGGATGAGGCGGAATAGAGGGCGGGTGGGCGGGCGAGGGGGGGTTGCGCATGTATTAGTGTGTGTTAGGTTATGCATGAGTTACTGCACATGTATAATGTGCCATATAATTAATAATGCGAATGTGCGATTAAGATTAATATATAGAGGTACATGTCGGAAATAGAATTATATATAGACTATCGATGTAGAGAAAGTGGATAAGCAATTGTATATATTGTATGGCACATTGCGATAGAGGCACAAACAGTCGAAACTAACTACAATTTCAAATTATTATTAATTATTTATATTTATATTGATAATTATGATCAAGTTTAATATACTATCAGTACTAAAAATAATAGATATATATATAAATATATAAAAATATATAAAATATACATATCAACATTCCACATGATTTGTGTATTTAACTTAATTAATTTGAATATATCATACTCTTTTATTGACATAATAATATAAATCCATAGATATAGATAGAATCTATCTATTTCGATGAAAAGCCTACTGTTTTAATATTTGAATTATATAATATGACTAATATCCACAAAAAATCGCTGATGAAATTTTGTTAATTTATCGATAAAAGTACCATTAGCGTATCCATCTTTTACATGCATTGAGCATGTCAATTTCTTATCCACTTTCTTTATTTTTATGATATATATGGATTATATATAAATAAACTGTATTTTAGTAGCATTTATATACCAATATTATGAGGAATGTTGATATGCTTTACTTTATATATCTTTTATTTGTAGTATAGATAGTACATTTAACTTAAAAATAATAATTTAAAATTTAGTGGCTATTTACTAAATACTATTTAGTAGTAGGTTTCGACTGCAGCGCCTCTATCGCAAAGTGCCGTACACTACATACAATTGCTTATCTCACTACATCGATGGTTAGATACCATGCAAGTAGATAGGCTACAACACAAACCTATCCTGTGTGTGGCCGAGCTCTCGAAGTGAAGCACTGCGAACTTTCCGGAACTGTTCACGTTCAGGAACGAGTTGCACTCTGGTCCACTAATGAAGGCAGTGTAATTAGTGTATGGGTTACTAGTGCTAGTATAGTAGGGCTTATAGTAGGGCTTATAGTAGGGCTTATAGTAGGTCTTATAGTAGGCTTATAGTAGGGCTTATAGTAGGCCTTATGTAGGGCTTATAGTAGGGCTTATAGTAGGCCTTATAGTAGGGCTTATAGTAGGGCTTATAGTAGGGATTATAGTCGTGTTTATAGTAGGGCTTATAGTAGGGCTTATTGTAGGGATTATAGTATTATTTATAGTAGTACTAATACTAGTGCTAAACTGGAGTTTATATTAATGCTAATATTATGACTTATTATAGGGCTTATAGTAGAACTTATACTAGTGCTTATACTGAAGTTTATACTTATGCTGATACTTGTACTATTATTACGGCTTATAGTGGTGCTAATACCTGTTCTTATAAGTACACATGCTAGGGTTTATTTAGTATTGATTTCATGATTCATTAAAGGTGTTGATGGAAAAGAGAAAATCAATAAAATAATATTAAGTACATGCCGGAATAACAATACAGGCAACTAATTATATTATAATCAAACCGTGACAATACATCTATCATAGCCGTACTAGTGTATTATATTTAACTATTATCAAATAATATAAATGGATGTGTTATATGTGACAAATAAATACAACAAATAATATTTATATGTTTATCGATTAATTATAGTTTAAAAAAATAGTTTGCAAACAAAATAATATTATAACGATTACAATAATTGATTAACACTTAGTCTACAACATTATTACTACATTTATTCGTATATTTTTAACATATCAATTATTTATATTCATTATTAAATAAATTAAAATATAATTAATATTATTATATAAATTAATACGTATTAAAAATATCAAATAATATTAAAATTTTATATTTTAAAATTTACAATTAAAATCTGTAATAAATAAATCAAATATATAAAGTTGTATCCGATAAATAATATTTGTTACTACACCTTTACAAGCGCTACAATCATGCTACAGATATAGTATTGATTAACTAAATTAATATTAGTGTAGCTGGAGTCTATGTGTATACACACATATTTGTTATTAAATTAATGTATTAGTATATGAAATGAATAATCTATACAAATATTAATATTTATTTTATTATTGATTATTAAATGAAACATATTTAATTTATTACTTATTATAAAATATAATTTAGACTTATATATACAATTCTAATTGGTGTGTGTCGAATATGGGCCCAGTTAGTTTTGATTACAATATATGAGGTTAAATTCAAAATACTCATTTCGATATTTTAGATACTAGCGTATATGATAAACTTATATGGAAAATGCACATTTATTATATATTATAAGAAATGACCTTTGCAATCATAATCAAAACAAGCCACAGGGGTCATATTCGCCATATTTTCCTAATTACTTATGAATGAGAAAATTCTACAAATAAAAGAGCAGTAAACATGGCATCTAGCTACCTCTACTGGCATTCCTGCTCGGAGAGGAGGTAAACTTCAGGAGTGCTTCTTTTTCCTAACATTGTATATATATATATTAATATATAAATATTTAATCAATTGATATAGTGAAATTTTAAAATTATATGAGTGAAATTTATTAAAAAATTATGCAATTAGATAAAATCATAAAATTATTTATAAAACATAATTTTTGGAATTTACATATTTATTTAGAATTCACCTTTTTCCTCCGCCACCAGTTTGAAAAATTTAGATTTATTTTAATATTTTATAATTATTAGTACTTAATTTTTATATTATGTTTTCAATATATGAATACTTTACATAATACAAAGATTTTTTTAATAATATAAAAAATCGTACAACGAAATTTATTAAAAATCAAAAATTTCTAGAAATAAAAACTTTTAAGGAATTTATCAAAATCCGAGAAATTTAATATAAATATTAATAATGAAATTTATATAATGAAATATTGAAATTCAATATGTATAAATTAGAATTGAGATTATTTTAGTAGTGTATATATTACTAAAACATTATGAATTATATGTATTGTATATATATATACTCCACTATAGAATATATATAACCCTATGTTTAAATTTCTTGGGGCTGGCAGAAACCCCGTGTTGACCAATTTTTTGAATATAAAATTATTATATATATGTTCGTTATTATATTATTATCGTTATGATTACAAATAAATAAGTTATCGTAGATAATACAAATCACATACACTCCTACTTAATGTATAGTCTTCGTAATATAAGTGCTACATAACATTATAGTTATATATATGTTTTACATCAATATGTTTATCTCATTATAGGAATATCATATATATATTTTAAAGAAACACAAGGACCTGACTTTGAATTATTTAAGTATTTCCCTATACAATCATTATCCTCACCATTATTAATTAACATCTACAGCACATCACCACTACAATGTTAGCTTCATAATCCTTGTCACTATTTAAATGTAAACCATCCATGCACCTATTGACATTGTAACCTACCCTCCCTTTTCCTTCATTATTGTACTCTATTTATTTTATTTTTGTTTACTTCTCATGATGCCCATAACCACCACGTGATTTAGTAGTCAATAAAACATTTATAAAATAAAAAAATAATCAAACTTCCTATACAGACTCGTATACCTACCTACTATACGAATCATATACAATAGGTAACCTACCTAATACTATAATACTAATAGGAATAAAAGAGGAGTTACGTAGATGTATAAACTATTAACCTCGGCATCATAATCACTATCACCCCCCTCCCTACTATCACCCACCCCACTATTATCACCACTCCCTAGGTGTCACTAATCCCCTCCTATCATCACCCCCTATTATCACCACCACCCCTACTATCACACCCCGTACAATATTACATAACACTTACAGATCGCGCTGAGACGACGTAACGTTCCTGTCGGTGCGGACTCTGCAAATCATCTCCGGAATGTCGTCGTCGTCGTTCAAAGCGGAGAAGTCGAGCGAAGGAACAAACTCCTCGGGTATTACGTCTTCACTGGACTATCGAGGATAACGTTGATTCATTATTAATAAAAGGGACTCGATTTATTTTATTCTGCGTATTTAATTTATTTTTAATTACATTTTTATTAATTTATAATTTAGGCATTTTTTTACGAACAGATATCATTATCATTATTAGATAAATATGACTGAATTAATAACATTCATAGCGGGTGAAAGATAAACAGTGTTTACATAACTGTGACATATGTGTTAAACATACGCAACACTCGCGGCCTGTGGTGTAATATATCGTTATTATTATTATTCTAAGATATATAATAAAAATAGATGTATATATATCAAATATGCCATTTCCGTTGTAGTTACACTTCATTGTATGAGCACTACTAATGGTTCTCCCAAGCCCCGCCCCTTCATGTAGTACCGAAATAATAGTGGTCTATGAATCATCATAATATCAATACAGTAGATAATCGAGTATCAATACACACTAGATAGATCAATCACTACCATACTAGTATCTATGCTGTTGAAACACTTTCATGACTATTGTTCGCGATATACCTATTACTAAATATTTGCCCAAACGGAGATTTAAACCAATTTATTTGCGTGGAAAACTATTTACATACAAGTCAGAGTAACACTTACTTATATCTAAACCTATACCTATAACTATTCCATACCTAGTTTGTTTACTAACTGAACTTATGTCCTGCAAGGACTTCACTATATCTGCATTCTTGTGCAATGTTTCTCTAAGTTTCTAGTGATATATAATGGTAAGTAAAAAAAAGTGATAGCATTAGTTGTAACAGTAATAGTAGTAGTTGTAGTAGTAGTAGTAGTAGTAGTAGTAGTAGTAGTAGTAGTAGTAGTAGTAGTAGTAGTAGTAGTAGTAGTAGTAGTAGTAGTAGTAGTAGTAGTAGTAGTAGTAGTAGTAGTAGTAGTAGTAGTAGTAGTAGTAGTAGTAGTAGTAGTAGTAGTAGTAGTAGTAGTAGTAGTAGTAGTAGTAGTAGTAGTAGTAGTAGTAGTAGTAGTAGTAGTAGTAGTAGTAGTAGTAGTAGTAGTAGTAGTAGTAGTAGTAGTAGTAGTAGTAGTAGTAGTAGTAGTAGTAGTAGTAGTAGTAGTAGTAGTAGTAGTAGTAGTAGTAGTAGTAGTAGTAGTAGTAGTAGTAGTAGTAGTAGTAGTAGTAGTAGTAGTAGTAGTAGTAGTAGTAGTAGTAGTAGTAGTAGTAGTAGTAGTAGTAGTAGTAGTAGTAGTAGTAGTAGTAGTAGTAGTAGTAGTAGTAGTAGTAGTAGTAGTAGTAGTAGTAGTAGTAGTAGTAGTAGTAGTAGTAGTAGTAGTAGTAGTAGTAGTAGTAGTAGTAGTAGTAGTAGTAGTAGTAGTAGTAGTAGTAGTAGTAGTAGTAGTAGTAGTAGTAGTAGTAGTAGTAGTAGTAGTAGTAGTAGTAGTAGTAGTAGTAGTAGTAGTAGTAGTAGTAGTAGTAGTAGTAGTAGTAGTAGTAGTAGTAGTAGTAGTAGTAGTAGTAGTAGTAGTAGTAGTAGTAGTAGTAGTAGTAGTAGTAGTAGTAGTAGTAGTAGTAGTAGTAGTAGTAGTAGTAGTAGTAGTAGTAATAGTAGTAGTATTATATATCACAAGGTTAAAAAAACTTACTATCTGGTTAAAAGTGCAAGCATATGAACACAGACACGCACGCATACATACTCACATATACATACACATACAATCTATGACTATTAAAAAAAGAACAAGTGAAAATTAAAGTTGACAGCAATACTAACACGTGTGTACACAGTAATACTTGAATCACACACACACACACACACACACACACACACACACTAACGTGAATATCTGTATAGGTTAGCTTCACTTCGTCTTCGCGATTAGAGTGAGAGTTGCTAGTCTGTAGAGGTATCGACCAATGAGAAGAGGATAAGGGAAGGGGAGGGGAAGAGCTAAAAGAGAAGGCGGAGTCGAGGAGTAGGAACATGAGGGGGTGACTAAAGTAGCAAGCTGAAAAGGGATGGAGAGGGAGGAGAATGAGAGGGATGAGAAGGAATCTGAAAAGATGTGACCTTGGAATAGCTGTCGTCGTCGTCGCTCGATGAACTAGTGACGGGCCCTTCTGATTGGTCGGAGGCGAAAGTGTCGGAGGAGTTCTCATCGAAGTAGTCGTCTTCGTGTTCATATCTGCCCGTTAGATTGCCTGCGCGGCGGAGACATATGTAGACTATAGTACAATACTGAGGAGTTTGACCGGTTATATATGTGCATCGTAGCGGCGGTTCTGTGTATTATTTATATACCGGACAGTGTGTATTCTATATCATACAATTATACATTTCTCATTTACGATCAAAGCATATGATTCGCTGCTATATCGTTATACATTATTAATCGTAGTTATACTTAATCTCGTAGTAAAATAGTAGTCGATTATAATCGACTAATAATTATTATCGAATAGGTTGTACGTGATCTGTAAAATTCATGCTATGTAACATACTGGTTTTATACACCGACAATAGAACATTTTCTATTTTTTCCATTTTAATTTAGAATAATAAATAATATAGATTTTAGAAAAAATATTATATATCATTGAAATTTAACAGAAAAAAAATTAAAATTCTTCTAATAAATATTATAATTATTATTATATAAAAATAGGAAGTAAAGGAACTCTCGAAAGGCAGCTAACATACAGCAAAACTTTTACACAGCAAAACTTTTACACAGCAAACATGTCATGGATAGTTTAAACACCCTAGTAGATAATCTTAGATTATTATTTTATAAGTAGTGTAACAATAAAACAGCTAATCATATACTTTAATCGAAAATGAGAAATTAATAATTGTATGATATAGAATACATAAATATTAAGGGAGTGACATTGTATGTAAAAGTATTCACTCGAGCAATGATAATAGATAGGGAGGATTAACGATACAATGCTACATTTATCATCACTCGCATTTAAATATAGGTAATGTATTTTTTTAAATTTATATTAAGTTTATGCGTTTATGGGTTAATCATATAATTCAGAAGATTTATTTTAAATTTCAATTGTTATATATTTCATTATATGCCGCTATCTTTATAATTATTAATATATTAATTATTTTAAAAAAATAAAAGAATAAGAATAAGAATCAGTTTTGAGTGAATATATTTATATCTGTAAAATCTTTATTAAAATATAAATCAATTATTTGATAGGTATCAACTCTGAATATCTATATATTCTGAAAGTTAGCTTAATATACCAATAGAATATTATTCATGTATATATCAAAAATAATTATACTGAAAAAATAAATTGTAATTGTCATTGTAAAAATATATTGATAATATATAAATTATGTAATGGAATGAATTTCTATATTGTCATACAGTGTTTTACTATATAATATTATATAATACTTTACTATATAATAATATTATATGATTATTAATACTATATAATTAATTATATCACTTTTATATCACATTATATGGTCTTATAAAAACATTATATATGCATATTTATATTGGTTAGTGGTTACTTTTATATATGTGTAGATAAATGTTACCTCCTAAATAAATATGGAATAAATTAAAATAAATATAAATAAATATATATTATGTAAAATTCAAAAAATTAAACAAAATATATTTTAAAATCTTATTAAAAAATCTCATAATTATAAATATATATTTAACTTATATAATAATGTATTTGTTTCATATATTGTAATTAAAATAATATAATATAAATTTACATTTACAAATTTAATGATTATACAAATAAAATATTAAAAATTAAAACAAAGATATTTCATTAAACATAAAGTAATCTTATAATGAATGCCCACAATATTTATAACATACACAATTATGTATCTATTTCAAATTGATTTAAAAATATTTATTATACGTAAATTCCTTTTTCTATTAATATATTAGATATATTAAATATTTATTTATAGATTAATATCTATATGTTATAGTAATAATTAAAACTATATTAGACATTTTAATTTAGAATAATAAATAATATATATTTTAGAAAAAACATTATATAAATATCAATATAATTTGACAGAAAAAAAATTAAAATTCTTCTAATAAATATTATTATTATTATTATTATATATATGTAATAATATAAAAAATCGTGTATTATAAATATTAATTTAAAGGTTCAATAATAAAGTGAACTTTTAAACTCGTTAAAACACATACGTCTCGGATAGCCTTGACTCAAAAAAAACATGGGTCTCGGAACGTCGCATAATTTAGTAGCACATATAATTCAATAAATTAGCATTCAATTTATATAAATGAAAATGCATAAATATGTGATAATATTTTTTCTTTATTATATGATTATATAAAAGTTGTCTTTATATTTTAGTTTTTGAGAATTTTCATATTCTACAACTGTATGTATATATAATGTTTATTTATAAATATAATGTTTATTTTTAAAATAAATAATTATTATTTAATAAATTATAAATAAAAATTTCCTATCATCAATATCTTGTATTAAACTGGTTATTATCATCATAATAGTAACAACATTATATCGTTTATTTTAAATATAATGTTAACAGTATTAAAACAAATAGTTATTAAATAAAAAGCATTTAAATTGACAACTAATACAAAATAATGTAAATATATAAATTATAAATAACAATAATTAATTATATTATAATGATTTAATGAAATAACGTTGTTTTATAATTTGTTCTGCATTATATGAATAAAACTTGCATATTTATTATTAAATTAACCAAACTATTGGTCACAATACTGTATTTTGAGGAAGTTTATGATTTATAGAATTATTTATTTCAATTTTATAAATGGGCGATCTACATATAAATGCTGACAAAGCTCTCATATTAGTATTGAATGTGGATACAGATGAGTTAATTAATAAAATTTATAAAATACCTTATTATTTAATATATATTAAATATGTTATCAATATATATATATATATATATTTTTTATAAATTATTTTTAGTTTGATATTTATTTTAATTTTAAATAAAAAATTATTATAATTAATTAAATAAATATAATATTAATAATAATATTTATATTCCATTTCATTCTTCAGATTATTACAATATATGTTATACTAAATAAAATAAATATAACTTGCAATAGAAAAATGTCAATATATGAGTACAAATGTATGTTTTTTAAAAACATGCGTATATTTCATTTAAAATAAACATAATCTCAGGGCATTTAGTGGCTCATCATTTAAAATGGCCGAGTCTTAAAAGGTTAATGAATTACGCGGTAGTACCGAAGTGAATAGTAGTTGTGTAGCCGGTGTACTAACTAGGAGCGGCAAGTTTGATGTCCTGTCCTCGGTTAGTCTTCAACGTCACCGAGTTATTGATCCAGCGCCTCCTCTTCGCGGGTGCCGTCTTAGCTCGCATCTGATCGCCCCGTCTCCTCTCCATCTCGCTCGCTACACAGAAAATAGAGGGCATGTGTAGTTTAATGTTACGGCGATAGGCATAAAATTGAAATAAATAATGCTATAAATCATAAACTTCCTCATAATATAGCATTGTTATAGTTTGGTTAATTTAATAAATACTACGCGAGTCTCATTCATATAAAGCAGAACAAATTATAAAACAACGTTATTTCATTAAATCATTATAATATAATTAATTATTGTTATTTATAAGTTATATATTTACGTTATTTTTTATTAGTTGTAAGGCGCCGATGACGCGAGGTTAGCAATAGAGCGTGATCTATGATTAAGATAGTGAGATGCGTTCGTCCAGAAATGAGTTGTTTTATAGGCTTAGGTGAAGAAACTGAAGATAGGGTTTAAGGGTGCCTATTTTTAATTGTAAAGTATTATATAGGCAAAAATTGGTCTACTAAAAAGCCTACTCCTACTAAAATATTTAATCATTTTTTTTTAATTAAAAAAAAATAATATTGAAATATATTAGCTCTACAATAAACCTATCTAAGATTTTTTATATATTTAAAAAAAAAGAAGATAATAGAATTTAAAAAATAAATGTTGTAC
>OZ025242.1:75757961-75914499 GCA_964019155.1 Osedax fenrisi
GGAGAAGCCGTAGATTTGTTATAAATAATTGGAAAGAGTCCAGGATAATATATATATATATTATTACTAGTTGACTTATAGTAGTATTGATAAGCTAAAGCTGAAGAGATGAAGGACTCTAAAAGCGTGTACACACCGCTAGCATCAAGTGCAGCATTAAGTGCAGTTAGACAAGGAATAAACTATCAAAATCTGATACATGTCAATAACCAATATATAGATATACTGCCTATTTATACATACATATAAGTTTAGATTAATATTAACTGCATCTATCAAAATAGGTGGCATATCATTAATAAATAATATAAAAAAGAGGCCCAAGAACTGATCATTGGGGTACTCCATATTCTATACAATCTTTCAATGATAATGAATATGTATTCTTGTAACAATAAATCATTTAATCATATAACTTTTTTTAAATTCTTTCATTTTACCGCTGAATCCATACGATTCTAATTTATCAATTAATATATTATGATCTACGACATGAAAAGCTTCTTTAAGATCTAAAAATATTGTTGCTACTTTTTTATTATTAGTATTTTACAAAATAAAATGTTGTATATTTATTAATGATAAAGTTGTATTGGAGTTTGGTATGAGCCATACTGATTATTATTAATTATATTATTTTATGTATAAAATTTGATAGTCTATATATGATTTTTTCTAATATTTTACTTATTTTTGGTAGTAAAGAAATAGGTCTATAATTTGTTATTAATTGGTTATTATTATTTTTATATATTGATTTAATTATTGAATCTTTCATATTATCTGGATATATGTATTTATCAATGCATAAATTAAATAAATTATTAAGTGGAATCAATATTTCATATATAATTTCTTTTATTAAATACATATTATAATTATGTATATCTTTGGAGTTTTTTTACTTCATACTATTTGCTACATTAATAATTTCATTAATTGTTATTGGTAAAAAAATAACTTTTAGAATAATTAAAAAAAAAATTTTTAAAACAATTTTTTCTGATTAAATTTCAATAGAATAATTTATAGTTTGTCATATTGTTGCAAAATACTTATTATTAAAGCAATTGCATTGATCAATTTATTTATATATTTCAATATCTTTATAAATAAATATAGATGGATACTAATTTTCTTTTTATTAATTTATTAATTATTTTCCAATTTTCTTCTTGTTTATTATGTGAAAAAAGTTATTATTTTATAGTAATCATTTTTATCATGTTTTAAAGTTTTCTTGATTTTATTCTTTAATTTTGTATATCTATTTAGTAAATACATACAATAATAGATTTATATAAGCTGAATAATTAATTTTTCTTTTTTATTGCATTCTTTAATTTATTAATTAGCTTCTTTATCTAATTCTTTAATTTATTAATTTATTAATTATACTGGATATTTATTTTGGCTTTTTTAATTAAATGACAATTTTGTTGACCATATCATTAAAATATTAATAAAATTATTATAACATAGAGAAGAATCTGTCAATTCCGATAATACAATTTGCCAGTTTATATTTATAAAATAATTTTTTAAATATTCAATATTTTGTTGCTTAAAATTTCTAAAATATCACTTTATTATCACATTTTTTAACATGAGAAAATGATGTAAATATAAAAATTAAAATAAATTGATCTTTTTTATATCAGTATAAATGGTTCTATTATTTGTTATATGATCACTATTAGAAAGTACATTATCAATTGTTGAGTTGGAATAATGAGTCGGTATTGTTATCATGATTGTTAGTCCTAATTGTGTTAGTATATATTTAAAATTATTAGAAATTAATGAAATTAATATTAATAAATCTATATTAAAATCTCCACATAAATATATTTCATTATTTAAAAATTTAGAATATATATAATAAAATAAATCATTAAAAAATTCGTTATTACTATTAGGATCTATATATTGCCGAGATTATTTGTATATTTTTAGTTGTCTTTTTTATTTGTATTAATAATATTTCAATATCATCTATAATAGAAATAGTTAATTCGTATATTACATATACATTTAGAGATTTATTTGCAAGTATAGCAACACCCCAACAACTTTTTATAATTTTGAGTGTACGATTTTTTTTAAATATATTATAATTATTAAAATATATCAATGAGTACATATGAATATATATATATATATATATATATATATTAATATATATAATAAACATAATTTGAATTGGGCATAATGTCAGAGTAACAAATGAACTAACAACACATGTGTGAAGCCACATTGGGCTCATCCAGTTGAATGGGTAGTAAATAATATATACTTATATAGTATATTATATAGTATACTTATTTAGTATAGTAAAATATATAGTCTACTATATACTCTTGCATTGAAATGTTATTAGTGTTAATAGAGGATTTATTCTGTGATTCTGATAACATATAATATCATCAATATTTACATATAAACATTTACATATAGATATAATGTGTATCAGTAATTAACTCAAATAATATTATCAAATATACTTACAAATACAAATACTTTTTTCGTAAAGTATCAAACACAAATAGAAATATTTATTTAATCTTTTATAAAAATATAAATAAAAATTAAATAATTAGAGAAATTTAAAATTAGTAAATATTTTAGAGATAATTGTGTACAATCAATCATAAATAGATATCATTTTAGTAGAAAAATAACTGAAATTATTTAATAAAAAAATAAAAAAATTCACTATTATCAAACCCAGTCCTATCTTACCCAGTCCTAGCTAACCTAGTCCTGGCTAACCCAGTCCTAGCTTACCCAGTCCTACCTTACCCAGTCCTAGCTAACCCAGTCCTGGCTAACCCCGGTTAGTTATACATTAATCACAGGCCAATTGGATAATATGTAAATATGCTAATATATATATAATGAACAGTTCTCTACGATATGTTATAGTAGGATTACATCTCCTAATGTATATCGTAGACAGCTCATAATCGAGCTAATTTACCTGCTTATTCTATATTTAAACATCGCCTCGTAGTCATGACTTATTATATTCCCATTACAATATATATATATATATATATAGATTATTAATCGTTAATAATAATTAGTATTATATATTACTATATATATATATTATAGACATATTAATGTGGAAATATAAACAAATCATGACTCATATCATTGTTTAAATATAGATTATGCAGATAAATAAGCGTGCGTATAAGGCGGTGACAGTGCGTTAAAACCTATTATATCATCGTTATAAATCCAAAACTATTATGTTCGTATTATTTACATTTAAGTCATTTAGGGTATGAATTTATGCATATCATCATTTAAAATATCATCCAGAGACTATAGTATATAACATAGATGTAGAGAAAGTGGATAAGCAAGTAAATGTAGTGTACGGCACTTTGCGATAGAGGAGCTGCATTCGAAAACTTCTATTAAATACTTACTATATTTTAAATTATATTATTTATATATACATATTACTGCTTCAAGGAACATTATATCCATATGGTTATAAGTTAAACTTCATCCATGTTCCTGGATGGGATGAAAGGACTCCACCAAATAAAAATAACAATAAAAATTATTACGATCAATTCTAATGTACTATCTATGCTAAAAATAATAGTTATAAATGAATAAAATACACTATATCAAATTGATATTATCAATATTCCTCATACTTTGTGTATTTAAATGCATTTTAATTGAAGATGTCATACTATTTAATGACACATATAATCTAAATCCATAGATAGAAGACATTTCTATATAATTTGCCGAAAATCCTAGTGTTTCAATATTCGACCTACATAATATGACTAATATCCAATCAAAATAACTGATGCCATTTTTTTAATTTATCGATAAATGTGTCATTCGTGTATCAATCATGAATTGCTCATCTGCTTTCTTTAAATCGATGTTAATGACCAGTATCGCCAGATATAGACCAATATATAGCATTATAGTCTAGTATAACCCAGTACATACCAGTATATACAGGTATGGAATGGTATAGACCATTGTTGACAACGCTACAATCGCAAAAACACAGCAGCGCGTAGAGATTTATCGTGAAAACGTGATTAGAAATGTACGTAATAGAGGCGACGCGTGTTTCGCGATTCGTTAACGGCGTAGCGTATTCTATTTATAGCACGGGTATAGTTGGCATCGTACGATGTACATCGTACGGCGCGTCGATAATGTCAATGAAACTTAAGTAGTGATTCGTTGTGACTCTTACATTCGAGTCATATATTACTTAATCGTAAACATTAATAATAATGTTATAAGTATGGTACTTATACTTGCATGCTTGCGTGTCTATATAGACTATTTAAGAGCGCTCACATAAACTTATATGTATCATATAATAAACTTGTATATATGCATTGTTAATTAACTAATCTTTATAAAATATATATATATATATATATATATATATATATATATAGTATACTAAACATAATAGTAAATCTATTATAATATAAGGTTTATATACATATTATGTTTAATGAACACTACATTTATGTATTACAAATATTTACTTGTAATCTAATGTTAATTGAACTACATGCCGAATCAGACAAATGTATTAATGTAATTATATCAACGATTTGTGAAGCAAAGATTCACTCTATTCAATTTGTGAAATTATTGAAATATCACATACTGAAAACTATTTATTTCTAATTCTATTTTATATTTGTTTATATGTAAATTGGAAATATATATCACTATTTTAATTAAAAGTTTAAGTTTAATTTAATTTTTGTATACAATAAATATTTAATTTATACTGTTTGTTTTAAGAATATAACATTATTGTATAATAAGAAAAATTGTCCTTAAAATATATAGCCATATTTGAGAAATATGATTAATCATAGGTCCATTTTCAAATGTAAAATTATACATATTTTGTAACATTCTTAATCAGGATGTAACAATAATTTGACAATCGCTTTTGAAATTACAAATTAAAATGATAGTATTGCCACCTATATTTCAAACTAATTTAAAATTTATTTCACGAAAATAAATACAAGCGATATATCATCTTTCGCACAATCATTGCTTATATCAACAGAGTATATTCTTCTCATAGGGTATAGACAATGTATATAGTGTATAGTATACATATGTAATCTCAGTTATAATATCACATAGTAAATTTTCATCGCCACACAATTCAACTAAATATAGAAACTCTTGTTAACGTTTATGTAACTTATACACTATAAGAATTGTATTTTCGAGCTTATAATCATAGATAATGTATTCTTTTGTTAATGAAAATAGTGATTTCATAATGAGAGTATAATAATGTTATATTATATTACACATATTGATATATCTATAGATTCGAATTACCTAATAGTCCACATAGATTAGATAACTCTAAATAGATTAGAATATTCTATACACAATTCGGGGCCCTCTGATGAATTACTTATATCATAATTTGTAATGAATTATGTCATCGTAAAACGTATAGCTACAGTCATTGTATTTAATATGAAAAACAAACTAAAACTGCTTTCACAACAACAAAAAAACAGCCTGATATCGGCTGCTTCAAATTATTCATTTTAAAACATTTACTAGATATATAGGGCGATTCGAAGATTTATTATTTGATGATATGTAATTTATATATATACAAACTAATAAGGTGTGCGATGACTAGGGGCGCTGAAACATGGGGGGACGGGGGGGGGGGTATGTCCCCCCACTTTAAAATCTAGGGGGACACCCTATGTATTTGTCCCCCCACTTTTACCACAAAATTTATTTTAATTGGTTAGTCCTCCCTACATATAAACCATCGTTCCATCGACCCTAGCGATGACTAATTCACACAAAAACTGCCAGATTTAGATATTCGACGATATCGGCTTATATAAAAGTGCTATTTAAATCCGCAGGGCACATTCGTTTGTGTGGAGTCAGCGTAAGACTCTTACTAGATATGGTCAAACTAATCTGTATCAATGTTCAACATATACGATCTACACGTATTATCGTATGTATTTGTTACGTATATTATAGATAAATAAATACATCGGTAAGTGAATCGCACAGTAACAAATATGAAAAACATAATTATAGTGATTATAATAATAGCATATCATCCCAATTAAATTTACTTATATTTTTAGTATATTTAATATATGATTATAGTATATGTATTAGATATTAGATATATGTATTAGAGTATTCTAGTATAGTAATATATAATAAACGAATTGTAATAATTATTATAATAATGGTTTACATTTAACTCGTGAAGGTAATGCATGATCATGATAGCACCCAGCAAACAGTAAGAGCAGCATAATAGCAGCATAACAGCATATGCTAGAGCCTCAAATGTTTACATTGTGCTATTATTACATTGTGCTATTATTACATTGTGCTAGTCCAGCATGATAGCAGCATAATAGACATTTAATAGCAGCATAATAGCACAATGTAAACATTTGAGGCTCTAGCATATGCTGTTATGCTGCTATTATGCTGCTCTTACTGTTTGCTGGGCAAGTATACTTGTTGTTGGGTTGGAACCTAAATAGAGCTCTGATATATCGCGTATACTAGCTTAGCCCAATAATAGCTAGTTATATCCACAATTGTGACCTAATTAGTATAAGGCTTAACTCTGTCAAAATTTAATACGGCTTAATTCCATCAGATTCAATAGATATGACTCCTTATAAGTTAAATTAAAGTTAGGTACTTTTTGTATTTGTATTCATATTCTTAATATATAATATATCATAATGATTATGATTGTGATGTTTAATACAATCATTGTAACAATGTATTACATTATGATAATGATTATTATAATCATTATTATAATGATTATATTAATGATTTAATCATAATCATTACGTAACATCTAATATAATTATGATAATCATAATGATTATATAATTACTTATGAATATTTTTTAATAATTATTATTTAATAAATATCTCAATAAACTTACCTCCATGGCGAAGATTTCAATTCCTAAAAGAAGCGCATAGTTTTAATCTATAAGGGCTATGTTATGAAATGTAACGCGTATATTGAATAATTTACATGACCGGTTTACCTTGACAATTATATAAACAATGTTTAGAATGGTTATATTTTAGATAAACTTATATTATAAATTATTATAAGAGATGCGTTACGATATATATTAATTATATTTCAATATACTCCTACACTATTACAATTCTATTGATCTATAATATCATATATTCTAACTTATTCTAGATACATTTTAAAATTATGTTGTTTTATTTTGTAATGCATTATGTTAATGTTCATACAACTCGGTAGGGTAATTACTAATTGAGTAATTGAATGTTCGGAAATTTCGTACAATTTTAATAGAGACTAATTCTAGTGTTTATTTCCATTCATAAAATATAATTAATAAAGTTAAAAGTTAACCATATTATATACTAAGCTAATACTTTTAATAGTCCTGTGATCTATATATACCGAATTGACTTTTAATATTATTAAATTTATTTAAAAATTAACAAAATTTTTAACTTTTAACAATTTATAATTTTATATAAATTTGAGGCTATGCATTAAATAAGGCATATTTGTTATTCAGTAATCACATCCGCGTATGGCATTAACAATTACGTAATTAATCAAGTGTCTGTGTAAACATATATCTTTACATATTTATTAAATTTACATAGCAAAAAGTAAAAGACTCATAATAGCAGCATAACAACATATTTAGTAGCCTAAAATGTTTACATTGTGCTATTATGTTGCCATTAAATGTCTATTATGCTGCTATTATGCTGATATTATGTTTCTATTTAAAGTATATTATGCTGCTATTATGTTGCTATTATTAGAATAGCAGCATAATATATTTTTAAAATTACTTTTAATAGCAACATAACAGCAGCATAATAGCATGACAAATTAATAGCAGCATAATAGCAAGACCTCCTATAACCTCTATAACCTCAGAGGTTATAGGAGGTCTTGATAATAGACATTTAATGGCAACATAATAGCACAATGTAAACATTTTAGGCTATTAAATATGCTATTATGAGGCTATTACAATTTGCTGGGTAAGTAGGGATAATATCTGGAAGTAGGTATCTATCTGAAGTACCTATCTCCCTGGTAATATCATATCATCATGATATAATATATTAAATATGATATTAAATAATTTAATATCATATTTAATATGATAATACTTATATGATGAGGGATTACGATTAAACAGGATGAGTTGATTAATTGATAACGCTGCTCGCCACACACAACAGTTGTTACTGAATAACAAATGTCAAAAGCTCATCGATATAAAGACAGTTTTTTATATAATGAAACTTTCTTTATATCGAGGATTTAATGATTCTCCAAATTTCTTTATTTTTCTTATTAATCTCCGGTTTTTATATATATTTTTCATATTACTATAATTATTATAATAATACAAAATTAATAATTTACTATAAGTATACTTATTATTTTTTGTTCTGTATTATCTTGTTTTGTGTAAGTATATATATATATGTTTCTTATTTATTATATAATTAAAGTAAAACATTAATAATTTACTATTATTACAGATTTCAAATTGATATTTATTATATGTTTGTTTTATATGTATAG
The DNA here is from genome assembly GCA_964019155.1 of Osedax fenrisi. Taxonomy (NCBI): domain Eukaryota; kingdom Metazoa; phylum Annelida; class Polychaeta; order Sabellida; family Siboglinidae; genus Osedax; species Osedax fenrisi. The sequence goes on from OZ025242.1 coordinate 75,766,618, forward strand.
ATTGGTTTTAATTGATTTTTTAAATATTCTGTTAGTAATTACTAACAGAAATATATTAATATATTAAATATTACACTATTATGTGACTATATAATTATAATTATAATGCATTTCTATTACAGGTTATAATGTTAAGAATTCAATATATTTAAATAGAATATGTATTTATAGATATCTATAGATGGGCAAATACCCATTTGTAAAACAATGTATTTTATTTTTACGTTATATTTTATTTCTATATTCGATCATTTTTACAAAACACTATATTTGGTATTGACATCAAATTTGATTTGTTCTTAAGAACCGTACATTTGAACTGAATACAAATTATTAATATAGGCGATGCTATTGGAGAGTGTATGCAGTGTTTGGTATGGGTTTAAGTTTATTACCCCCTAATGTATGTTATTCTCCTATAAATTGATTTTTATATAGAAATTCTGTCCAAACCCATTATTTCCTGTTTTAGATTATTTTTCATTTTTTTTACGTAGACGTTTTTTTATTAAACGTTTAATTTCTCATTATTAATATTGTAATTTCGTATTCATTCTTTTTTATTTCAATAACGTATGTTATCGTTAGTAAATATTTATACTTTCAAATATATATTTGCTTTTTATCAACACAAATCATGATATGTTATTATTTATATCAATAAAATTATTAAATCCAGATTTGTATCTTTACTTTATCCATAGCATTCGCAAATCCATCATATTAAAATCTGTAAATCAATATTTACTAGTCTTGTATTATCTACCTTAAGCCGTGTACACACCGCTAGAATCAAGCACAGTATCAAGTGAAGTAACAAGTCGCCGCCTAAAATCTATCAAAAGTTCTATTTTCTAGTAACAAGTCGCCGGTGCTATGTGAACAGCTATTTGCGCGGTACCAAGCGCAGTAACAAGTCGCCGAGCTCTGGTAACAAGTCGCCGTCAAATTCAACACGTTCCATTTTGATAAATATACACAGTAACAAGTCGCCGGCCTCTAGTAACAAGTCGCCACACTCGCGGTACTTGATGCTGGCTATCTGGACACACATAATAATTTATACCTAGCATCAAGTGAGGTAACAAGCACAGTAACAGTTGGTGCTAGCGGTGTGTACACGGCTTTAGACTATATAGTAATATCCTACTAATTAATCTCACAGCTAAATATCTAGAGCCGGTAGTTGACACAAAGAGCAGTTAGAACGATCTACCACACGCTGTATCGATTGATCAACAACGATATACGTATTATCAGCCTGATGAAGATACTACACTGGCTTACAGCTGCTTCACGTATAATATACAATCTCTTAATGTGACATCATATTATTTATATAATTGAAATAGGTAAATAGTTTTAAATAGTAATGCCATAATGATTTAAATCGTATAATTAATCAATATATAATATATGACTTTATTTATAAGCTATTTGCGCGCAATAACAATGTAAAATAAACATAATACTATCAGAGTATAAGAGATATAATAATAAACGCAATCAATTTATCATTTATGTAAAAGTATATTTTATTTTATCCATTATTTTAGTGATAAAATCCTCATAACAAAATATCAATACATGAAATAGATCATTATAGATCACTGATAGTAAAGGCCTATAATATTAACCCATAATAAATGTATATATAATATTGACCATAACAGCATAACTTCACCTATATAATATTGGCATATAGTATGCACTAATCGTTAATTCTGAACTCATTTGAATAATATTACATATTCGCGTAAGATCTATAAACAAATAAGATAATTAATTTGATTTATTATTCAAAATATCATTAATAATGCGTATACAATATAGTCGATTAATGAAAACAGTAAGATAATACACAACGATGTACACGTATACAATTTGTTCACACTTTACCGACGTCGAGATTAAATGATTTAAATGATTATACAAAATGCATGTTACACACACTGCATGGTGACCTAGTTCACCTAACCAGAATGTGAACGGTAAACGGTATTAATGATCTTCACCGTAGTACTAACCCTTCGCGAGCGATGCATAGGCTCCTCTAGAACTTATACGCATCAATGCGTACAGTGGTAACCGGGGCGCGCAATATATAAAATTCACTGTTTAGAGATGGGAAATCATCGTATTGGATACGGATATCGAAACGTAGATCGTGGATAATAATAACGTGATAATAATACTATATCGAGAGTGGTGAGTCACGCGTATGGGACAGGTGGGAGGGGCACAATAGAATGTTACGTAAGATACAAATAGATAATCAGACGAAGCGTGGTTTTAATAAAACGCGTAAATAACAAAACACGCGCATACTAGAGGGGGCGCTCGTGAATCATAGTTTTAATTCGGTACGCGGAATAAGCCATGAATAATAAAGCACGTGAATGATAAAGCATGCGTAATAAAGCACGTGAATGATAAAGCATGAATAATAAAGCACGTGAATGATAAAGCACGTGAATGATAAAGCACGTGAATGATAAAGCATGAATAATAAAGCACGTGAATGATAAAGCATGCGTAATAAAGCACGTGAATGATAAAGCATGCGTAATAAAGCACGTGAATGATAAAGCATGAATAATAAAGCACGTGAATGATAAAGCATGCGTAATAAAGCACGTGAATGATAAAGCATGAATAATAAAGCACGTGAATGATAAAGCATGCGTAATAAAGCACGTGAATGATAAAGCATGCGTAATAAAGCACGTGAATGATAAAGCATGCGTAATAAAGCACGTGAATGATAAAGCATGCGTAATAAAGCACGTGAATGATAAAGCATGCGTAATAAAGCGCGCGCAGGTGCGGTGTTTTAGTAAACGAGTTATTGCATAACTTTGAATTGATTTTAATTAACGATGAAAGAATTGGTAGCACGACATCGATAGAATGCTGCAGCTATTGCCGAGAGCGTATCGCGGGTATATAATTAGGTAGGCAGGCAGTACGGCAATACCAATGCCTGGGCGGTATTGTTTAGATGAAACGTAGAGTCCACCATCTTGGATTGCAGGATTTATTCGTTTACATAGCAATTTACGTGTATTTCAGATTTTATTATAATTATACATTATATTATATTTATATATATATATATATAGGTATTTTGTTGAACATTGAAGTATGAGAATGAGATTTGTTATATTGATGTTAATATAATTAAGTTAGTATCATTGGAAGCTTATTAAATTATATAATAAGAGTTATATTTTTGATTTTCAAATTTGTATTAAAAAAGTTATGAACAAAAATGTGCAAAATCTCCATTCACAAGATCGGGTAATGGTGGATCCAATGTTTCACTTAATATTGCCGAATTCCTATCTACCTAAATATATATCTGTGGTGCATATACAACGACAATAGATATATCGAAAACATACACGCGCTCTGTACCACCTCTATGGAGTCGAAAGGGTGAGGGTTGCTGGGTAGCATGATAGGAAAGATGAGAATATATTGTAATCTAGCATTAAAAATTGATTAGAATCGTTACAGAGGGAGAGAGAGAACTACAGGTATGACATGTGGGGATAAGATGAAAGGTTGGCATTAACTACCTCAGTATAACATTGAATAAGTTTTATTATAATTAATTTTTTTTTCTTTACCATTATTTAATTACACTTTTGAGAATTGTTAGTTTTAATTTAACCGTCTAAAAAATTATTATTATTGTAATGTCTCATTAACGTTTATAGTCACTTGTAGTTAGTATAGTGTATTAACTACCTGCACGTTTCAACTACGTTCGTATACAGCAGGCATATCACTCGTGTTATCATGTTATCAGCTGAGCGCTCTACATCTAATCTAATCGCGCGATATACATGTATTGTATTAGGTACTGTTAGGTACAGACGTATCAAGATATGCGCGTGCATAGTAAGTGTAAAACTGTGGGCGAGCGAAAATCTACATTACCACGACGCGTTACTACACCCGCGTAGTAATGCGGTCGACGGTAGGTTGTATAGGGGATATCGAGGTAGTATCGGCGGACGCATACACACATCAAATTCACATATATATATATATATATATACACACGCGCGCGCGAGCGTATGCATAGCACATTAACTAGAATTCATCACCGTTCATCATTTATTTCACCGATACTATCACCGCCGTCGCTATTTTCTGTCGGCGTGTTTCTTGCTAGGCGTCGATTTCGCGTCCTTCGACGACGCGACCTTGACATTGAGGGGCGGCGACGACGCAGACTTGCCTACCTTCGTGGAGGCGTGTCTTGACGTCGACGCCGGATGGGCCTTGACGACGGCCTTGGCGACGGCGGGCTTGACGACGGCGGCGGGTTTAGGGCGCGACGGGGCGGGGGCGGCTGAGGCGTTAGACCGCGCGGCGATGTTGTCCAGCGACGACAGAGACATCAGGTGATTCATGAGGTCCACGCTGCGCTTCGTCTCGGCGGTAACCGGGGCCGCCGGTACCGTTGGAGCTGGAGACGGTGGTGACTTAACGGGCGTCGACTGGACGGATTCGACGGGTGAGGGCAATGGGTGTCGGGTTTCCACGAGTTTACCGCCGACGATGTAGTTGTCGAAGAGGTCGGCGTAGAGTTCACGATGAATGGAGGCGTTGTGGTGCGCCAGCCGCAGGAACGCCTTCACTAGCCGCGAGAACTGGTTCAGTACGCAGACGAGGCCGGGCGGAACTGGCTGCGGAGGGGGGTGAGAGAGGGAGGGGTTAATTGAGGTCGATTGATTGTAATTTAGTCGTTGCGATAATATTGATTATAGTTTTTGTGATGATAGTTATTATAATCTATCACGTTGAATCATTTACATATATATATATATCACCATTATTTATAAATAATTCATTTATGCTAATATCATGATGTAAATGATGATACTATTCATTAATTTTAATATTTAAATAACAATAGAATAATTTTATAATCGCAATTTTATAAATATTTATTGGAAATCATCATTTATTAAAAAGTAAATTTATGTAATTAGTGATATAAATCTTTGAATACATTTAAATGTATATATTATTTTGAACAAAATATTAAAAAATAAAGTATATATATTTATGCTTTAGGAGCAGCTACCAACATAAGTATGGCCCTTCCAATTTGGGTAGCTGGGTATCTCTAGAATAAACACACATATATATATATATATATATATATATATATATATATATATATATATAGATATTAATAAGCATAAGTAAATTAATACTACATGTCATACATATGGCACACAATCTATATAAGCATTATATTGTCAACGAGGTGAGAATATAATACACGCATTGAAATAGGTGACAGAGTATGTTCTAATTTAAAGATTACATATATTTTAAACAAAAGAGCTTCATAAAGTATATATATATATTTTATGATATTTAATTATAAATGTAAATTTTGTATTAAATATCTACATTGCAAATAATATAAGTTGTCTAATAAAAGAATAATTATATATTTATCAACTATATACATATAAACCAACACTTATAAATATTTGTGAGCAATAAAGCTAAATCAAAATAACTTACTGTTTGAATGTGTGAGAGATAGAATTGAGAATCATGTACTTTACAAGTTACATATTTGTATGTAACAAATAATATTATTAAAAGTGATTATTTAGCTCAAAAGATCGTTATCTTATTAATAAATTCGGTATATATATACCACAAAGCGACATAAGATATGTCACTGTAATGAATTTATGAAATTAATGAAAAGGTGAGCGATCTGTACTATAGTATTACAGTTGTATTAGTTGTATTACTATTAAGACATGTCCGTGCTAACAAAACATTACTTTTCATTTAATTAATTACAATTCTATCGCCACCTATAATTAAATAAATTATCCGCATTTTTTAATGCGTACATTACCACGGAAACGTCACTGAATTAGATTTGACGTAGCGCCGCCCACTCTATACATATAAGTATCCTATACATTTTGTTTCGCTACGACTAACTAACTCACTAACTAACTAACTAACTAACCAGAGCCTTATCGTCGCCGATCGCGAGTTGTTCCTGCAGGAAGGTGTCGATGCGACGCGACAGAATCTTGTTCACTGATTGGTCGGTGGTATCGTTGACGGCCCTCACTAGTTGACCCCTTAAGAGGTTCGCGTCCTCCCTCAGCTGATCCGATGGAGGCGGGGTGTTCGCGTCCGTTCTCGCTTGATTGACAGGCGGAGGGGCGTCCAGATCTTTCATCAGTTGTTCCACGAGTCGCAGGCCGCAATCAGTTTTATTGCTGTATAGGTGGCGGCGGCGGTAGTGATGTTATTACTTCGTTATTAGTAATACCTTGTGATATTATAATCATGCGCACACATAGAGGTTGGCTATAATATTTCTATATAGGCTATGTTGCAGTGATAGAGGTTTATATATTTCTATAATAATATTAAATGTTGATTAAGGAAGCATTCAAGCACGTTGAAATAATGACGCTAGTATTGATGATGATGATGATGATAGCGATGATGATAGTGATGGTGATGATGATGATGATAACAGTGATGATGATGATGATAATGATGATGATAGTGATGGTGATGATGATGATGATGATGGTGATGATGATGATGATGGTGATGATGATGTTGGTGATGGTGATGATGTATCGGGGTATATTAGGGTGATATCACTACAGTTGCTATGGTAACGTATACAAACCATGCAAATTCTTCGGGTTTCACGACGATCTCGAGATTGGTGAGCAGCGTTTTCTTAAGAACAGAGTGATTGTCTCGACCGCCTATTTCTGTGTCCATTCTGTAGTGATCGACCGGTATAAGGTATACAGACACACCGGTAACGTGGGCATCGTAATGTATACGTGTGTAAGCGATACTGTCACTATATATAGTATTCGCACTATATATAGTACGCCTAAACTTAGTACCGTGCTTTACAAACGGTATTAGGTGCAGGCGTACTTAGTCAGACGTTATCAACGCGTTTGTATCGTATACTAAACAGACTTCGCACTACGGTTATACCATGCATTGTTGGTGCAAACGAGTTGGCTAAGGCGTCAGACGCGCAAGCAGTAGGACGCGGGTTCGAGCCTCGTCCGTGGCATTAATTAATTTTATAAAATGGGTCTTAAAATATTATTTAGAAGTGATCTTATATAATTGTGTATAAATAATTGATCGGCTCTCGTTAAAACCACGGATGCCTTAACATGAGAGCGGCTTCGAAGGGACATTAGAGCCATATATGGGTACCAATGAAAACTTCATCTAAGTTCCTGGATGCGATGAAAGGACTCCACCGAATAAAAATAACAACAATAACCTATGTAGTGGTATGTTTGTACACGCGCGTGTATATGTATGCTACTGTGGACACGATAGTCTAATTATAGGCAGCATTAACATTGTATCACTATGACTAGGTGTATCAGTGCACACCGCAAGGTTTAGTATTCTAATGAATGAAGCCGGACTATAGTATCGAGCAAACATTACAATCTATCCTTCTATACACACATACAAACACACATATATATACACACACACACATATATACAGATATTTAATGAGGGGTCTATAGTTCAGTGGAACAGATATAGTCAGCTGGTAAGCCAGATGTCCCGGGTTCAACTCCTGGTAGAGGTGTGGGTTTCACGCATGTATCAACAATTACTAATACAGGGCTGGCTTTTACGCACATAGGAAACAATTTGTGTGTTATTGCCGTTCAGTTATTTATAACATGTACAAGTATATGACTTTTCAAAGGGGTCCATTCATATTGTATAATATTATGCAATAATATAATACGCTTTATATTATTGTATACGATACGTATAGATTATTATTATATAGTAACTTACCTTATAACTTTTCTGTACATCAGTTGAGAAGTCATGACAATATTAACAAGGGTGGCTGCTAAGGTGACCCATTTCTTACTGTTTGTGAGGCCCTTAATGCGATCTATGTCCATGTTTAACGTCTACATAGGTTAAGAATTAGGTCAATAATATTAACACATACATATACAGTGTATATACAGTGTATATTATACACACGTATGCTCATGTAAGCACACATAATACTTAATCCTCTGTAGATTTAAGTTATTATTAATGACTTATATCTTACATAATATAAAACAAACATTAAATACCGCATACTATAATAGTGAAACTTTACTTGAACACGATATAATTATGGAAGTAGTATAATTTAATTTAATTTATTTATTTTAGAGCAATTAAGCATCAAAAGTAAAAACAATAGAACGAATATAAACGAATATATTATGACTAATAATAACGACTAGTATAGTAAATGATCAAGTTCTACCCGCACAAAAACACACACTCTCTCACACGCGCACACCCTCACTATAGTTCACCCCCTACCGACCTCCGGGATAATGGAGCCCTGCAGCAGCATCACGTACGACCGATGCAGACTGAGCGAGAAGCGTTCCTTGTAGGTCATGTCCTTCGTTTCGGGGTCCTCGTTGATCACAGAGTTGTTGCCGTTAATCAGCCACTTCTTGGTCAGCAGGAGACCGTCCAGTCCGTCGTCTGGGATCTTACCTGGGTAGCAGGTGATGCAATATTGAATATGGTTTATTGAGAAGAAATAACATATAATTCAGTATATGTGCAATTTCTGCTCAGAGGAGAACACCAGAGATTATCTCGTAATCTATACTCACAACGAGGGTACCGATACATGGTTTATAAGTAGAATGCGTATAAGGTATATGTAGGGCGTACATAGGGTGCATGTAGGGTATATGTAGGGTGTATGTAGGGCATATGTAGGGCGTATGTAGGGTGTATGTAGGGCATATGTAGGGCGTATGTAGGGTGTATGTAGGGCGTACATAGGGTGTATGTAGGGTATATGTAGGGTGTATGTAGGGCATATGTAGGGCGTATGTAGGGTGTATGTAGGGCATATGTAGGGCGTATGTAGGGTGTATGTAGGGCATATGTAGGGTGTATGTAGGGCATATGTAGGGCGTATGTAGGGTGTATGTAGGGCATATGTAGGGCGTATGTAGGGTGTATGTAGGGCGTATGTAGGTTGTATAGATTAGTTAATTTATATTTAATAAGTCAATTACTAATCAATTTAAATTAAATAATGTATTAATTAATCAATATGTAATAAGTAGATTATTAATTACGTTAATATGATAAGTTGATTAAATAATATAACATAATGATTTGGCGCCGATTTAAACCGTTCAAAGGCATGACCTCCAGAAGTTTCAGATACTCCTTGAACTTGGCGGATTCGTACTCGCGCGACTGTTGCTGGATGAAGGGGCGTATCTCTCCAAGGGTGTAGTTAGCCATGTCGAGTTTCATGTTGTCTATTGTCTCAAACACAGCCCTGGGGGTGAGGGGGGGGGGCTCGTGATAGTGTGTCGTATGGTAGATGTGTTATACATTGTGTTTTGCACAGTGTCAGTGAATAAATTGATCATAAACACAACATTTATTATGTACAAAAATTATTGTTTACTATTTTCATGTTGAGTCGCAATGATTAAGAGATAGTAAATGAATAGAAAATTAAATGATACATTATTGAATATATTAAAATAGAATACCATCACTGCTATAATGACTATGCTATACATTATTAGTCATCACTGCTATTATGACTGCTATACATTATTAGTCATCACTGCTATTATTGGTAGTGCAGGTTTCAGTTTTTATTTTATAATTATAATACACAAAAAGTATATTTGTTATCAAATATATTTATATAATCGATTTTATAACCTAAAAATGATACCTTTAATGATACCCATACTGTACTGAAGTCATAATCAATACTGGTCGTATATTGTACTTTTTATCAGATATATATAATTCAATAGGAATCTGTATATATTACAGTATATTGATTTATTATTGATTATTGAGGGTTTTTATGAGACTTTGGTTAGACGGTGATGGTGATAGTGGTGGTGGTGGTGGTAGTAGTAGTAGTAGTAGTAGTAGTAGTAGTAAGGTAGTGGTACAAACTTGAACAGTTCAATGATATCAGTTTTCTCTTTGATACCGTTAACTTGATCATCTCTGGCGGGGGCGCATAGTTCTCCCAGCACTTTGATTATGTAATCGGAATATTCCTGCGGTGGGGAGAGGGCGGGGGTGTTTATATCATCGGGGTGGTGACTGCAGGTGATAACGTTTGCACTATTACTTTACTTACTAATTATTACTTCTATTATTGTCACGTTATAAAGATTTTATAATTAAACTAGTGTTAAAATCAACATCTTCATAGTGGATGCTGTGGTTATAGGAATACGGCTAGAGGGTACCGTCGGCTATCGTCAAGTATGGCGAGATGATGCCTAGAGAGGTCGTCGAGAGGTCATGGTGGTGCACTGACCTTGACATCGATGGTTCCCTGCTTAATCTGCTGGGCGACGATGTCCATGTCGAGACGTTCGCAGAACTCGGCGCGATACTTCTTCACGTGAGGGGGAAGTAAATCTTCAATCTGGGGGTTCAGGCGGCATACGGGTAAGCAATATTCATGCGATATATACGTATAATACGTATATATATGTATAGTAATATATATATATATATTTATATTAATATAATATATTTAAAAATTAATATTATATCACTATATTATATATATATAGAATGGATTTTTTTAATAAACATGAATATTATTTTGTTTATATTACAATTTCGAATTTCAAGTCAGTAATATAACCTAATATGGTATAAAGCTATACTTATGTCCCTATACTGATGTACCTATGTTCCTATACCTATGTCCCTATACCTATGTCCATATACCTATTTCTATATACTGATGTCCCTATACCTATGTCCATATAATGATATCCCTATGTATCTATGTCCCTATACCTATGTTCCTATACCTATGTCCATATACCATTAGATAAGTTTAATAACATCGTGATTAATGATTATGAAATTAACACAATTGATTATATTAAAATGATATTAATAATAATGAATATTTACGAGCCCGCTAGATCGCGTGACTTACCTTAGTTCTGACTTCCTTGAGTAGTTCTAGTATGGGTGTATAATCCGGGGGCAGCTGATTCAGTTTCTCTGCGTGTACGTTCCAGAATGCCGTGCGCATTGTTTTGTTCACTCTATCGAAGAGTGTCCTATGTGGGAGGGGGGTTAGGGTTAAACTTGTATAACATTTGAAGGGTTAGTTAGGGGTGGTTAAACTTGTATGATATGTGAGGGGTTATTTAGGGGGGGGGTTAAACTTTTATGATATGTGAGAGGTTATTTACAATTTTTTTATTAACCTTAGGGGTTGTAAATAAATGTACCTAAGGTTAAACTTGTATGATATGTGTGTGTAGTTAGTGAGTTAATGAAAGAGTTCGCTTTTGTTTATATGTATGTGTGTGTGAATATGTGTGTGTGTGTGTGTATGTGTGTGTGTGTGTGTGTGTGTGTGTGCATGTGAGAAGAGGTATGGTGATTTAGTTAAATATTATTATTATTATTATTTATTAAATATATATTATTATTTAAATACATGGTAGCAGGGGGGGGGCTAATCTTGTATTATTACGCAGTTGATATATAGACGAGGTTCGGGTGTGTGCAGTGTACACGTCAACATATGATAACTTGTGATGAACGAGTGCTTTCACCATAACACATGTGCGATTATGTATTAAGGGGATATCCCACTACCAGTATTTCCGAAAATAATGTCCAGAAATGTCTGCTAGAAAGTGATTTCATAGCAAGTTAAATACAATTGTAGTGGGATACCCCCTTATTTACAGGCAACTTGCCGGAAATGTAGTAACTTTAAAGGAGGTATCCACTACAACACGCTAGCAAATGACTTTCTAGCAAACATTTCCAGACATTTTTTCCGGAAATACTGTTAGTGGGATACCCCTTTAGTATATTCATCGGCGGTAGTGAAAAATCACGCTATACTATATTGCTGGGAAATGTATTCTACAGAAAAGGTGCAATATATTAAAATGAATATAATAGGTATACTTAGTTAAGTGGTGAAGAATTAGAGCAGAGGATTATCTTAGTATAACTAGTACGGAAAAGGTAAGATCATTTCGAATACGTCTCTTTATTTAAAGGGTAGCCAGTGAATTTATTCCAGGAATGATAGTCTGTATTCGTGATAGGTACGTTATAATACAACACATTTATTATTGTAAGTGTTCCGGAGTGTTCCGATAGAGGTTTCATGAGTCATTTAAATAGGCTGTCGCAGCGAACGAGTCTAGTAAATACAGAAGCTGATAGTAAGGTTTTAGTATACGTTGATTACAGAGAGACACTTTATTTATACTACTTAATATTGCTTACTAACGTCTCACTCTTACGCTTGCGTGGAATCAGCTTGAACTCTGGGTCGACGGCTATCTCGTGCGCCAGCTTCATGTTCGTCAGCACGTCGTTCATCATGTGTATGTTCATGTGGGTCTCTGCGGCGGGGGGTGACGATGACGGGGTGATGGGGGTACCTGTTCCTGTGGGGGCAACGGCTTTCATTGTGGCAGCCGGCCTTGATGCTGTAGGGAGTGGGGGGGTAGTATTTAGGAGGGGTGGTGGTGCTATAGAGGGCGGTGGGGTGGTTGTGACAATATGGAGGGAGGTGGTTATAATGATATGAAGGGGGGTAGTTGTGATGATATGAAGGGGGGTAGTTGTGACTGGTTACTAGGATGTATTGCCAGTGGTAATTGACCATCTACTAATATCTTAAATAGATTTACTCTTTAGTAAATATGTATAAGAATATGTGTATATTGTATACCTGTACACATTTGTATTACATATATTATATATATATATATATATCATAAACTGAAGATACTAACATCACATCAGTAATACAGGTAATACTATATATATATATATATATATATAATTATAGATCTGAATATTATTGACATTGTATTATCTAGCTATTGATGCAATGCAACAACGACGACTATGTGATTAGCAAAGTGCTAGTTTAATGTAGAGATGAGGTTCAATGATTTTCATAAAAGTTATCATAAAAATATATCGTTCATGAATCAAGTTGTACTGGTAAATATATGTAGATTATTTATGAATATTGCTCCGAGAAAACGAAAGTATTAGTATACGAAGGTTTTATGGACAATTTAATATTAATAGAATAAATGTTCAAATATGAATTATAAAAACATTATTATATAGTGTATCTCTAGGCGTGTATTGATTATTAAGAAAACACTTTTCTACGCATGATAACATTAGTTTAAATAATATCGTAGAGTTAATACGCAAGCTAGACGAATAGCTATTTCGTTACAAGTCACATATTTTGATGGATCTTTGTACCGGATTATTTGTTGTTATATGGAAAAAAGTGCTTTTGAGCTGTTCGAATATAATCATAATATTGATTATTTCAATATTAATATTTTATTATAAGATATTGTAATATATTGAAACGTATATTTTAAATATATATATATATACATATATGTATAATTAAATGAAATATAAATATAGATTGAAACAATGCAGTACACTAATCGCTGAACGAGGGTTAATACACATACATATAGGAGAGATTTGTAAACCTTTTTGTTGTGTTGTTTCTTGGTTACTATCTGGAGTTGTTTCTTGTGTTTTGTTTGCTTTGTTTGGGGTTGACATTCTTGGTTTGTTTGTCTGCTTTGCTGTGTATTGATATATGTCATATTTAATATCAAGCTACTAAACTACTATACATGTATATAGAATATATATTCTCCTCTACGGTGATATAACAGCATTGCCGATTAGATAGTTTTAAATTAAAACTAATGTAATTTTAGTTATGGCAAAGATTCACTACGAGCGACTATTTGATTCGCTTATTAAATAGGCCAATGTGTTTGTAATTGAAATACATTTTTGAAAATAATAAAATTATAATCTGAAATTTGTTATGAAATAATATGTTAAGGACGTGAAACAAATACAGGACATTTAGAGTGGAGTAAAGGTGATAATTATTTTAATTCAAGATAAATAAACCACCATCAAATATATATTCATTATATTATATAATTATATATATATATATATATGATTCTTATTATAAATATATAAATATATTTAGCATACTTTAAATATAAATGTTGCATTGCTAAAACAGAGTTTCATTCGATACGTATAACAACACTTATAATTAATACATTTAGTATTAATAAATGACTAATTTCATTATATACATGGTATTTAAACTATAAAACTTTATATTTGTAATTAATTAGAATTGTTATTAATAGCAATACGTTCATAATTGAAGACATTTCTCTAGTCTAATCATGTAATAAGAAAGATATACCTACGCATACGTAAGATTACTATACGATTATATAATATATGTATATATATAACATGAAAATAGATCTATCACGATAATCGTAATTGTAACGTAGTTTCTTTAAACAAGTCTTTTTGTTAATAATAAAATTGCCATAAATCACGAGCTAGATTGATCATCATGATATTAAATATATAAAGAGTGTGTGGATACTGGCAGACGAAGCCCATTCAGCTAATCAGTAAGGAGTGCAGTTGTAAATGAACAACGATAATTTTCAAGTAACGTACTCGTTCGAATGGTATTTATATTATCAATGCTTATTCGAAAATAATTGTAAAGTTTCTCGTCTTCGAAGATTGGTTCAGTAATAATTTAAACGGATCGATACTCGTGTAAAAAAATATTATAATTTTGTTTATGTATTGAATTAATTACTTTTGTTAAAGAAAATACTAAAAATCCAATTTATAAAATATACTTGTAATACAAGTCTTGTATATATGCAAATATATTATATTATTAAATTATTATTATTAAAGTTCCATACTTTAATCTAAGGTTAAATTTTGAAACCGAAACAAATTGCATAGTTCAGAGTATCTAAAGTATTAAACTCTTTCGAACATTGCTATAGATTAAATAACTTAATTATTAATTTATAAACTAAAATCATTATGTAGGATAACATCTGATAAAGCGTGCAGAATCTCATTATTAATGAATAATATAATTATTCACTGTATTATGTATATAATTGTACTATCTTTAATATGTATTATTTACAATTTGTGACGTAGTTTATTTCGATGGTCTATTTACAATGAATATTTGTATAGTTAGATTGTACAATTACAATATGATATCAAAGATTTTGCAAAGCAAAGATATAACACTCCCTATGCATGCAACGTAATTTAGTAATATCCCCAACCGCTGCTAGCAGTAGTATCGAAATCACTGAAATAGATTTATCTATTTGATTCTGCTCTGTTTGCATACAACAATTTTTTCATTGCTCTATTAAATTACATGCAATATAAATTAACTTTTACTTACTAAATATATACTTATAACTTTTAAAACATAAATATTATATTTGTTTGATATATATTAGTAATGAACACTTAGTTTTCATCATATAAATATTAATTTAAAGCATATTATTTAACATTTTAAAAGTGTATAGTTAAATACGAATTTACATTATAAACAACGAATAGTTCCTAAAAGTAAGCCGCTATAGGTGGCACCAGGGTATTTTGTATACAAATTCGAATTACACGATTTCGCGTAAGTGTTATATCTTTCCTTCGGAAAATCTTTGATGATATTGTATATCACATATTAATGCTATCACATATATATATATATATATATATATATATATATATATATATATATATATATATATATATATATATATATATTTATATATATATATATATATATATATATATATATATTGTATAGTAGATTACTATAGTAATATATATATATTATAATAATTATTATTAATAGTATTGGTCTTCAGTGAATATGATTACGAATTATTATTATTTTAATACATTCAAATTAATGAATTAATATGCAGAATTATTATATACATAGTATACTTATATATAAAGTAAATATATATATATAAACAAATAAATTTCTTAATTTGTTATCACTGATTAAATTAGTCATAACACATTAGTATACTGTTATGTAATTATTATATAATCATTATTATAATAATGTACATGTATTCACATTTTATTCAATGACAACTATCATTATTTATTTCTACAGGTACTTTAATAAGTAATATAATATTAAATATTATCCCAAAACACTAATTATATACTTATTATAAACATAGTAAACTATTATCACATTTTTAAACGTATTGATTTTCACAATTAAATATATCGCGTATACGTATATGTTTATAGAACTCATAGTCTAGACAAATATTTATAATATAGGTGAATATTCAAACAAGTCTTGTGACCAGGTATATGAATTATTATAATTAGTAAATCATTTAATTAATTCGATAGTTTATTTATAAAATATATATATATATATATATATAATATACATATAAGGTTGTTTAGTGTAATACATATATATTATAATAATTATAGTAGTTCACTTTAATACTATTACCATACCTATTACAGTGTTAATGACGTTATATTCAATATGTTGAGTAATCGTATTTAAAATATTATTTGTAATAATTATATTTTAAATATATGTAAACGATACATCAACAGCGAATACTACAGATCATTAATGTACAGTCATATTAAGTTATATTATAGTATTATAATAAGTATATCAATATATATTGTTATTATACATATAATTAATAAACTAACGTTTTGAACAACTAGTGGTTTCCAGAAGTATGTTTGAATTAATGTTTGTTTATAAATTATTTATTATTATAAGTATTTTAATTAGTCGATTAAT
Organism: Osedax fenrisi; assembly: GCA_964019155.1. Lineage (NCBI taxonomy): Eukaryota > Metazoa > Annelida > Polychaeta > Sabellida > Siboglinidae > Osedax > Osedax fenrisi. The sequence goes on from OZ025242.1 coordinate 75,783,436, forward strand.
TTACTTAATTGTTTGTTTAAATTTAATAAATTTTATTAAATAAAATTATTTAATTTTCGTAATTAACATATTTTACGAAACATACAAATACGCTAATTATACATTATAATCGGATTATAACCAAACGTATACCCAGTCTACCTTTGTTTATACGTTGTTGAGCATATTTAAGTAAAGTTTATTTTTACATTTAATTTATAAGCTATTTTTAATAAGGATTATAACATTAAATGTTAAGTTATAATCCATACTAACTAATAATGAGCGGAATAGTATATGATGTAGGATCCAGTAACAATATTTCTAATTGCTTTCCTGTACGTAGTTGTTCTAACTTTGCTACAAATGGTCAGATTGAAAACTTTATCAATTTATATTATTTAATAATTATTATTAGTCTTACAAATTACTAATACTCTTATTTGTGGGAAACTATATTCATACTACCATAATTAATAATATATATTAATTTAATAAGTAAAAGTACTAATACTCTATATATATTGAGCATAGTTTATCGACGATAGAACAAATAAAGTTTTAACTTAATTGAGAAATGTTTACACTATTTTTTAATATTGTATTATTATAATAAATATTGTAATACTAATGTAGTTATCATAGTATGTTTATATTATTATAATAATTATATTAAATTAATCATATTATATTAAATTTATATTTGATTATATTTACTGTAACTATAGTTAACTGGTAAACCACTACCACTAATACTACCACTACTACCAGTGCTACCACTACTAATAGTACTACCACTACCAATACTACTACAACTACTACTACTACTAGTATTAGTATTACTATCACTGCCATTACTACTACACCTATTACGACCACTACAATTTCTACCTATACTACCACCACTATTATTAGTATTGCAATTACTACTACTACTAGTACTGCCACCTATACTACTATGATGCGATGTAGAAGCGGGGGCATGGATTCTAGAACGTAATGAGCTACGAGATGCCCGCCTACAGACCGCCACCTCCCATCCGCTGACCTACGAGCTGATAAAGAAGGAGAGACGGCGTTCCGATAAGGTTTTCATCGCGTGTTTAGTAGATGATTCTTAAGCAGTGTGCACGCGATAACAACAGCCCAGCTTGAAATTATCGGCTGCTTAAAATTATTCATTTTAAAACATCGTCTAGATATCAGGCAAATTCAGATTCGATAATATGTAATTTATATATAGGCCCACGCAGAAAATATTCGTACTGCGGGCATCGACCTAATTAAATTGGTAAATATAATATGTAGGCGTAGAGTGTATATTATGTATCTTTTATTTAGGCTGGTGGAATATTAATAATGATACAAGCGTCTTAGTTAATAAATCATTAATATAATTATATAGAATTTAAACATTTATATATATAACATCTAAGTATATCTATTCATATAACAACAATCATGTGATGATTGTTTGAATAGAGGTTAAAGTAAATAATATTATATTATATTGCCAACATTTTAGAACTTGGTCGTATATTCATGCCCTATATCGGCATGTAATTATAATTAATATATATCTTGGTCCATACTTAGTTCACTAACTTTTGAAGCGAGTTTTCTTAGTCATATTGACTTAGGTTTCCTAAGTATGTGATAATATATATCCATTCACACCGAAACTGCCCGATTTTGATGTTTAACGATATTGGGCTGTATTTTTGGTGTGAATGTGGGACTTTTATTAAAATTTGAGTAGTAAATGTATTTAATAAATTAATTAGATAATTAAATTAAATTTAATATATTTATATTTTTTTGTATATAATTTTTATTTACATATATATTTATATTTACGCCATACAAAGTAATGATTTATATTTCTTTGAGAATATCAATCACTTGCCTCGTATATCTTAAATACCGTTTTAATGACTTTACGCGAGATAAATAAAATACTAATGTTTACAAATAGTAGAATTTAAATATTTGTAGTAAATATCATTATCTCGAGTTCAATAAATGAACCTTTCTAACAAATTTCAATCCAATCGCGTTAATTAGAAATTAGTGAACGAAATCTATAAAATAACACTATTATATAGTACACATAGACTACATTTGTTTTCTATATACATCTAACCCGAACATATCACATGTCACTGTCCCAGATCTATCCTATCCATGCCATAACTACATTAAGCGTATACTACATAGTATACATTACCTCTACAGTCCCCCCACAAGTACTACATAGTACTACATTACCTCTATAGTCCCCCCACAACCACTACATAGTACTACATTACCTCTATAGTCCCCCCACAACCACTACATACTATTTAAGGGGGCCACTTAAACCATATCAGCGGATTTAAAAGTTAATTCGTATGCAGAACCATTATTTAATTGTGTCGCGTATTCAGTTAACTCTACATGAACTCTGACATTAGTGTAAAAGTTCGCCCTTCATTTATCATTTCTCTATTGTATACGTGTTTTACACATCAAACTTTAGTGCTATTCTCCGAAGCATTATTATCGACTCTTCTTGTTATGTATTAATCTACTCATGTTAATATTAATGTATTAATCTACTCATGTTAATATTAATGTATTAATCTACTCATGTTAATATTATTGTATTAATCTAGTCATGTACGAAGATGAAATTACAAGCATTGCGTACGTCTCAAGTGAATTTCGAGAACATCGTAGAACCCGAATTCAAAGGTCAATTATTGGATGGATTTTTCCTAGTAAGTATAATTCCCCTATGCATTTAATCTGTTATGAGTATTTTTTAAATTGTATATTTACTATTTTCGTCATTCAATGATTCGCATATAAATATACGATGATGTTGATGATAATGATGATTTATTAGCATATAACATAGGCATTTTGAGTTATTCGCTTAAAATTAAATAATAAACAAATAAAAATAATCATAAATAAAATAGAAATTAAAAACAAAACAAAACAGTATAGCAATAATAATATACAAAAAGCAAATTAATGAGTGGATGTAGCAAGTAAGAATGACATTTGATTAATATATCAGACATGCAATGTTATAGAAATAGAATGACAGTAATCTCGAATGAGGTAATTTCGGACAAGGTAATCTCGGACGACTTATTAAATTAAGCTTATTTCATAATTATTCCATTTCCTTATTATTTGAATATTTATAATTAACCATTAAATATCGATTCCAAATATAATATATACATATATGTATATAAAAAAAGACTATAGAGGAGAAATTTAAAGAAATTAGACAACATTACTATAAAATGTATGCACAATACTTATAAAATAAACTAAATTTAATAAATCTTACGACATTACCTAGTCCGTGATCACCGAGTACCGATACGAGATCACCGACTACCGTAGCAAGTACGACCCTCGATATAACACTTAACCCCATCGACCTCCAGATGAAGAAGTTCTGTATAGACGAGCCGTCGGACCTGTGCTCGATAAACATCTCGTGCGAGTGCCTATGCGACGTCACCGCTCCCGACCTCTGTCTGTTCGATAACATCGCCTACGTTAACGCAGCAGAGAATAGACTTAATATAGGTACGGAGCGTGGTGTTTAGTGCGTCTTAGCATAGGTTATGGTGGTTAACTCGCTTATATGTGGTTGTCGCGTGCGCTATACCAATGCCACCGATAATAGACTCACAATAGATACATAATGCGATTCTAGTGTGTTTGTACGCGCATTAGCATAGACCCAGGTGCCTATGTTAGCATAGTATCTACTAGCTGCTGTAGTCGTACGGCAAAGGTCAATGCTGTGGATAATAGACTCAATATAGGTACAGAGTAGTATCTACTAGATACTACTACTCGGTAGTTTTAGATACTATCTAGTGTCCGCGCTTGTTATCATAGGCTAGAGTGACTCACTCTACTATCTGTGGTAATCGTGTGAACTCGGTCGATGCTACCGATAATATACTCGTAGGAAGAGAGTAGTCTAGTGTCTTTGTGCGCGTTATCATAGGCTAGGGTGGCTTACTCTATTATCTGTGGTGGTCACTATAGTTCCAAGGTACCGACGTGAAATAACTCTTTTACATGAGTTAATATATCTAATGATATTTATATATATATATATATATCATATATTTACAATATTTAATTAGTTTAATTTGGCAGGGATAGATATCTATGCAATCTAATTTATTTGAGTTAATATTATTTGATAATAAACTAAACGACTATTGATATCAAGCATGCGATTACAGTGATATGACTTTGAATGATTTGAATCTTATATCAGTTAAATATCGAATAACATATCAGCATATAATGTAATTCTATATCATATTATATTATATAATATAATGGTGATATTTAATGAAATACCCCTATATAGTAGAAGTTCTGCAACCATCACCCATGCGAACTTAGTCTTTTTCTGATGCTGATGTTATTAACACAACTCTTAACTTAAAACTTTAATAATATCATAGTATCATTATTTAATTATTATTATAGAAAATATAATACAATATATTTATGAAATAATTATGATAATAATATACTTTTCCGTCTATCTCTGACACATTGGCTCTCCCATCATACTTCACATTCTCTCCTTCACTCTCCCTCTATCATCACTCCCCTACCTGTATTCTTATATCCCTCCCTTGCTATCCCTCTTCACCTCCCTCCCTCTACCTTCCCTTACATCCCTCCCATACTTATCCTCCCTCCCATACTCTCCGTCCCTCCCCTAATACTAACAAAACACCCATACCCCTGACCTCTAGACCATTTCGTATCGTTCCAAACGCTACGAGAACTAGAGTTACCTCTGAACGCTATACGGAGACTGCGTATCGACGCTAATGCACTGCCCAATCTTGAGGTTACCTGATATTTGTACATTGTCTATATAATTTTGAGATATTTTTTATATATTTAAGTATTTAAATAAACTATTACAATTACAATTACAATATACGTGTATTTGTATATACATACTCACATATACACATACACACATACACACATATATTGATTGATTGAATGATTGAAAGTTTATCTAAACACTTATAAATAAATCATAAATGATTTCTCAAAAATGTATATATAGAATACAAATAATAGATTAGGTAAAATAATAAATACCATTAATAATAATAAAATAAATAGAATAAACCGTACGGAAATTAATAAATATAGTAATAATGACAAACAATATTAGTATTACAGGTTGCCACCTGATATCAATTGTTGTATATATTTCATGAATGTTTTATACGATTTTATCGATCTAATATAGGGTGGGAGTAAATTCCATAGTTTTGGACCAATATAACTTAATTACAATTACAATATACATGTATTTGTATATACATACACACATACACACATACACACATATATTGATTGATTGATTGATTGAAAGTTTATTTAAACACTTAAATAAATCATAAATAATTTCTCAAAAGTGTATATATAGAATACAAATAATAGATTAGGTAAAATAATAAATAATATTAATAATAATAAAATAAAATAGAATAAACCGTACGGAAATTAATAAATAAAATAATAATGACAAACATCTTTAGTATTACAGGTTGCCACCTGATATCAATTTTTGTATATATTTCATGAATGTTTTATGGATCTAATATAGGGTGGGAGTAAATTCCATAGTTTTGGACCAATATAACTCAGTGCCCGAGTATTCATTTTTGAGGGACGGAGAATAGGGGTAGATAGAAGATGAGATGCATGATTTCTAAGAGATGGAAGGGAAGATCTTTGTACTAGAGAAGCAGAAATATAGGAAGGGCAATTCGAAGAGTATATTGAGGAATGTACAATAGATAGTATGCGATAAGCAGAGCGTTTGTTAAATGGGAACCATGTAGGTAAGTGTTGGTATGAGGAAGTAGAGGAATGATCTCGGTTGTACGGATTGATGAATGAAAAACTCGATTTAGGGGAGAGATAAAGGATAATGGAAGATTGATAAGGATTGAGTAACAGTAATATATACGTGAAAAGACGTTGAATTTTAAGAGATACAGTAATTGATTTTCGTATTTTTCTAATTCTAAATAGATGATAATTTGCAGATTTAGTAATGTCAGTAATATGAGGAGTGAAGGAAAGAGTAGAATCAAAAAGTACACCTATGTTGGATGCAGTAGGATAAGGAGATATTACAATGTTATCAATAAGAAAAGGAGGGAAGTAAGTTGGCGATGGAGAGAGATTCAACAACGTAGTTTGGAGGTATTAAGGAGAAGATTATTAGCAATAAGCCATTCTTTAATATCATTAGCATAATTGGAGAGTTGATTATTGAGACCTGGTGATGAATTAGTTAGAAGAAACATATATAGTTGTATGTCATCTGCATATAGATGGTAATAGATATTTTGATATTTAGATATTATGAATGGTAGTGGATATAAATAAATTGAGAAAAGTGAAGGACCGAGTACTGATCCCTGGGGAACACCATATTTCATAGGAGAAGGGGAAGAAAAAGAATTATATATTTTTACACTGCTACTACGGTCAGATAGATATGAAGTAAACCATGAGTGGGCAAGATCTCTAACTCCAAGTAGGTGTAGATGGGACAGTAGAATTGGTGGTCAAGCTTATCGAAAGCACTGGATATGTCCAGCATTACTAGTTGACAGCAATTTGTAGTATAAAGGGTAGAAGTGATGACATCAATTTCGTTTTATAGTGCTGTTTCTGTGGAGTTTCCTCGGCGAAAACCACTTTGTTGAGGAATATGGAGATTATTGGCTGTTAAATAGGAGATTAGTTGACGAGAGACAACTCTTTCCAACATTTTACTCACTAAAGGTAGCTGATAAATAGGGCGATATTTGAGAAGTGATTCAGGATCGAGTTATGAAAGATTTATGAAAGAATTTTTTCTAAGAAAATTTTAATTATCTTTCTGTCAATAATATCCTGGACCCTCATCAGAGTTCATTCAAGAAACACCATTTAAATGAGACTGCACTAATATCTGTTCTAAATGACTTACTTACTACTCTTACTGATAACCAATGCATACAGATTGTTCTTTAATACATGTTATCTACTTTTGATACTATAAATCATTATATACTTATACATAGGCTATATGCTTTAGGTATATCTGATGCTCCCCTACTTTGGTTTAAATATTATCTTTCTAATTGTTCTTCCTCTGTACAAATTGGTGAATTGCTCTTTTTACCTATACCCATTACTTCTGGTATACCACAGGGATCGGTGCTTGGTCCTTTACTTTTAATCTATATATTATTCCATTATCTAAACTAATTCAATCCTTTTCTGATATATCTTATCATATTTATGCTGATGAAATTCAGCTTTATATAAAACTACCTATTAAATCCAGCCATGACTCTAAGACATATTAACTTTAGATTAATAACAAATTTTCTTCTGTTAAATGAAACTGAGACTGAACTCATAAATATTTCTCATTCTCAATCCACATTTTCTCCTCTGTCTGTAAATAATTCTTTAATTCAACCTAAACCTTTCATTAAAAATCTCAACTTTAGTTTTGACACTAATCTCAATTATGACAGACATATATCTAATATATGTAAATTATCTAACTTACATATATATAAAATTCACTATATTAGAAAATGTATAATTAAAAAATCTTGTTCTATTCTTATAGACTCTCTTATTTTTTCTCATCTTGACTACTATGACTCTCTCCTGCTCTCTTCCTTCTATATCAACATCTAAAATTGATCGTATTATTTGTGCTTCTACTATACTTACTTTTAACTTATATTATTCTGATTATACTACCTCTGTCTCTTCACTTAAATGGTTAACTTTTAAATGCTTCGATGCCTATTTAAACTTCTATGCCTCACTCCTAAATTATTAATTACTCACCAGCTAATTTAGATCAACCTCTTAGATCCTATTCATACTCTAAACTCTCTTAGGTCTACTAGTGCTATTCGACTAAAAACATATACCTATAACAAAAAGATATTTGAAGGTAGATCTTTCAAATGTATATGACCTATAAATTAGAATTCCATCCCAATCAATATAAGGAATATCAAAAACTACTCCACCTTTAAAACTAGATTACAAATATTGTTACTACGTAGGCAGCACTGAATTCTATATGATTCTAAATAATTACTATTATTATTGTATTATCGTTCGTTATCGTTTATAGTTCTCGTTATCTTTATTATTATTATATATATACTCATCAATATCAACTGTGTTGCATTATTTGTACATTGTCTATACACTTTTGAGATATTTTTTATATATTTAAGAGTTTAAATAAACCATTACAATTACAATAAATATACATACATACACACACATGCATACACATATATTGTATATCTATATGTAACATATTCTATATTAGTCTATTATTATTAATGTAATCATATATATATTTAGTTATTACTAGGTTCATTTAACTTATAATTTCTAGTGCACTATGTATATAAATTAATAATTTTGATATGTTGTAGATATTATTATCAATACTAAAAAATGTACAATTATTTTCTATAATATTTTTTTAGCAATTCAGTTTATGTTTTAATATTCCATGTTGTAATTCCATGTTAATTTATTATTAATAATAATTAATTAATAAATTAAAATTAAATATAAATATATTATTATTAATCAGGGATTGGGTCAAATATATTTATCAAATACAAAAGAATATAAAAAAAAAATCAAAGCAATACTTAATTAATATGTATATAATATATATATATATATATATATATATATATATATTATAACTCGATAAAAATAACTTGAGGTCATCAAATAATATTCCTTTAAAACATAATTAATCGACTAACTACTCATCTCACTGGAATAAACTTCCCAGGACTATATCTAACGAAAAACACTTAACAACATTTTAAAATAAATAACGTAGATACTTATTATAACTGGAATAACTAACTTTATGAACTGCACTTTAATACACTCTAACACTATTGCAAACTATTAATTCTTATTATTATTATTTTATTTTATTTTTATTATGGATGTTGCCATAACTTTATATATCACTTATTAACTTTATATATCACTTCTGAACAATTTATTTCAAATTTGATTTTTGTGAATAAATAAATTATACTACTATCAAAGTCACAGCTTTGCTACTACTACTACTACTACTACTACTACTACTACTACTACTACTACATATACTCATACACATAAACATACATATACATATATTTATATATATATATATATTTATATATATATACATATATTATATTTATTATTAACTAATATTAAATTATACCTATTAAATATTCTATACAAATATATTCTTTTATTAATCATGATAACCATATTATAGTTTTCATGATTCGGGTTATCTCCTATGGTAGCATGTTCTATATTATTCTATTATACTATTTTTATATTATTTTCAGGGCAATATTTTAATAAATATTGAAAATCAGTAATATTTTAAGTTAAAATAAGACAATTAATAAGAATGTTTAAAACAAAAAGCCCCAATCAAATATCCTACAAAAAAACACCACTTCACCAATACAATAGAGCCTCCTAGTGACAAGCTAATAAACTAGAACTCCTAAACAGATGCTTGACTTATCGTACAACAACATCGAGGCAGACTCCCTACCCGCTCTCGGTGGTCTACCTCGTCTGAAGGTCCTTCATCTGACCGGCAACGACCTCTGTAAACTTCCGCTATCTTTAGCGGGTCCCGTGGCTTTAGGAGACCTACAGGTTCGCTACCGTGTGGGGCTACTAGGGGCTCCCTAATGTTGCCGTTGTATCCTCCATTAATCTACTGAATGTACGTTATATAGTATATTTTATATACATTTTAACGATGCTCAGGTCTTATAACCGGCTTATCCAATCAGATTATTATATTTAAATCATATAATAATCTGATTGGATGAGACCAAAATGTGATATGTCCGGTGCATCATTAAAACCACATCGCTATAGTACAGTATGAGCGTGAACCTCTTGACCTCATTGAACTTATCCTCACAGAGTGACAGCTTGAAGTTTCAGAGTCTGGAGATCCTACTGCTAGATGATAATCTGTTTGATGATGTAGATGTATTCGCTTCCTTAGCAGCTTTGAAGAAGTTATTATCATTATTGTGAATTACTATATACATATATACATATAAATAAATAAAATTAAGGAGAATCTATGATAAAATCTATAATATATAATTATTATTATTATTAATATATAATGTTCATAAAATATTCATAACATAACATATAATATTTATAATATGATCATTTATCTGTCATCATTATTTATTTAATTTATTTCCGTACATAATAAAAAATAAATAGCGCCAATCAAATAAAGTGAACAAAGTCCTCAGTGATAATCAATATAGATGTGTATATAAATGGCAATAAAATGAATATTTAACCGAATATTTAACCAGCCTATTAAACCAGCATATCCATACGTTCTTTTTTAAGGCAGCCTATCTATAACTGACATTTTAAACCATCTTATCCCCACTGTTATATTTAACATATATAAGTCTATGACTTCTTGGGGTTTTACAGTAAGTACCTGCTATTTGTATTGTATTCAATATATTGTTAATGAATTTTTCTGATATATTCTAACCATACTATTTATATATTTATATTTATATTTATATCACACCCGACAGTTTGAAGCATCTGAACCTATCTAAGAACCAGATCTATGCTGTTCCCCAGTTGATGCTAGTCCGAGGGGTACATGTTCCGTGTACGTCCGCTCCTACTCCTCCCCCTCCTCTGCAAAGACCAGACTCAGCTGACAACAGAGGGGATGATTATGATGATGCTAAGAAATGTCTGCAAGTATCGGATGAGGCAGGGGATAGACGAATAGAGAGTTAGCAACCTCTAGCTATCTCTAATTACCTCTAGTGTCCTCTTGCTAATTCTAAATGCGTTATATGATTTCTAGCTAACTAAGATAATTTCTAGCTATGTCTAGTGATCTTTAGAGGATTATAGCACCATTATTTATCTTAATAACCTATAGCGACCTTTATAAACCTCTATTTATTATAAATATGTGCTTATTTAAGATAACTCTTACAAAATAAAGTACCCTTCTCATCAGTTAATCAAGACAATTGTTAAAATTTACAATCTTTGATTAATAAATCAATGCTTCATTATATTATTTAGATACATATTGTATAGTTGAATTTATTTCCCACATACAATAATATATTATATGATATTTGGTATCTATTATCTATATAAAGTGAATATAAAATGTATAATTTACTTTATTTAACATTATATCTACATAAACTATTGCATTAAATATTGCTCAATATCAACAGCAATATGTTAATAAGAAAAATATGTATTGTGTCGGGTATTTATATTAATTCGTATTTGATATATATTCTACAATATATATATATATATATATATATATATATGCTATTTAAATCGGTTTTAATAAACTTTAAATTCATAAGATTCATTCGTAAAATTTATATAATTCCATTTTCAACTTTAGTGGTAACACCCGTGGATGAACTAGATACCGACCTCGCTTTCTCCCAATTGGATTTGGATAAACTCGACGAAAAAATTGAAGAAGAACAAGAGAAAGAAAAATTGAAAGTATGATATTTGTAGATTTCACACTCGTTTATTACACAATAATATTATTAAAATCAATTATATGTGTTGTTATTTATATATCAATGCATATTCAGTATATATTTGCGTGGTTATAGATTATATCCACTGCTGCAGTTTTCCTCTTCTCAATATCGTATACAGGAACATCATTCCTATTGTTATAATATTAAAATGATCAAATGAATCGTTACCAGAATCACAATATGCACTTACTTACAATGCGCACATAATCGAGGTCTGATGACACTCTATAGATTTCTACCTACTCCTCGTGAATTCAATTAATAATCACTATTGTTTATGTATATCACACATTATTATTATTTATAGTGATTAATGAATTATAAATATGTTTCGATAATATGATATCTTTGCGTAGTTGGTTATATCTTATATATATATATATTTTTAATAAGTATATATTTTGTGTAATTTAATAAATATCATTTATTGGCTAGTAAAGGATTGCATTGGGTGTGTGCACACAACTTATACATAAAACTCTGATAGCTCTATTATTAACCTCTATTATTAATGCATCAATATTGTATTAACATACTTATGCCACCCCAACTCGTAGATGGAAGAGGAACAATCCGACTGTCAAGACGACATGCCGACAAGAATGCCATTCTCAGAGTTACGCTACCTTAACCTCTCCCATAACCTCGTTAGTTATCGCTGTTACATGTACATATTTATTGTCCTAAGGTTATATGGGCGACAATAATAGATATAGCTAAAGCAGTTATTTCAGGTGGATTTCCGAGAATATCTTTGTGATTATGTGATTATGCCATAACATTATTCTTTCTCCTCCACTTGTTGCTTTTATCTTAGCTTTATTGCTCTTTTTCTTCCACTCATTAACTGCTTTCCAAGCCATAGCTGACTTTTTATTTGATACTGCCTTCTTGATTTCATCTATTGTCTATTGAAGGAAGATTTCTTGTTATGTATCTTATGTATCATAGAATAATTTCTGTACTCAGTTTTAAGACTCAGTATTTTCTTCTGATGGACAAAAGTTTATTAATTGTGCAGCTTCATGTTGGTTTCTTCTTTTAAACATATATCTTGATTCTCCCAAGGTGTTCTCTTTTTTAATTTTTATTTAATCGGTATTATATCTTGTGCAATTTCTCTTCAAGAAGTTTCAAAATGTTCAAATATGATATTGGTTGATATATTTGATGCTTTGCCTTTAAGTAATTAAAACTTGTTTCTGACTTCATTCACAGACCTATCCATTATTACTATCCAATTTAACTTAGCATCTTCTAGTGAGACTTTATCTTTGTAATCCATCTTGCGAGTTTTTTACAGTTTAAAATCGAATAACAATTATTGATATCTAAACTGTATTGGTTTCGATTACATTACTTATTTACGTATTTGTACAATTGATTAGCTTTCTGTAGAACATGAACATGTTTTAAATATATTGATATATGAAGAATACAAAAATAATGATATATAACAACGTTAAGAATATCTGTGGTTTTAAAAATACATAGTGTAACTTTACCATATATAAATTAATAAAATTATATATTTTAATCACCTCACTACTGTATTGTTATAAATTTCGTCTCCATATTTTGTTATTTTAATTATTTTAAATTAATAATTAAACTTTTTTAACGAATAATTGTTATTCTAAAAATAAATCTCTTTACAAATTCATGATTCCAGTAATATTTATTGATTAGAATGTAATTATAAGTTTCATACTCTTATTTATACCAAAGTCCAATTCTCGCCTATTAAGCCTATGTAAATTATAATATGTCACTTTACCCAAGCATATAGGCTTAAATATGTATTTTACAAGTAAACTATAAATCTATACATATAGACCTATGGGTATTTAATTCTATCATATATATATATCTAATATATATATTAATAATATTTTAATGTCTTTGGTAAATTGAAACCAAATAACAATTAATTTTAAAATAAAATTATTATTGTATTATTTATTACAATAGGAATATCAAATTATGCATGCTTTATGCATATTAATATTATTTCGAAATAGGTGTATTATTAATTTAGAAAAAATTCAATAGTCATATATTTCTTATTATAATAAATACTATTTTTCATAATAATTATAATTAATAACAAAATAAATTTAACTAATCAAATTTTTACCAAATTTGTGATCGCTGTTGGTGCACCCATGTGTCTTAATAAATCATTAGACCGTGAATAAAATATTTGACAGTAATTGATTGAACGTGTATTTAGGCTTTTTTATACAATGTTAGCTTATCAAACTTATCTTAGCTTATCCTCAGCCATTATTCTTACTGATCCTTTATGTTGATATAGGAATTCTCAGATATAAGTATATTAGCCAAGTAACTACTAGTTATAAAAAAATTAATTCAAAATTCAAACTTATACCTATAGTAATTTCTTTTTCATCTCATTCCTTACTACAGTACCCCTCACATCCGTTACTCCCTATATTATGCTACCTACTTCACTACCCCTGACTTGCTATACTACTCCCTATCTCACTACCATTCACGTTCTATACTCCCTACTACATTATCTCTAACCTCCCTCCTAACATGCCTTCAGGTTACCAATGAGCAGAACCTGTTGGCCGTCAGCACTTGGCCCGTCCTCTCCGAACTGATCCTCTACGATAATCCGGTGCTGAGCCGGAAGTCTCGTCTGCCTCACATGCTGAAGTTCTTCCTCTCGGAACAACTCGGTATTCGTATTCAGAGGTCTCCACTATTGTACAGACTTTGTATTAATAATAATATTTATTTATTGAATCGCTTAATATCGGATACAAATGGACTCCTCAAAATGTCGGAGACTTGTACAAGTTATAAATAAATGTGAAAGATCCAGGACAATATAAAAAAAATACGTAATATTTTTTTCTTATGTTTTGATTAATTGGGAACTCTCGCTTTCCAGCAAGTCAATATTCCACTAAGTCATAAATTGCTGGAAAGTGAGATTTCCAGAGTTCTTGTTTTTTTCTTAAGTTTATCAATGAGTATTATATAATTGTATACTTTTGTAATGAGATTTTATAGTTGTAAATATTTGTCTTGAATATTAGTATGATATTTCACGAACTTTTATAAAGTATACTAATTACACACGTATATAATTTTAAATTTTAATTATTTCATTCGACATTATATTATATTATTATTTGTATTTATCAAATTAAAGGAAACCTTCGAAACCACTTCCAAAACCTCACATCGAAGTATCAAATAAAGAAAAAAGAAAGGTATTTTAAATTATTTGTTCATAAAAATATATAGTACACTTTATATATATATATATATATACCTTATTGTAAAATAGCTATTGCTATTAATATCTTTAATAACCTATTATATTATCTCCTTAAGATATAGCATAATACATCTTTTTCATTATTATCATGGAATAGGATTATATAATATACAATTTTATATATTTATTATATATTTAAAGAATGATAATATAAAATATATATATGTTTTATATATTTATTTAAAAAACATGTAAACGACTTAGAGTGTATTTTGGTAAACTAACTTACGATTATAAAACTTTAAATATAACTTAACGAATGCACTAATGAAGAGTATTATCATTATATAAGAAACATACTGATGCCCATGTAGGTGAGAACTTATGTAACATCCATACCGAAGTGTAACGTTGAAGAACTGCTATCACTGGAGTCTATCAACAATAGACAAAAGAGTATTCACGATTCCATTGAGGTCTGTAAGAATTCGAATATAGGCTAGAAATTGTAAATTTGTAATTTAGTAATTGCCATTAAAGTTTAACATTACTACAATATTAATAATTTATTCATATTATAATGATGGTGATTGCACTATTATCATAGAAATCCATAGTAATAATAAGATATAATATTAAATTAAAATATAAGTAAATAATATTAATAATTATAGTAAAAATAATAATAAAAGAAAATTAAAAATATAAATAGTAATAATATTAATAAGAATAATATAATTGTTTAATAGTATTTATTAACAAATATTTTATTCACATACTTTTGACTATTTCCTGACTATATTACCGTCGTATCGTTACTATAAATAATCGCGGACGTCATTACACATTAATGAAATAGGAAGACTACCACGATAATGAGGTGAGACATGAGGGCAAACGTGAAGTGAAGAAGGGTGACCTATCAGCGATCGTAGAATGTCCTAACTCGGCACCTTCACGAGAAGATCACCTCACCACCACCATTACCACTGATGCCGGGGAAGAGGAGGAAGAAGAGGAAGAAGAGGAGGAGGAGGAGGCGGCTAATCTCTCTTCAGTGAGACATCAGGAATATCAGAATGCATTCTTCATGACCGAACCTACGGTATGGTATACCCATTGGCTAATTATCTAGTTGTATGTACCAACCGATAGAGATCTATATAGGACCTAGGGATGCTGCAATAGGCGGACGATATGGAAGGAGAAATATCTATTTCCCTTCACATACATAGGGGACATAATTTCTTTAGTCCCTTTGCGAAATAATTATACAAATTTCATTTTTATTATATAAGAATGTATTATTTAAAGTTCGAAATACATGTTAACTCTGTGGGTCACCTCCCCATATGAAAACTAATAGCAATGTCCTACACATGACTTATCCTAAATCTATTATGGATGTGATCATTATAGTATATAGCCTAGATAATTTATCCGGACTGATCGATATATATCAAATATATTTGATATAATTTGTATTTTTCCTAGAAGTTCATATTTGAGAAGAAGAAGTATAAATTAATAAACCATGAATTTAATAATAATATTTCTATATATTAATAAATAAAAATGATATAATATAATATACTACTTATAATATTAAATTTCACTAATAATGATATAGATATAGTATTACAATATATGAACTCACGTGGTATTTTAGATTGAAAGTGAAGATGAGAAAACACCTCGATTAGAAGATTCTAAGCGCAACTCTAAGACTAACCCGGAGAAGCAAGATAAGAATGCACCATCCGCCAATGAAAAGTTAGCATGAACGCATTCATGGATATTAAGATTAAATAAACATAAACTAAAGAGCATTTTACTGTGAATATTGTAATTGTAGATATAGCACAACTACACGATTAATATATCTATGTATGTGACAACAGATAGTTTTGAAATATAAAAGTCACCAAAGTATATATTAAAGTATTGAGAGGAATATAAATTAAAGTAAGAAATAAAATTTTGAAAGAAAACAATTTTAAAACTCAATTAATTTGTTCTATTCTATTCTATTCCATGTCGTTTGACTTTAATAATCAGTATTCACTCAGGTATAAAGGTTACGAAGTTTTACTGGATATCGACGAATCTTTACTAGAAAACGACATTCCTAAAGGTGAGTCATCCTCTTTATCATCGTATGACCACGCCCCCATTCACGCACCCTTTGTTCTACATAGTAACATGAGAGCTATTCACTACATGCTTGACCACACACCCTAACACAACCCTAACACGCCCCCTTTATTAGATCTGCATGGTAACGTGAGAGCCCTTCACTATATGCTCGACCATCCCCTCCTCTATGGTGAGAATAGTGTGGATCTACTGAGAAGAAAACATCCGTTCAAACGACATCAACATAAGGTACGTCATCATACCTAGGTGATTTCCTGATTTTCCTACACTAAATCATGGTATCAGCATCGCGTATACTTCTAATAAGGTCTTCATATGATTCATAAAATGCTTGTTATGTCAAAGTATTGCAATATTAAAATATATTATTATATATATATATATATAAAAATGATCGATTCTCGTCAAAACAATGGATGCCTAAACATGAGAACCTCACAAAATAGACATGAGAGCTGTATGCTTATAAGTAAAAATGTAATCTAATTTCAGGGATGGGATGAAAGGACTCCACTAAAATAATATAATAAATAACAATATGACAAAATGCACATTTCATTTGTTTTACATACGTACCGAAAAAGAAAAATTCTCTTTTGTTGTGCGAAACCAGTATTTGAAAAGGCCAATATTATATGGGTTTTATTATTAATTATTAATATAAATACTAAAGAGTTTGAAATTATTTACCAATAGTAAGGTTTCAAAGGATATGACATTAATTCACAATATTATGAATTGAGTATTCAGAACTATAATTTTTCCAACGAATATTTTACAAATCATAGATTAAGTACTTTTAACGTATCATAACTATCATACTTTCCATACATTTATAGATATTACATTGTTTATTTTATATGAATATTCTTTAATAAAATAATATAATAAATAACTATTAGATTTATATTATTCACATTATTACAGCAAGTGAATTATCTAACTCTCATAATATTGATTGTTTTCTTCTATTTCTACAGTCAGTATTGAACCCGATCAGACATACTAGAAAAGATAGAGAAACTGCTGATAGGTTATCATCTCAGCTAATAGTAATAATAAAGCAAGCACATTTATTTATACTTCAGTTTTATTTATTTTGCATTATTACCTCATATTATTATCATTTGTAAATTTATAAAATAACCATAAATATAAAATAAGTCTAGATAATTTATCGATAAGGAAGTATTATTTATATATTGTAGAAATAAGTATTATATCGTATTTATATTTGAATTCCATAATTTAATTAATAATAAGTTAAACTCAAGTTTCTATTATTGTAATCGATATATACATACATCGATACACATATATACTAAGCTATACTACTATGAACAGATTGGTGAATATACTGACGGAGATACGAGATCGCAGTTGTGTGGTGGAGGCCCCGCTAAAGTCTGTCCTTGATAATGATAAGTCAGAGTTCACCGAAGCACGACAGCTATTGGCCAGGGTTAGAATTTAGGCCATACCTGAAATGGCCATATGTTTAATAATAATAATAATTGTTATTTTAAACACTTAAATAATAGTAAACAACTAGTCTAGAAATGAGTAGTTGATGGAATTTTTACTTTAAAATTCCTTTACATTTTAAAATATGTAATGTATATAATTTTCTATTAATTTCGATTATGTTTAATTATTTAATTATATAACTATGTATATTTAAGAATAACACATTAAATGTTATTCCAATCGACTGTTTACTATAAATAAGGACATGAAATCTGATTGCTATCTCTGCAATGGTTACTTTTTGTACTACCAGCTAAATACTTTTCAATGTTATATTTAATTATTTGTCAATGATTTTAATCTTTTAATCAAATTTATTAGAGATATTGATTTATTTGTAAAACCATAAAATCACATAAGTGGAAAATAAAATGTTCACAAAAAAAAATCATCCTGTCCTTACTAGATTGATTAATAGTCTCATATTGTAAAGTATTTCAACATCTACAGGTACAAAATAAATACAACTCCGTCAGAGAGAATTCGATGAATGTATCTACGAAGAAAGGAGGCGAAGAGATCAGATTATGTGCTGATATAGTAGACAAAGTGTAGATCATTACAACTACGATATACGTATTAATTCCCTTCAATTATATTATAAACTCACATCTAATATTCCTTTTACTAAATTGTACCAACAATATGTGCCAATTGTATGTATATTACATATGTATTTAATTTTATTTAGATTTCTTATTATATTTAATGAATTTTTTTAATTTAAAATTAATTTCAATGACTGAATAATGTATCTATTTTAAATAAAGCAAGTTTGTGACATATTTAGTATTACTATAATATCAAGAATTTACTAAATGTATATTGTATTATATTAAATTTGATTAATGTTATCAAATGAGAACGATTTCTATTTTTCTACACTTATATATATTTATCTACTTTTATCGTAAAAATTATATATTATAATTCTGCAAGTTATACTTATATGATACCCACAAATTATTGCTAATGTCTTTTTAGTAATTTATAAATAATTTAAGACAATTCATATATATGTACATATTATCGTATTGTATTTATATGAAAATTAAAAAAAATTTATAAATTAAAAAGTTAAGATATGTAGAGATAATATATATTATTCGATTATATAGTAATGATATCATCTGAAACATAGTTAGATATGATATAATAGATAGGTCGACTACAATATTCAGTCATCATTAATATTATCATAGAGCTCCTTGATTAGTTTATAACATTATCTTAACTAGTTTACATATTTATATATATATATACAATCCAGGTTTTCTCTAAATAAATTCTTGATATAAATTTAATTTGTATAAAAATCATTTCACATCTATACGATATCTATAATAGCAAATAAATACAATAATGTAATGATAATTAATCGACACCAAACAATTCATATACAATATATAATTTATCTTCACATATTTCTCTTAATTTCATTTAATTTTACTCCTGTAACTCTTCAATCATAGGGGGAATCATCCTGCTTTTCGCAACAACAAATCGTCTCTATCCTTCCCGGTCTTCAGCTTTTCTTAATAGCTCTTGTAGTGGTTTTTCTGTCGAACATATTTCTCTACTGAATGTTAAATCTGATATTATAGACATTTATCTGTTGAAATTAATTTGATATTATGAGAGTTGAAATAATCTAATGATGGAGAATGAACTTATTATATTCAATATATTTAATATAGTTGTATTCAAATAATTCATAGGAATATTAATACGAGACTGTAGTCATAAGTTTTAGATAATGACTTGTCTTGCTGTATACATATATATTTAGATTGTATAGAATATTAGTGTTATTAATGTTATTAGCACTCATTTTTCTAAGGAAAGATAACATTTAATAGTTGTAATTCGATTTTGTGCACACAATATTAACAGTGCCACCTATATAACGTCAATTTTCAGAAAAATGTGTATACTATTCACTGAATACTTTCTATATTGTCGGACAGACCATGTCTTCTTTACTTCAGACCAGAGTTCCAAATAGATGAGACAACTCTAATTTTAGTCTATAATATGTAATATATAAGCCTTTTAAAGTATAGCAACATCTTTATAGATATAAACACCTATACATATTAATATAGTCTTAAGAACACCTCCATTAGGGTTCTCACATCAATACCATTCTTAATTTGCCATCCATCGATTTTCATTCGTTAAATGAATTATATTGACAGACGGTAAATATATACCCTCTCACATTAATGACATAGATTATTATATATTGTATCATATAAATATTAAAAAATATATAATGTAGTGAGACTTATTATTACAAAAATAATTATATTCATTCATCAATTTATGCTATCTGTCAAAAATAGGATCATTTCTATTTTAATTTTCCTCTCATCAATATATACAACTAGTACTTCCATCAGATGAAAATCGACGGATGGAAATTCGATGAACTAGAAATTAAAAACGGTATCGATATGAGAATCGTATAAAACTAATATTTGCACATCAACATAATAAAATGTATCAAATTAAATTATTACATCCTTAATAAAGTTAACAACAAAACTGTTATCTATATAAGTAGAAATATCTCTATTATTTAATTATTAAGATGTATTTGCAACTATATCTAAGTTCCTACTTGGTCCAATATAACAACTAATGTAGATATGGCTATTTGTATATTTTTCTATCTGATAGATTAAAGGAAGAACGTGAATATTAATATCATCTGCTAATGACTCTATTTCTAGTTATCATTGAATACATTTATTATATCATTAATAAACATTTAAAAATAGAACAATTACAATAAGTGAACTACTTACAACACCTGCTTTTTAAAACTTTTATTATGTATTATTAATTATTCCGTGTTTTCTATAAGTTAATAACGTTCAATACATATATATATATATATATATATATATATATATATATATATATATATAAATATACATTATACATTATAAATATACATTATCTGATATAGGATAATAACATTACCTACTATTATTTACTATTTCTTTTATTTTTGGAAAAAAACTAGTTTTAAATAGTAGATATAACAAAACTGTAAATCTAAATAATAACCTATATTTATAATCTATATAATAAACAGGTCACTTCATTTATTAATATCTATGTTTATATTTTTTATTTTCTATAAACTACATATTTTCATTACATAATTACTATGTATATTATTACTACATAGTATATTATACGTATATTATACCTACTATATATATATATAGATAATAATGTTATTATGAGTATTAATATATATTTTAGTATTGTTACTTCTCAGGAATATTTTAGTATTTCTTATTGTTTTAAATTAAATATATTTTAATATAGCTAATATTATACATATATTATTAACTTATTTATATTAAATTTAAAATATTACAATAAATTATTGTATAATACATTTGTGTAGGTCCTATTCAAGTAATATTATTCATATAAGTTCAACATTTTAATATAACACAAGTCATGACTGCATGTACAATGTACATTGTACAATGTACATTGTACATTATATTATACATATATATTATATATATATATAAAGATACATAATTATCTTCGATTGGAAGTGATAACCTAATAATATAAATTAATAAATAATAATTAAAAATAAAATATTATATTATACCGATGGGTTAAAATAACATATAAATTAAATATAGTATAACTATAAATGCATTAATTAAGATATTATTGGTAACTGTTATCTAAATTTTGTATTATGAAAATATTGAATTTTTTTAAAAACATAATCATAAAGTAACTTTTCCTATCAATGTTTTATCCTTGTTAATTTCATTAATTATATTTATATAACTATGTATTTTTCGGATATTGTTCTATTACTTTCTTACTTTAATATACCTATAGGTATATAGGGTATACCCAAAGCCTAATATATACCAATAACCAAATACCCAAGACTTTGGTATACCCTACAATGTAGGGCCTAATTGTATACCTACATTGTGATTGGAAACCATGGAAACCACAGAATACAAACTGATGAATAGTGAACTTATGATCTGTGATGTAAACAATAGAATATCGCATGATATTTGCTTTAATTTATATTTATATAATTAGTATTCTCGTTATATCTAGCTTATTAAGTACCAGAAAACAAGAACTCACGAATAACATATACATGATATTCTATTGAATAGGTATTTCAAATAACTATTTTATATTAATTACTAATTATGCTTACATATTCAATTTATATACACTATCGAATTAAAAAAAATTAATTAAATTAATATATCCTAATCATTATTAATTATCAATATATTAGACTATTTCATATAACATATTTTTAAATTAAAAAAATCAATTAAAGTCACATTTATTTAGTTTTTAACCATTTAAGACCTAGTAATTTTAAATAATACTGCACTAATATTAGGTATATTTAAAAATAATATAGGAATTTTTTTTAAAAACGAAAAAGATTTTCTTATATATTGAAATTTGTATATTACAATTTATATTTATTTTTTATTAATATATAATATTTTATATTAATCTGAAGAATAAAATGGAATATAAATATTATACATAATATTATATTTTAATTAATTATTATAATTATAATAATTATTGTAATTTTTTATTTAAAATAAATATAATTTCTAACTAAAAATTAAATATAATAAATTTATATAAATATATATATATACTATTAAATGTTTAATTTATAGTAATTAATATATTTTACAAATTTTATAAATTAACTGATTCATCTGTCCCATATTCAATACTAATATGAGAGCTCCGTCAGAATTTATGTTTAGTTGGCCATTTATAAAATGGAAATAAATAATCATTATTATAATGCTATAAATCATAAATTTCCTCAAAATATAGAATTATGAACTATAGTTTGGTTAATTTAATAATAATGCGAGTTTTATTCATATCATTATAATAATGCAGAACAAAGTATACAAAAGGGTTATTTCATTAACTCCTTATAATATAATTAATTATTATTATTTTAATTTATATATTTACATAATTTTTGTGTGCATATTTTGGTGTTGATTTAAATTATTTTAATTTTAATAACTATTCATTTTAATAATATTTCAATTAGGATATATCCATTCCTATATTTAAAATAAACAATGTAATGTTGTTATTATTATAACCAGTTTAAGATAGTTTAATATAGACTATATTGATGATATATAATTTATTGACTTATTTATTTTAAAATAAAATAAACACTATACAGTTGTAGTATATGAAAATTCTCAAAAACTCAAATATAACGATCATTTTTTAAAATCCTATAATAAAGAAAACATCACATATTTTTACATTTAAATTCATGTAAATCAAGTTCTGATTTAGTGAATTATATGTGTTAATAAATTATGAGACTGTCCGAAACACCTGGGTATTTGTGTGTCAAAATGGTCCCAGACTCATGGGTCTTAAATGTTATTAATATTTATTATAATTTATGGTTACAGAGGAAAGTCGTACAATTTCTCATATATTTCATCATATACTGTAATTCTAATTTATTAATTTATAATATACTAATATATATTAGTATATTATATTAAATTTGTAATCATATCCTTGTTATTAATATAATATATTTAGAGTAATTAAATATTAAGTGGTACATGTAAAGAGGGAAAATTGCTATTTTTGTTTAAATATTAACAAAATATATATATAGGACAATTTTATAAACTAACAAATTATAAATAGTAAATAATATTTACTAAATATTATGTAACTAAGTATTATTTATACAATGAAAATTATAACAAATTATAAAAAAGTTATTTGCCTTTACAAAATAACGATTTTCCCTATATTTTACATATAAACTCTCGTCCTCTTAAAAATATATTTTATAAATTTAAATATTATATTTATATAATTTGAAATAATAATTTATTTAATATATATTAATATTTAAAATGTTGTAAATTATATATATAAATCATAAAGTAACTGAACTTAATATTTTATATTGTAAATTAATTTTATAAACCAATATGGTTTTGTTTACATTTTAAATAATTTGTGTTGTAAATTTCCATATTACCATTATTACATAAAAAACGAACAACTCTGGGTCAGTTAGATTAAATAGTAACTAGGAAAAAATTAAAAGACTAGAAATGTAGAATCAGGAATAATAAATAATAGATAAGCAAAAAAATCAAAATCGACAAAAAAAGCGGGTACGGCTATTATATATATATATATAGTTATATTTAAATATTAAATATATAAATATTTTGAAATTGTTATAAATATCATATTATATAGCATTACATTATTAAAGTATATATAATTATTAATATTAAATATATAACTATTAAGATTGTATTTTATATGATTTTTATTCTATTGTAGATGTTATATGTTAAAAGTATAAGATAACATTCATCTTTTCATAAAATAATTTAAATTGATTAATAGGTAATAAATAATTGTGTCACATACACATGCTCGTGTCATATATCACATTTCACACACAACGACACACTCATTGTTACAGGTACGGGAACTCGCGTTATGATGAGTACCGCAAGTTAAAGTTGAAACGCGTGCTCATATCGACCTCATGCTGGAACATATACAAAAGGAGCAGTAATGACTACTTGTTTAAATCTAAAGTGGGTCAACTATGATCTAATCTGAAAAGTACCTTCGGTTAGTAACACCTGTAGACGCGCACACACACATTAAGTTGTAGTGAATTATTCAACACGAGGAATTTAAATAAAATAATTATCATATTGATTATATTTACACTTCCATCATATTATAGTTTGTATACTTTTCAAACAATAATATATTAAATAATTGTCATTATTTTATATTATACATGGATTAAACAGAGATTGTATCCACAGATGCTGACAATATATTTTTTAAATAATGCATAATAAACCTGTTCGCGAATAATAGAATAATCGGTAGTTTATTCACCTAGTTTGTGATACTCTATATAAGGACATCGAATTAAACTGATAAAAGTAGTTTCAGTATATATATATATATATATATAATTAGCCTATAAAGGATATATCTTAATAATTAATTGATATTATTTTTGAAATAAATTCAAGAGAAAATTAATAACAAATCGAAAAAACAGATCTCCAGAACGTAAAGATGTGAGGAAGAGTTATACACAGTTATAATTTCTTCACCCGACAAAAATATTTGAGCAGCTTCCGGAAGTAGACGACATAGGATGGAGATGCCCGCCAACTCCAAAACTGCCCAATATGTAAAAACTAGAGAAGACGTTTAGGAAACTGGGTCTAGGACCAGATACCTTCAAATTGCTCTACCCTCCAGTGGTAAAGATGACGAATGGAGAATCATCTACCAATATTAGATATGCGCAGGCTGGAGGCATGTTGAATATATTATTATTAGTATTATTATTATCACATTTAGCTATAGGTACCTAGGTAATTATTGCTTGTCGAGATAGTTACCCTTGATCAAACAAGGAAGGGTTTACTCTTTTGGTGGCAATGATGAAGGAACATTAGTATGAAATATACGAGAAACGGATGAAAGTGATCTACGTGAACAAAGAAATTCCTAAATTGTATTCAAGGTCAGTAATAATCAGTGATTAGTACTAATTATTATAATATAACCGGGTATTGCTATTAAACTATATTAACAGAGATTAACAATTATACCAAATTTTGAATTCTATATAAATTACCATATATATATATTATGTAGGAATACATTTTAGATAAATAATTATATATCCTTATCAAGATCAATACTCTTTTCTTATTTACCGCAATCATCGGGTATACAAGTAATCTATATACCATTTTACCATTAAATAATCATATTCACACTAATTGTTAAGATTTTTCTTCAATTTGACATGAATTTAGAAACAACCGGGGTAAAATAATAAACTAGTTAATAATATGAGGTAAATTAACCTATACATGATAACTATATTTTTATATGGACTGACTCATTAGTAATGAGTCATTACTGTGAATTCACTTTGTATCTCTTATTCATCGTGGAGAGAGTGGAATTTTTTATAACTAGTTTATTTATCAACTGACTTCGAATGAAGTAATATGATCTGAAATAATCTTTCTATTTGTGTGTGCGTGTGTATAAATATCTAGTGAGTGTGTAAATTTGCATACCTGTACATACTGTGTACAGTGTACACTTTTCACGGTTCGTACTTTTTTTTTCCATACTTTTATAAACCTTCACATCTATAACAATTATGTATACTATGATGAATAAGTGATTAAAATGTTAGACCTATATCTTAAATAGTTTTAGGTCACGAAACTTTTATATTTTAACATTGAATACATATACATTTTAACATGGGCGAGATATAGAAATAGGTTTTATTCAATTTTTATCAAATTGAATAATTTTGTTCATGCCAACTATGAATATATCCTAGGAAAATATATAACAAGTGGTATTGACAATAAAAAATATTTATCAAAACAATCTAGATGTCCGAATTTTATAAAATAATTTTAGTAAAAAAAAATATCTAAAAATCATATAATTTTATATTATTTTTTATATAAATAAATGATTACTATTTAATTTAAAAAATTAAAATATATAATTTATATATAATAATACAATTGAAATTAAAATATATAATTAATATTTAAAAATAATTTTTATAAAATAAATTATCATTTGTAATTTTTTATGGATTTTTATTTGAAATTTGAAATACAAAATATTTGTGCATATTTTTTAATTTTATTAATTTAATTTCAATAAAGGACATTTATATCTAACTTATATCAAAAATTCAATAAAATATGATCTCTCAAATTTATGTAAAGTATAATTATATATATTCATTTTTTTAAATTAATTCTTTTTTGAATTATTTTGAAATAAATACTTTGTAAAATGGTGTATTTTCTCGAGTTTTAGGAGACATTCATATTGGTAATTTGTAGATATAAAAATGAAATATAGATATTATATTAATAATAATAAATAATTATATAATTATATAATATATAATTAATAATAAATATAAATAATGGTATATATTATATTAATTTTTAATATTTTTATTTTAAATGTAAACATCAAAGATAATAATATGGTGGAATGACTATTATACGTGTAATATTTTAAATTAAATTTTAAAATAATAATTTATATTTCAAACTTTAAAAGCTAAAAATTAAAATTGTTAATACATATTATACTAAAATATAGAGATGTATTATATTATATATGAAGCATTAAAAATTGATTCGAACGAACCGGTCTAGTGTACATACTAATTAAACTAACCACGTTACAGGTATTAGATCCATTACGATACATCTAACACTGCATTACATATGTCACACACACACATACTTGTGTCATATATCACATTTAACACACAACGACACACTCATTATTATAGGTGCAGGAGCGCGCGTTACTCATCATAACACAAGTTAAAGATGAAACGCGTGCTCCTATCAACTCCATACTGGAAGAGCACAAAATCTACAAAACCAGAAATAATGTATGCTTGTAAATCTAAAGTGGGTCGACTGCGATCAAATGGAAGAGTACCTTCAGTTAGTTACACCCGTAGACGCGCGCGAGCACATATTTAGATGCAGTGAAGTATACAACCAGTGGCATTTAGATCAAATCAGTAAAATAGCAGCGATTTACATTCCCCATATGATCAACCGGTCAAGGGACTAAGTAAATATTCATCTTAAAAATACAAAAAAGCAAACGACAAATATACAATAACGATAAATATCATTAAAATATTGATAACATATCATATCTGGCACTTCCATCATATTATAGTTTGTATATTTTTCAAATAAAAAAATGTATATACATTCATAGGTGAATGTTATCAAAGTGTGTGTAATACATAATTATATATGAATAATATATTTAAATAAATAATATCAATAATAGTCATTATTTTATATTCTTTAAATATAATCTTTAATAATCTTTAAATAAATATATATATATCAGTAATATATATTTGTATTAATATGGATACAGCGTCTATAGTTTATTTAGGGCTCTACTAATTTGATTAAGATGGGGGGGTCATAACAATAAAATACGGAAATCATACGCTGGAGAATATATATTTAAGAAAATAGAGTATTTTTGTAAATAGATAAGATTATAGAGATATTAACTTTTAACATGTATATATGTTAAATATGTACCGGCATATACCAACAAAATCGTTTGCTCAATAGCATAGTGCAGCAACATCGAGGTTTAGCTATTGAAAGCACACTGCTTCCACACCAACTCAATTGGTTAACAATACTCAATTATTTTAATATTATAAAAAATATATAGAATATTTATAAATATAGATAAATAAATATATTATATTAGTATATAAACATGTTTATATTTAAAATATTCTTTATATGGTTCAAATTGTATATTAATTTATAATATCTTTGATTCCTAAGGATGAGAATTTTGTATCGGATTATTAGTTGAATTGTTGTTCTTGTGTGTTGTTTCGTTCAGGTGGAGATATATATGTATATATTCTTCACCTGGTTTTATTGGTAGTGTCTTTGAATGTTTCTAGCATCATGTGCTATTATATAGGACAGTAATTTTATGTATTTTAAGTATTTTATGTTTGAAGGTGCTTTTTTATTAATTTATTATAACATGTTATTATAAATATTTTTCTCGTATTAACGGAGTTATTATTATTATAAACTATATATTATAATTAATTATAAAATTAAAACGTTATAAATTAATATACAGTTTCATGAAAAGATACAATCTCACCTTGCTGGCAATGTGATCTGGTTATCTGTATCACCGAATGAACGAAGGAAATCCACTACAACTCGTGATAACACTTATTGTGATATCATTCACTGAATGCATGAAATAATAGCATATGCCACTTATGATGGCAATACATATTAATGCACTCGCGAACGATACATTTTGTTTATAAAATATTTCTTGTACTAATATTCGATCACTATAATATGAATAGTTATTAGGTCGCAACCCATGTGTAGAATAATACATATTATATTTCTACTATTTTCATTAATAAAAATTCACCGAATAATTTAATATGTTTAAATAATGTTTAATATGTTTAATAATAAAGAATATAATTATTACCATATTTGTATTAAAATATAAATTATCTAATATATTTAATTAAATTATACAAATTTCTTTAACTACATTATATAATTAGATAAATATGCCAAATAAAATTTATAAACATACTTCTGTTATATACTCGTTAAAAATACTTACTCATATATGTAGGTTTAGCACTATTGATTTAAATAAAACAATATTATATGATTTTAAAATTAAAACTATTAGTAATAAGATTGATAGTAAATAAAATAAACAATTACAGAATACACATATTTTAAAACAACTTTATAATAAGAATTTTTTTATATTTATAATATTTATAAGAAATAATCAAATCAGAAATTACATTAACAAATATTCAATAATTTAATAAAACTGATTTTTTGTATAGTTAGAATAATATATATTTTATATGAATTTGTAATGAATAAGAATGATGTACTATTACAAAATAATAATAACATATTATTTAAAACCTATATTATAATAGATATATCATTTAATCGTCCTATCTTATATTTTTTACAAAAATTGTAGAATAATATATAAGAATGAATGAAATCAGTTTATACAGACATTCAATATAATATACTCGAAATCGATATTCGCTTTATTGATTCGATACTTCATTCACATATATGTATATATTTATATATTAATATTACATAATCTAAGATAATATTAACAAGGATATATACATGATAATATCATGATTTAATTAAATACATTATTAACTATAATCATATATTTAAGTTTATGATATTATCACAGAAACGATATTAGACAAATGTAATGTAATTGCCAAATATCAGTTGAGCATAATATATGATTAAAATAACATCATAGATAAGATATCATTATAATAACATAATAGATATTATATTACAAAATATATATCATCACCAGAAATATTTATATACAACCATAGATTTATAGTTTACACAGTAAACTATAAATCTATGTATACAACTAACAAGTGATATTAATGATATTTTATAAACCAAATTAAAAACTAATACATTAGTTCATAAACTATATCTAAATTTATCTCATATGTGAAATAGTGACATATTTGAAAATGATATTAAAATAAATGTGTACACATTAGAATGAAAAATCTAGATTTTAAAATAGCTATTTTACTAACTAATTTAAATTTATTTTTACATTGGGCAAATAAATGGCAATTAAATATATTATAATAATGCACAGTGATTACTTTAGGGAAGATTACTCAATCTAAATAATTTATAAATAATATAATTAAAATCTACTTTTTATAAATATTTAGAAATAATATTTGAGAATAGTTTTTGTTTAAATATATTGATTATTTTTTGTAAAAAGGAATATTTTTCTTTTAATTCTATTTTTTCTATACTGTTCACTAATACAAAATCTCCTAGATAATTATTAAATGCATATAATATTAATAATTTACGATTTTTAGAATATCTATCAATAATGTGGTCACCTTTTTCAAAAGTTGGTAAATATAGATCAAATTATAAGTGTGCAGAGTTTATTCATTAGAAGATAATTAATCTTATATAATAGATAACATAGTATAAGATTAATAACGTAATATATAACCAATAGGTACATCCTATAACCTAGGTTATATATATATATCCTATAGGAGGTCTTGATATAACTCAGTAAAACCTTCCTAATATAGACAAACTAATCTAACTCCGTTTATCTACTCTAGTAATCCTCATCATATGTTATAATAATTAAGTATTATAAATCTCCTATATAAAAGAGTATTGGAAAAACCTATCATATTTATAAAATTAAAAGTTGTTAAACTATATAATGTTTTATAAAATAAATAAATAGAATTATAAATATGTGAAATAACTACTTAAAGTTTACAACCTATAATTAAAAGTATGATTTATTATAATAATTAACTTAATAATTAATTTAATATATTATATTTTTATTATATATATTATATAATATATTATTATTTAAGTAAAATAGATAGGTAATATCTATACCTATCTATAATATAACACATTAATAAAATAAAATATAAATATACTAAAATGATAAAATCTGAATCTGTTACATCATTACAAAATATAATGATAATATTTGTTTTACATTATTTTTACGAATAACGTATATAACAAGACCTCATATAATCTCTTATGTTATAGGCTTTTATAGAAGGTCTTGTATATAACTTATATATCATATTATTCATAATCATTATGTTAATGTAAAATAATATAATTTGTTATCTAAATTTCTAGATACTAGTATATTGTCGTATATAATATAGATAATAACTTGGTTCATTAATAATAGTATAGTATACAATATATTATACATATTTAGTAATTAGATTAGTTATACAAAATTAGTTGTTCATTTTTTAGATACATTTTTATTGTTTAATAAATTTAATATTTTACAATAAAACAATTAGTTATTCATCTTTTAGATTAAATTTGAATTGGTTTAATAAATTGTATATTTTATAATAAGTCAATTAAATCTGTAGATATCAATTACTAAGTATAAATATATTATATTCCAAGCATAGAGCTATAGCAAGACCTCCTATAACCTCTTAGGTTATAGGAGGTCTTGGCTATAGAGAATATCTCTAGCTAAATGATTCCTATTAATATATTTAACGTCTTTGCTTGTATCAATGATTTAGCGAAAGTCATGTGCAAATACAAATCTATGTTTATTAATATTGTATAAATTCAAATATATTTAGTTATAATTATTATTATATATGTATTATAAAATGAATCTACGATATATCTCAAAGTTTAAACTAAATTTCGATTCATGTAAACTTAATAGAAATAAATTACCAACTTTTATTAATATTTTAACCATATTTTACACATATATATTGGTGATAAACATGATTATATTAACGAATTTCGTTACAAAACTATACACAATTGTGAATTCATTATGGATTTCATATACAAAAATGTTTGCAAATGCAAAGCTGATTATTTATATCCTAGGATAAATATATTCCAATTATAATTTAAGTGACCCATCAGCACATGCTATGTGACATAGGATATTTTAGTAGGTCAGTTATAATTAATCATTGCTTTAAATTAAAGTTTAATCATTACATTTACTAAATGATTTAGTAAATGATTTACTTATCTGAAAGCAAGCCGCCGTTTGTTATTATAAGAATGTCAGAGTTCAAGGTGGCCGTATATATGCACTACTGCACATTATACGCATTATAGGATATTTATAGTAACACAACATTGTATATGCTCACTTGGGGATATAATGCAGATAAAAAAACAGAAAAATAAAATCAAACCAAAGAATTCACATAACCCAAAAATAAAAATTGAACACTGACATTATAATAATAATAATCGGCGGCCTACTTTCAGATTCACGATTACATTAACAATTAATTTAATGGGAATCACTGATTCAATCAGCCTGATTATCAGGTGTTTATTTTTTTGTAATTTATTTAAATTATAGTGCTATATATTCATATAACATATTGTTATGATTATTATATGTAACATATATATATATATATATATATATATATATATATATATATATATATACATAATATAATTGTATGTTCTTACCGTAAACAGCGGTGTAAGATAAACATATAATGAATTTTATGATAAAGAGTATCATTATTATACTCAAATTATAATAATATACATCTATATACTTTATTTAATATTTAATTATAATATAATATAATTTATATATAATATAGCTATATATATATATATATATATATATATATTATATAATATATAAATCTATACGCTGTTTTCGGTAACATGTTTTACTGCTGTTTTCGGTAAAACCGTAATTTTAAACTCAATAATTATTTATTAAATCTAGTAAAATTTGTAAAAACACACTTTAATTAATAATAACTATTAATTAAGTAATTATAATATATTTAATATAACATTATATTAATAATATACTCACTAGGGATGTAAATGCATAGATAAATAATAATTCGATTCGATTTAAAATTCTACTATTCGTTTCATATTCGATCCCAATAAACCAATATTTGAAAAATGTTCGAAAATTTTACTAATTTATTTATGAATTTTAAAAATTATTATAAATAATTTATAAAGTTTGCAACTTTCCTTATATTTTTTGAAAATAAACATGAAGTTTGTAAAATATTTGAAAATAATATACAAAAATGATTTTCGAAAATTTTACGAAAATAATTTGCAAATAATATACAAAGTTTGTCATTTTTTGAAAATAAAATAAGAAGTTTGCAAAATATTTAAAAATAATTTACGCAAATATATGAATGTGATTTTGAAAATTTTACGAAAATAATTTACAAATAAAACGCAAATTTTGTTATTCTTTTAAAAGTAAAACACGGAGTTTGCAAAATATAGGATAATAATTTATTCAAATATACGAAAATAATTAACAAATAAAACTAAAATTTTGTAAATTTTATTTCAGATAAATGTTTAAATTTGTTTAAAAAGTCTGATCTCTATTATTTTATAATTAACGAAATAAATATAAAATACATAAAATGTTTCATTCTTAAAATTTATTTTGATTTATATATATTGATATCCATATTTTATATTTAACGTCATTATTAATAGTTATTCAATGACAAATAATGGAGGATAGGTCTTCAAACACCAAATAAACCACTTTATTCAGTTAAACTAATTTTTGAATCATTCAATGAAGTAAAAAATATTTATTTAATATATTTTAATATATTTATTCTAGGCTTATATTATTATTATTATTATTATTATCAGATTTAGGTACAAGTACCTGGGTAATTGTAGAAGCATTGCTGCTTGTCGAGACAATTACCCTTAATTTAACTTGATGACAGATATCAAATAATTTAATTCCATTATATAAATATAATGGAATGTGAATATTGTGGAATATAAAATATATATAATAATAATAAGGTTGACTTCCTGTTTACACTAAGATAAATATAATATGATAAAATTGTGATATCTGTCAACTCGTTATTGATTAATCATCATTTAATAATTAAATAAACTATAAAATAAAATTTATAAATATATATAAATATATATAAATTTATATATACAGTAAAAGCCGCTTGTATCGACAGCCACATGTATCGATATATCGGTTCTAACGACAATCTAAAATATATTTGTTGGAATTTCCATCTAATACATGTTACAGAATATCGCGTGTATCGACAATCGGCTGTATCGACAAAATTGTACTATACAATTTAGAAATTGTCATCACGTGTATCGACATTATGAAAATAGTACACATTTTTACCATATATACTATAGTATGTATGATATAGAGTTGAGCATATTAATAAACTATGGACTATAGTACATATATATGTATATTATCAAATAAGGATGATATGAAGAATTAATCTTTGTATTATTGTAGATTCACTACAATATGCACATTGTTATATATATATATATATTACCCATATACACGCATACCCATTTATATATATATATATATATATATATATATATATATATATATATATGCATATACCCCTATATACATATATATTAATATCATGTTTGATACTACGCAGTATTGTATACTCGTACGTAGATATTCGTATGCCAGCATTTTCGCCCATATATGGGCATATATATATAGACTCATACGAATGTCCCTACCACGCTGAGTTAATTCCATGACTTGTTATTGCTAACGCACGCTTCTCTGGAATGTGAGCGTGCGCGATATTACGTAATCGAAGTCGCTCGCATTAATAGTATTAACTTAATATACATAATTAACGATATAATAGAAATTAAGGATAGCATATATGTGATATTTGATAATACAAGTACATATTCTATTAAGTGGGCGTAATTTAAAATTAGCCACGCCTTCATCATATGTAACGACAATCGGATGTATCGACATATTTTTGGATCTCCTGGGATGTCGATACAAGCGGCTTTTACTGTATATATATAAATATATATATATATAAATATATATATAAGCGTATCTTTTATTTTTATCATATTCTCCTATTCATTAATTTTTGATTTGCATATGTGTTGATTGTTGATTAAATATTTATTAAATTCTGAAAATGATTTGCAAAGTTTGCAATAAGTCCACAACATTTTCAAAAACTTTTGTAAATTATTTTCACATTTTATTAACTGGGATTGGTCTATTTTACTATTCATTTCAAAATATATTGTATATGAAGAATAATTATTAATAAGAAATACATTTATTTTATGTTAAAAATATTAACTTATCTATATTATCATCAGATAATCTATTTCGATTTGTTGACACTATATTTTCAGAAGTTGAAAATATTCATTCACTGGCAACTGATGTTGCTTGTGCAATCAGATATGTGAAAGCAATTTTATATAGACTTGGTTATATTGATTCCTTCTGCCCCACAATTTCAGAGTAGAAGTATTGAAATCAATTTTATCTTGCTTCAGCGGGAAACGAGAACATTTCAAGCAGCATATCTTAAATTAATAGTTATACTCTAGTATATTTATAATTAATTTATTAATTACATAACCAAATTTAAAATACACAAATACAATTTAATATATAACAATTTAATTATTAATATAAATGAATACAAATAAATAAAAATTATTCGTATTCGTTCCACAAAGTATTCAATTCGTATTCATATTCGGTTTTTTTATGATTTGGAAAGCCTCAACTCGGGTTCAAATTGTAAAAGCTTGAAATTCGTATATTCGTTATTCGTATTCATTTACATCCCTAATATTTAACTTAATTTAATACTATTATTTTAATAAGTCATTTTTATATATAAATATAAATTTATATTAAATATTGGCTTAATTATAAAATTATACCAAAGTAAAAATATTGTATTATTATTTTTACATCTTTTGATAATACTTAAATATTATTTTTAAATATTAAAAAATATATTTATTATAAATTATATTAGATAAACAATGTATTATGACTTATTTTTTATATTATTATATATATATATATTATTCATTTATTTCGTCTATATTTTTACTGGTATATCATTTCATTTTATGTTGATATTAGAATAAGATTTAATTAAGTAAACTAAATATAAGACTACGCTGACATTGATTGTTCTACCCATTTGGTGGATTGTGTGGCTCATACACACATGTATACACGCTATAGTTATAGGCTATGAATCATCGGTAAGGCATTATCAATGAGTCACACACTCATTCTATCTCATTAAAGCGTACCTTTACGTTATTAACTTTAATGAACCCATAACGGAAAGGTATACAGTGTATACTATACACACATACACATGCGCTCACATACGTAAGTATGTATACATCAATATATACCGTAACTAACCACTACCGTAGATACTAGACGATGCGCGTTATTTACTCGCTGTTCAGTTTCTCTGTATTTCTTACTCGCTCTTTCAGTAATTCGTGTGTATACGTAATATATGGATGCGTGTGCGAGTGCGTTCGCTATAGAACAGTTACATATATAGTGGCCTAGTCTACCCGTTATACACGTTAAATCTATAGTGGCCTAGTCTACCCGTTATACACGTAACACACATCACACGATACATCTCTATATAGACAGGCCCGCAATACACCACGTTAGCCTGCTTAAGCGGTGCTGGCACTCATCCATATACGCGAGTATAGACGTACACGCGTTCATTATCGTACAGCGTATCCTTAACTAGTTCTAGTTATCTATATACTCACAGCATTATCACAGCATTTTAATTATATCGCTTACTTTATATATAGAATAGATATAGAATCAATAATCAATTAAATAACGTCAGATTTTGTATTCAATCTTAGTTTATCATTTAAATTATCGTCTGCAGATAATAGAATATGATGTCAACTTTGAACTACTTATAAGTTAATAGAAACAATAGAAACAATAGAAAATTCTCCACCTAACTGTACAATAAACAAGGTTAGATTTACTATATATGTATACGAATGTGTTATAAACATTGCAATATATTGGGTAATGAATATCTGCATTTCAGGAAATGTGTAGTAAATTATTTATTGTCAAGGTATTATTTGTTATCATATTAGTAATATAATAAAATTAAAATAGTTTATTTAATTACAGAACAAAGAGACTTCCGATACCCGACACCTCTCCACCGATCAAGCGATAAGGACAAGAGTATTCTCCTCCTCCTGCTGAGATTAATATATCATCATATACGAAGATACAGAACAGCAGCAGTATCCCGTACCAAGAGAGAAGATGTAGCGATCATCCCCCGGCCCACTCCGCATCAGTAGAGGAATGATCTTGTGGCAGGTGTCTCATTGCTACCGTTTCTACTGACTAGTGTTGGAAATTTTCAGATTTTTCACTCATTTGAAGGTTTCGAATAGTAAATAAATACACTTCGAAGGTTTAAAATAGTATAATTTTTATTAAATTAAGTATTCGAAGGTTTCGAATAGTAAATAAATACACTTCGAAGGTTTCGAATACTAAATAAATACACTTCGAAGGTTTCAAATAGTATTATTTTTATTAAATTAAGTATTCGAAGGTTTCGAATAGTAAATAAATACACTTCGAATGTTTCAAATAGTATTATTTGTGTTAAATTAAGTATACAAAGTTTTCTAATAAGTAAATTATTCATTTCGAAGGTTTAAAATAGTAATTAGATACAATTCGAAGGTTTTAAATAGTATTATTTGTATTAAATTACGTATTCAAAGTTTTCAAATAGTTAAATTATTCATTTCTAAGGTGTAAAACAGTAAATAAATACACTTAGAAGGTTTTAAATAGTATTATTTGTATTAAATTAAGTATATAAAGTTTTCTAATAGTTAAATTATTCATTTTTAAGGTGTAAAATAGTAAATAGATACACTTCTAAGGTTTCAAATAGTATTATTTATATTAAATTAAGTATCAAAGTTTTCTAATAATTAAATTATTCATTTCCTAGGTTTAAAATAGTAAATAAATACACTTTGAAGGTTTTAAATAGTATTATTTGTATTAAATTAAGTATTCAAAGTTTTAAAATAGTAAAATTATTCATTTCTAATGTGTAAAATAGTAAATAAATACACTTCGAAGGTTTAAAATAGTATTATTTGTATTAAATTAAGTATTCGAAGTTTTCAAATAGTTAAATTATTCATTTCTAAGGTGTAAAACAGTAAATAAATACACTTAGAAGGTTTTAAATAGTATTATTTGTATTAAATTAAGTATATAAAGTTTTCTAATAGTTAAATTATTCATTTTTAAGGTTTAAAATAGTAAATAAATACACTTTGAAGGTTTCAAATAGTAAATATATTTAATAATTAAAAATAATAATAATTATTATTTTGACAAATATATATAATAATAGAATGTAATATAATTAAAAATGGTTATGAATTTTGATTAATGATCAATGAATATCAATAAGTCTAATTTCTCTGGACATAATTGTGAACGTTGTTTTGTTAAAATATTTGGAACCATAGAATATATTCTCTCTGCAGGAACATATGATGACTGCCCAGTTAAATATTTTTTGCAAAAGAATTGGAAATTCTTTATCGTGGTCAGACCACCACATTAATGGACAATCATTCCGGTCAATTCTCGGTTTATACAGATATTATTTCAGTTCATCTATTTCATTATAAAATAGAGATAAGTTTCTATTATTTTAAATAAAATATTGAATTAGTATATGATATTTATCGATTAGTTAAATAAAATTATTTAAAGTTATTTAAATTGTATTTACTAAATAATCAAGTAATGATATTATATGTTTCTATTATTTTAAATTATAATAAAAATTATATTTATTAATAATAATAAAGATATGTTTCCATTATTTTAAATAAAATAATGAATTATATGATAGTTAAAAAGGTTAAAACGGAAGTAAATAGCCTAGGGTAAATAGTATTAAATTATTTGTTTATTGTTTAATAAAATGCCTTTTACCGTTTTTTTTAATAGTTACATTTTGATATTCGAATTTTTCGAATAATTAGATTTAGGTATTCGATATTTTCGAATAATTAGATTTAGGTATTCGACATTTTAGAATAATTAGATTTAGGTATTCGACATTTTCGAATAATTAGATTTAGGTATTCGACATTTTCGAATATCTGTCAAATTCGAAAATTTACTATTTGAAAGAATCGAATATTAAAATATTCTAATATTCGATTTGATATTCGAAACCGTTTCTAACACTACTACTGACCAACTATATACACCTACGTACCTCACTCATCCAACAACAACAACAACAGCGAGGTTTCTTATATACTTACGTTATAGTAAGTTTCAAATGATTATTATAAAATAATAAATGGGAAACCACGCATATTTAAAGATTATTACTTAATTAATAATAATACTAAACATATCTTTAACATTTTGAATATCACAGATGTCCGCATTGAATATCAACACTTACTGCACCTTAGCCTACATCTCCCGGAGCCACGACCACCTACTATCAGCACTGCGGAGTTCTCAGACTACGACCGGCGGCCTGTACAACCAGTGTGTCTACGTGCGCGTTTAATCATTGTCTACATCGCTAGTGTAAGCTCTCAATGTAATGGTGTGGCAGCGGGGGGGGGGGTTACTACCGGTGGGGTATATCTCACCGGCAACGGGTAACCAATAATAGCCTTACATCATGTATTCCTCCACACTGATCGTTAAGATTTAGTACCCGTGTGCCTAACTGTACGATCGTGCTTATTGAATATCTTTTACATGTGTATTTCTATATATGATTAATTAGTATTAATCAATATCAAATTTATAGTTCATTTATAGTTCATTTATAGATCATTATATTAGATTAAACTAGATTATACTTGTATAATTATTATACTATAATATAATAATTATAGTGTATAATTGTGTTGGTGTAATTCCATTCTATTTGATAGGCTTCATTTGATGGTTCTAGTGTAAAACCAATATTAAATAATATTAGTTTTAAGTGTAATTCTGGAACTACAAATTTATTCGACGAAACCCAAATTAAAACAAAGAATAGTAGTAGTATAGTCATATACATTTTACAATATTATATTATAACAACTTTCAATTCACTTAATAGTTAATTATTGTTACTTACTTATCGCTTAGTGTTATACGCACAGTGCTAGTTATCACTAATGTGTAATCGCATTAACAATATTGAACACACGATATTCACAGTGAAACTGAACGGGACCACATCGGAGCAGATAACATCGTCATCTTATCAACGGAAGGGGCGGCCATTGTTCCGGAAGTGCTGCCCCCTACCCCTTAGTACACAGTCACACTAACAATGCGGCGTGCAGTAAACAATCCGGATGAAAACTTCACTGATAAACAACAAAGACAATGCTGTCGGGCGGTATTGTTTCCTAATAAGGTTGTAGCTATAATATCTATAATTATGTGTACACGGCGATTTATGTCATTATTTAATTATACTTACAATAATTATTAAAAGTTATATTTATAAAAGTGTATTTATTTTATTTAAATTAGTAACATTTGTTATAATAATAATGGTAATTATAGAAATTGGAATCATAGCATAGTGTTCCATATGA
Source organism: Osedax fenrisi (assembly GCA_964019155.1). Classification (NCBI taxonomy): domain Eukaryota; kingdom Metazoa; phylum Annelida; class Polychaeta; order Sabellida; family Siboglinidae; genus Osedax; species Osedax fenrisi. The sequence continues at coordinate 75,824,895 of OZ025242.1, forward strand.
TAAAACAGGCTCTATTAATAAAGTTCATCCTAAAAATAAATCTATATTTTGCCTAGTGTTCACAAACATAACATTTTATAATTTATTTAATTATAGAATATATGGTTCATATTAAATTTATATTAATTGATATAGATTCTATACAATTGGAAAAGTAAGTATGGTAATTTTTAATATATAAAATTAATATATAACTAATATTTATAATTAGATGTAGCAATGTGAATTATTTCAATGATAATATGATGTAAATAAGATAATATGTTTTTGATAAGCACTACTATTATATGATATATATATACGTTATGAGGAGCGTGGCAGATTCGCCATTCCGCTTCAGTAACTATGATCGGCGAATGTGTCTAGTAATGTCGATCATTAGGTATTGATATTCACTTCTATATACACGCCTATATTGATATTATTTATTTCACTCGCTATTAACGAACGCGGAAATATACGGTTTTTGAATAAAGATATTAATGAATCTCACACTTGCTATCAACACTACATTGAGAGACGTGCAACATATATAACATTTTATTTTAATATTTAGATGCTACTATGAATTAGAATATTATGTACACCAATAATTTATATTTATAAATACTAAATCTATATTAATATTATATTCTATATTTATATTTTGTAATATATTTAAGTAATGAAATTACCATGTATAATGTTAAAATACAAAGTTTCATATATTAAATATATAATGATATACTATTTATAATAATCAGTAAAAGTGATAATTGGTATTCAATATTTTAATACTATTAAATTACATTTATTCTAAATAAAAAAAAAATGTGTTTTTCAGCAATTCATATTAACCAATTTATTTTTTATAATTTTCATAATGTATTTTAGAAATGTTATTTCCAAATACATAAATTGACCTGTATTTATATTAATTAGAGAGCTATATAATACATATTATATTATATTATATATATATATATATATATATATATATATATATCTAATTCCTTGTCACATACATAGTATATCATGGTTATATTCATTCAATATCCCAACTATCCATTACTACCTTAAATAAAATACTAGATATATAATTATCATACCATACATTCCAGTATTCATATCATTTATAATCAATATACAGGACTGTAGGTAATAATGTAGCTGTTCTGTACAATGTGAGGTGAGGAGTTGCATATTCATTCCAAGACACGAATTACTTCAGAATAATGAGAGGTTATTATTTTAATATTACTAAGCCGACTTCACACCGCTAAATATGATCAGAAGTTTATATAGGATGTTGCGATGACTGTTATATTTAGAATATCTGATCCAAACTTGGAATGACTCATATTGTGAAGATGTAGAACTAGCTATCGGATTATGTCATCAGAACTTCCTGTCAGTTATCGGATATTTTAGAACATGTTCTAAAATATCTGTTCACCTGTCTGGATTATGATAACTTTTACTAAATAAAATATCAAAACATCCGATTATATATTGTAGTATGACTTTATCAATATTTATATTCAATATTTTATATTTAGATTATATTTTGATAAAATATCCATGTCTATTTGTTATAGAGAAATTAGAGATGTAAACAAAACAAAATTAATTATTTAATTACTTTGAAATATAAATTTAATATATATTATAATATATAAATATTATTTATATCAGTATATTACTCTTGATTACAAATTCATTTTTATTTTAATCTGAATCTTTGTCTAAACATTAATGATCTACTAATATTTTTTTTTATTCCACTTACATCAATTCTATCCCTCATTTAATTTTGGCCAATCTTTTGTCTACTGGGATACTATGTAAACTGTACATAATTATGGTTATCTAAATTAATATATTTGCCATGATAACATTTAATAAACTTTCTTTACCTATTTTTTATCTATTAGAAAGTATTAAATAATGTTTGATTAAATTAATAATAATTTAATAAATAATATATAGCATTCGTTAGTAAATGCAATTACATATTTTTCATAATTTAATTAAAGTATTAATTAATTGTTATAATTATAATTATAATTAATCGTTAACACATTATCATATGTAGAAATACCTCTATTAAAATATGTAGAAATAGACTATATATATACAGTGATGGGCATGATCACGACTTTTCACGATCGTCGATCAATTTTATCAATCATTTTCTAACGATTGTCGATCTTTTTACTCGATCATTTGTTAATGATAATCGATCGTGTAATTATTTTGATCGCGATCTCGATCATCGATACTCGATCTCGATCGAAATTAGTTTATTGTCAACTATTGATAGATGTATTAAAGGAATAATTAAAACGTTGGTTTTATGTAAAGTATATTTGTACAGTGATATGTTTAATAATATTGCAAATATATTATTTTCTCTAATATTATATTGTAAAATAAACATATTTTTTATTATCATACTATATATTAAAAAATAGTAATAAATAGGCATTTCTCCATATAAATTTTACATGTTTACATATTTTACATTTTTATATATTTTACATAAAAAAACAAAACTATATTACAAATTAGAAGTATTAAAACAGAAACATTACAGATAACTGTATTAAAGGTTTACAAATTGTAAAAATTACTATTTATAAAAACTATTTTATATTTATTTACAAATTTTACATTTTATATATTTAACTCTACATATCTAATATAAAAAAAAACTAAACAGTATTAAAATAACAAAAAAAGGAATTAAAATTTAAAAAATTAAAACAGTATTAATATAGTAAAATACAAGTATATATCAACATTATTAAAATTGATATAAACTATGTGATACAAATATTTAGATTATTTTATGAATATTATATTACAATTATAAAAATATATTAATTATATTTTATATTTTTTTTGTATACTAACATGGGAATAAAATATTTGTTTTAGTTTTGTTGTTGTTGTTCTTTATTTTATATTTGTGTTTATTGTTTATTTTAATATCCATTTTCATGTAATTATATTGTATCTATCCGAATGAAGATTATGACATTACACTACTGTTAGGAGAAATCGAATTAAAAAAGCTAATCGCTTTCATTGTTTCCCCTTAGACATTGTCTATATACTGAATTCATTTATTCATTCATATATATATATATATATATATATATATATTAATATATATAAGCTCAAATTCCACTAGTTAATGTAAAATTAAATATATTATATTGAACAAACTCGTTACCTGTATCTGATCATATGATGCTAACGTTACTAATACCTATACAATGTACTATGTGTATTACCTCGTACATGTATGATTTCTCATTCTTTATATATTTCTAAGTAAACACAGAATGACAATGTTTAATTACAATTAAAATATTATATTTAATTATAGCGTATATGAAACATTACAAAATTTGGTGAACACATGTGTTATTAGTATATCCATTTAATATGGGCATATTTTATTCCGTTATCATATATATATATATATATATATATATATATATATATATACACATATCCATTGGAATACGCTTGATACTGATGAAATTAATATGTTATCCGCTCCTCCTACAAAATCGGAAATAATGAAAAAGCTTAAGAAGGCTAAAAATACCTCTCCAGGAAAAGACAAAATTGAGTATTTACACCTTAAACTACTGGACAAAAAAGCACTATTACTTGAAACAATATTCAAAGCTGTGCACAGAATTGGAATACCTGCGTGTTGGAAAATCAGCAAGACTATTCTTATACATAAGAAAGGTAGCACTGACTTACCTTCTAATTTCCGTCCCATCAGCCTACTTCCTACTATGTATAAGATATACTCTGGGATACTATCCAACCGAATAATTAAGGTCGCTGTGTCAAATGAATGGATATCCTCTCAACAAAAAGGCTTTTTACCCGGATTGAAGGGGATACAAGAACATACTTTCCTACTCGAATCAGCCATTACAGAAGCGAAGAAAAGGCACGATGATCTACACATTGTATGGCTTGATTTGGCTAACGCATTTGGTTCGTTACCACACTCGACATTAAATAAGTTATTTGAATCACTTCCTTTGCCTGCTCATACCTCGGCCATATTGAAAGACATGTATACTAATACAATATGTGAATATAAAGATTTTATGGTCCAACCAACTTCCGGAGTAAGACAGGGCGATTGTTTATCACCAATTATTTTTAATCTTGCTTCTGAACCTATCATAAGAAAAGCAATTGAAATAGCCGGTTATGACCTATTCGGATCTAAAGCTAAACTTACAGCTTACGCAGATGATTTAGCAATAATCACTGGATCTCATGAGGAAATGATGTCGACACTAGATGGAATACTCGAAGTTTCTAGTAGTATCGGCCTCAAGTTCAATCCTAGAAAATGCACTAGCATTTCTTTCAACAAGGGGGTTATTGAGGATCGACAGTTTATGTTGGGTCAAGAATTTATTAAAACTCTTCATATTGGCGAATTTGAAAGATTCTTGGGTATACCAATTGGATCTAAGTTCTTGTTTAATGTTACTACTGATATACCTGCTCAACTTAATCAACTTTCAGACTCTGGACTAACTCCATGGCAAAAAATAGAAGTTTTAAGAAGTCACTTAATCCCCTCTCTATCCCATGAGCTCTCATCTGGACGAGTCTTGAAGGAAAGTATCTACGATCTGGATAAATCTATAAAGCAGTTCCTAAGATACAATACTAATACTCCTGACAATGTTGCTACTCCATTCTTCTATGCTGACAGACATATTGGCGGCCTGGGGATTGGTAAAATCAGCCAAGAAGTAGATATTTGGACAATCTCTAAAGCAACGCAATTACTATCTTCTAGGGATAATATGATATCCTCAATTGCTAATCGCCAACTATCAAATACCCTCAATTGTGCTATCGGACATGATCATGAAATACCACTCACTGAATTTCTATCCGGTAGCCAAACGCATGGGTTATATGGTTATAGATTTTATAGCAAAGGTGCTAATCTTTGGACGCGCACTCGACATGCAGCAACACACCTTGGAGCTCGCATTGATATATCCGATGGGAACATAATCATAGCCATCGATGATATCTGCTCCACTCCTGCTAAGGTTGTAAAAAGCATGCGACTTGCGCTGAGAAAGCAATGGAGCAGAAAATTCATGGAACTTCCGTTACAAGGCAGTGTAGCTGAGTGTTTATCCCAGGATGCAAATTCTAAGGTAATCACTAAGCTAATATCACAAGAATCGTTTCAATCTTTCAAATCCTGGAACTATTGGCATATGGCTAGAACTCAGACTCTTCCAGTAAAAGCTTTTCCAGGCTCAACAGATAAAAAATGTAGGCAATGCTACTCCAAGGATGAAACGACGATGCATATATTGAATATGTGTACTGCATCACTAAAAATGATGACAGAAAGACATGATGCTGTCCTTGGAGTACTAACTAAGTTCCTAGATGAATGCGATATTGAGTACGATACTAGCTACATCTCACTAGATAACTTAAAACCGGATCTTGTTATCAAATATAACAACTCATGTTATTTTGTCGACATCACAATTCCCTACGACTCGATTACAAATATGGAATCTGCCGCTAACAGGAAGATAGAAAAGTATCGCCACCTCGGATATGTAATTCCCTTCTGTGTTGGTTCTTTGGGCTCTTGGTATTCTGGAAACCAAATTCTCAAGACAGAGATGAATTTTCCTACAAATACCTGGAAAATATTGAAGACCGCCAGTATTAAAGAATCAATAGAAGGTTCGGGAAGAATTTTATAGAAATTCTTCAACTGTTTTTAAAGCGTTTTATTATTTTACTTAGCATTTTATATTGTATCTTTAGTTTATTATCTTATTCTCTACTTTTAACTGTTTTTATCACAAAATTCTATTTACATATTTTATCAATTTTTATTTTGTTTAATTATTATAGATATTTTTATACCGTTTACCTCCGTTTTAGTTTTAGGATCACTAACTATGATGAAGAGGTCATAAGCTCAAATATATTTGCTTAATTGATTTTTCAATAACACCCTTCTGAGTTATATATATGTATATATGTATATGTATATTTATTTATGGATGAATAACTTTATATTGTTACATTATTATAAATTAGCAATTATTCTACAACATCAACGTACTACTACAATAGCGCCCCCTAGTGACAAGCTAATCAACTAGAGATCGTAAAGTGACACTCGACTCAGTGGTCTACTTCTTCTGAAGCTCCTTCATCTGACCGGCAACGAGTTCTCTAAACTTCAGCTATCTTTAGCGGGTCCCGCTGCTCTAAGAGACCTACAGGTTAGCTACCGTGTGGGGCAGCTAGGGGCTGCCTAATGTTGCCATTGTATCCTCCATTAATCTACTGAATGTATGGTGTACACCACACATTATACTGTGTATAATGTATACTTAGTATTATTTAACAACTGTACTTTTAGTTTATTAATTGCATAATATTCATTATACAATTTATATTGAATATTATACTGAGTACAGTGTAATTCTTAAGTTATGTGTATTATTCTCTATACATTGCATATTATATAGTGTACAATTTACACTGTTCAATAGAGGCTGGAATTTGAACGATGCTCAGGTCGTATAACCGGCTTATCTAATCAGATTATTTATTTAAATTATATAATAATTTGATTGGATGAGACCAACAAGAGATATGACCGGTATAATCATTGATACCACTATAGTAAAAATCCCTATTGTTTAGTTAAAGGTGGATCTCTTGAACTCATTGACCTTGAGTCTGGAGATCCTACTGCTAGATGATAATCTGTTTGATGAATTAGATGTATTCACTTCCTTAGCGGCTTTGGTGAATATATTATTATTATTGTGCATTTCAATATATATATATATATTTATAATATATATATATATATGTATATATATATATATATGTATAAATATAAATTAATATAATAAAGGAGAATTTATGAATAAATCTATTAATATATAGTATTCTTCAAATATTCATAACATAACATGTAATATTTATAATATGATCATTTATCTGTCATCATTATTTATTTTATTTATTTCCTATATTATTACATAATAATGAATAAATAGCGCCAAACTAATAAAGTGAACAAAGTCCTCAGTGATAATCTATATAGATGTGTATATAAATAGTGTGAATATTTAACCGAATATTAAACCATCCTATTAAACCAGCATATCCATACGTTAAAGTTTTAATGCAGCCTATCTATACCTGACATTTTAAACCATCTTATCCCCACTGTTATATATAACATGTATAAGTCTATGACTTCTTTGGTGTTTTACAGAAAGTACCTGCTATTTGTATTGTATTCAATATATATATATTGTTAATGAATTTTACTGATATTTTAAAACCATACTATCTAATCACACCCGACAGTTTGAAGCATTTTAACCTATCTAAGAACCAGATCTATGCTGTTCCCCAGTTGATGCTAGTCCGATGGGTACATGTTCCGTGTACGTCCGCTCCTACTCCTCCACCTCCTCTGTAAAGACCAGACATAGCTGACAACAAAGGTTGTGACGAAGCTAAGAAAACTCTGCAAGTATGGGATGAAGCAGGGGATAGACGAATATAGAGTTAGCAACCTCTAGCTATTTCTAATCACCTCTAGTGTCCTCTTGCTAATTCTAAATGCAGTAATGACCTCTAGCTAACTCAAATAATATCTAGCTATGTCTAGTATCTTTGATCTATAGAGGATTATAGCACCATTATTTATCTTACTGACCTCTAGCGACCTTTGTAAACCTCTATTTATTATAAATATGTGCTTATTTAAGATAACACTTTCAAAAAAAGTACCATTCTTATCAGTTAATCAAGTCAATTGTTAAAATTTACTATCTTTGATGAATAAATTAATGCATAATTATATTACTTAGATAAATATTTTATAGGTGAATTTATTTCCCACAACAATAATATATTATATGATATTTTTTATCTATTATCTATATAAAGTGAATATAAAATGTATAATTTACTTTATTTAACATTATATCTACACCAACTATTGCATTAAATATTACTCGATATCAATAGAAATATGTTAATAAGAAAAATTATTGAGTCAGGTATTAATTCGTATTTGATATCATTCTATAATAAATATATATATATTTAAATCAGTTTTAATAAACTTTAAATTCATAAAATTCATTCGTAAAATTTATATAATTCCATTTTCAACTTTAGTGGTAACACCCGTGGATGAACTGGATACCGACCTCGCTTTCTCCCAATTGGATTTGGATAAACTCGACGAAAAAATTGAAGAAGAACAAGAGAAAGAAAAATTGAAAGTATGATATTTGTAGATTTCATACTCGTTTATTACATAATCATATTATTAAAATCAATTATATGTGTTGTTATATCAATTGAGTCGAGACACATATTATTATTATATCAATGCTATAGTCAGTCTGCATTTGCATGGTTATAGATTATAGCCACTGCTACAGTGTTCCTATTTTCAATATCGTATACATGAACTTCTTTCCTATTGTTATAATATTAAAATGATCAAATGATTCGTAGCCAGAATCATAATATGCACTTATTTACAATGCACACATAATCAAGGTCTGATGACACTGTATTTCTTACCTACTCCTTGTGAATTAAAATAATAATCACCCATTATTATTATTTATATTGATTAATGAATTATAATTATGTTTCAATAATATGATATCTTGGCGTAGTTGGTTATATCTTTATATATATATATTTTTAATTAGTATATATTTTGTGTAATTTAATAATTAATACTTATTAGCTAGTGGATTGCATTGTGTGTGTGTATATAACTTATACATGAAACTCTGATAGCTCTGTTATTAACCTCTAGTATTAATGCATCAATATTGTAATGATGTACGAATGCCACCCCAACTCGTAGATGGAATAGGAACAATCCGACTGTCAAGATGATATGCCGACCAGAATGCCATTCTCAGAATTACCCTACCTTACATTTCCTTTAACCTCGTTAGTTATATCTTTTACGTGTACGTCGTTATTGTCCTAAGGTTATATGGGCGAAAATAATAGAAAAGTGTACATCTTATTTTAAAACCCTTTAGAGAAATCAACGCGTGTATATTATAAACAACAAAAGAAAATAGAAAAAATAATTTATCTCCATATATATTAAAGCGCTTAATCGTCGTCGTCTTCGTACGACGCTAGCGAGCGAAGCGAGCCAACACCACCTTCTACGAGCGAAGCGAATCTCGCTCGGCACAATTTTTTTCGCGATATACTAATTTAATAATCTATAGATAATAAATCGTCGATAATATTTATATATATCGATTATATAATTAGGACACGGTTAGTATACGTGATATAACATATAATTTTATATATTTATATATTTAAATAATCTCTATTCATCGATCGAAGCATTCTATTGTTCTCTCGATTCTCTATGGCGGAGATAGGTAGAAAGTCTATATCGCGTATACGGACGACATAAAATACGTTATATACGCATTTTTTTCGCCCGATACTAATATTACCCGAACCCTAATAATACTAGATTTCGTTAAATTTAAATTTCGAGATTATAAATTTGTTTTCCTATCTCCGCCATGAAAAAATAAATTACGCAATATTTTTGTTAACGTAAAAAATCAAAATCCACAATAATCATTCGATTTCGATAATTTTTACTTTATCTAATAGATAATTTAAATAGAATATTATTTTATATAATACTGACTTATCATGTTTAATATTCTTCGAGCTACGGGTGAAATAGTGAAAAATTCTTGATTTTTGATCGGTCGATTTGACCGACTTCCCGTAAGCCTTTCGCCTCGATTATGATTTTAACGGATGCGGAGTACGAAAGTATATATGATTTTTTCAATAAAACCATGAAAATATTAATAATTGGGTGTCCAGCTCGGTTTTACATTTCCTATCTCCACCATGTAAAAAAATGAAATTATAACATAAATTATATATTTATAAAATATAAAATTCTATTAACTTATTATTTAATAGTATTATATAGTTTATTTTACTTATTTTATTATTAATATACTATCTAATTAATAAAATAATATGAATATTATCTAATAAGTCATTATATTAATCGGTATTAATTATTATATTTATATTAATTTATTATATTTTAAAATTTTACAAAAAAATATATCTTTATATAATGATATAATTATAAAAATAAGATTACTAACTATTATAAATATATATCATACACACTATATTTCAGTTATTTGGTTTAACGATATTATAATAATTATTTCCTATCTCCGCCATGTAAAAACTTGAATTTATAATAATTGTAACATGTACAAAATCAAAATCTATAATAATTATTTGATTTTAATAATTTTAACTTTATAATTAATAGTATAATTAGTATAATTTTATCATATTTTACTACTTTTATTAATCCAATATCTAGATACTAAAATAATTTAAATATTATCGCAAAGTATGGTAGTGTAAATAATAGTAACTAATACATATAATTATATTATAATTTTATAAATTTATAACAACAATTAGAAATTTATAAATGTGTAAATTCATTCGATGTGATAATAAATATATAATATAAGCATTATTTACTTATTTTATTATTATTATACTATCTAAATAATAAAATAATATAAATATTATCGAATAATTAATTCACGTAACTATTATTAATAAATATATATAAATATATTTATAATTTTATAATTTTATAACACAAATTATAAATTTATACATATGTAAATTCATTCGACATGATAATAAATATATAATATAAGCATTATTTACTTATTTTATTATTATTATACTATCTATATAATAAATTAATATACATATTATCGAATAATTCATTAGCGTAACTATTATTAACAAATATATATATAATTATATTTATAATTTTATAACACAAATTATATATTTATAAAATATGAAATTCTAATAACTTATTTTATAATAGTATCATATAGTTTATTTTACTTATTTTATTATTACTATACTATCTAATTAATAAAATAATGTTAATATTATCGAATAAGTCATTAGATTAATCGGTATTAATTATTATATTTATATTAATTAATTATATTTTACAATTTTACAAAAAAATTATATCTTTATAAAATAGATATACTTATAAAAATAAGATTACTAACTATTATAAATATATATATCATACGTACTAGATTTCAGTTATTCGGTTTAACGAGTTTATAATAATTATTTCCTATCTCCGCCATGTAAAAATAAATTCTTAAAATTATTAGGTGATGTAAAAAATCAAAATCCACAATAATGAATCGATTTCAATAATTTTAACTTTATTAAATAGGTAAATAAAATATCATATTGTGGTATAAATTTTGATATCTAATATTTAATATTCTTCGAGCTATGGCCGAAATAGTGAAAAACACGTGATTTTCGAGAGGTAAATTTGACTGACTTCCGGTAACGTGTTCGCCTCAATTTTGGATTCAACGGGTGCGGAGTACGAAAGTACTTATAATGAAATGAGAAAAACCATTAATATATGAAGCATTTGGAGTAAGATCGGTTTTAATTTTTCGACAAAATTCATCATACGTCAAGAAAATGGTCAAGAACAAAATTTTAATTTTATAAATTAAAAAAAAATTCTAATTGCTATTCTATAAAGTTAACAGTAATAAGTAGATATAAATGTAACCATCCGATATGAATTTACTATGATTAGTGACCTTATAAATGACTTTACAAAAGTACATTTCCTATCTCCACCATGTAAAAACATGAATTTATAATATTTTTATCATGTAAAAAATCAAAATCTATAATAATTATTCGATTTCAATAATTTTAACTTTATAATTTATAATATAATTAATATAATTTCATAATTTTTTACTTATTTTATTACTAATATAATATCTAGATACTAAAATAATTTACATATTATCGAAAAGTATAGTAGTGTAAATATTATTAACTAATACATTTAATTATATTAAAAATTTATAAATTTATAACAACAATTAGAAATTTATTAATATGTATATTCGATGTGATAATACATATATTATATAAGCATTATTTACTTATTTTATTATTATTGATTGATAATTTATTTAAGCAAATACATAGCCGAAAATATAATCGAAAGTATAAAGTATAAATATTTGCTAACGATAACATACGTTATAGAAATAAACAAAGAATAATACGAAATTAAAAAATTAAAGAAATTAAAACGTTTTACAGTTACCGTAAAAATAAACGAAAAACAATCGAAAGTAAAAATAAATCATATAGTAAAAATAAACGAAAAATATTCAAAATAGAAATAAAAGATAGCGTAAAAATAATCGAAAATAGAAATAAAATACATTATTTTTTAAGTGGCATCGAAATATTCAATTTCTACTTTAACTTTATAGAACTCTTCTTATCTTGTTACCCTGTTTTAGTAATAAATTATTAGTTATATAGTTTAATATTTAAATGTTAAATTTAAAATATATTATAAACAGAACATGTTAAAAATCAAATAAACCAATACTAGAATAAAACATATACTAGAATGAAACAAACAAATAATGTAATACTTACCAAAATCTGTAATAATAGTAGGTAGTACTTTATTAATTTTATATTTTAATTGTAAGTACCTATAATACATTTGAAACATATATATATATATAAACAAAACAAGTTACAAATAAAATAAACCAATATACATATACAAAAACAGTTAATAACAAAACATACCAATAATATTACGAAACAAACAATATAATACTTATCACTATAATCTGAAATAATAGAAAATTATTAATATTGTAGTTTAGTAATATAATACATTTGAAACATATTTACAAAATATATATAAAACAAACATATAATACCGAACAAATAAAAATAAAATAATACTTCCCACTTTATCTGTAATAATAATGAATTATTAATTTTATATTATAGTATATTTGAAATATAGATATAAAAAACCCAAATTTTCTATAACAAAAACACATTAAAAAAAACCAGAAGAGATAATGCAATAATTAAGATACAAAATGAAACATAAATCAATATAAAATTATAAATTTCTGTTAAAAAAAAGTTGTTTGTCAAAACAGATTTTGTTTATTTTATTTTTAAAAGATGAAACAGATACAGATTTTATTATATCATTATTTAATGAATTCCATATATTAACTGATCTATTATTAATTATATTTTTAATTGTATTATCAGAATTATGTATTACATTTAATTTTTTACAATTACCTCTAGTTCTACAATTATTCGAAATGTTAAGAATATCAGATATATTTATATCTGTATAATTATTTGAAATTTTAAAAATTGTAGTTAGATCTATTTTTAATCTTCTAAGTTCAAGTGATTCTAATTTAAAATATACCAATCTCTCTATATATGTTTTATAATTAATATTTGATGAATTTGTATATCCTACGCATCTTGTAATTAATCGTCTAGTAAATAATCTTTGCACCCTTTCAATTTGGTCTATGAGACTACGAAATTTACTAACCTTTAAAAAGGTGACCAAATTATGGATGCATATTCTAAAATTGGTCTGCAATAAATTTTATATGCATTTAATAATGCTCTAGGGGATTTTGTAGTAATGCATCTAAAAATTGAATTCAGAGAAAAATAAGCTTTTTTACAAATATAATCAATATGTTTATTAAATAAAAGGTTATTTTCAAATATTATTCCTAAATCTTTAAAAAAAGTAACGTTTTCTAATTGAATATTATTTATAAATTATTTTGATGGAGTTACCTTCCCTAAAGTCATAACTGCACATTTTGATAATGAAATATTTAATTGCCATTTATTTGCCCATTGTGAAAATAAATTTAAATTATTTTGTAAAAGAAATCTTTCACTCTCAGATGCGTAAGAAAAATATAATTTTGTATCATCGGCAAATAAATCAATATGAATTTTTGAAGAGAATATACTAGGAAGATCATTAATATATAATAAAAATAAAATTGGACCTAAAACCGATCCTTGTGGTACTCCAGATTTTACAATAGAACTATTTGAAAAAGAATTTTCAACCCGTGTAATTTGAGATCTTTATATTATTATACTATCTATATAATAAAATACTATAAATATATACGAATAATTCATTAGCGTAGCTATTATTTACAAATATATATAATTATATTTATAATTTTATAATTTAATAACACAAATTATATATTTATAAAATATGAAATTCTAATAACTTATTTTATAATAGTATCATATGGTTTATTTTACTTATTTTATTATTACTTTACTATCTAATTATTAAAATAATATTAAATTTTTGGTGGTTTTTTTAGCTGCATTACTTCCCGAGTGAACCTATAAAAGTATATTTTCATGGTTGTGGTTAGGTTGGGTTAAGTTTTAATTGTTGGTGGTTCTTTTTAGCTGCATTACTTCCCAAGTGAACGTATAAATGTATATTTACACTGTTGTGGTTAGGTAGGGTTAAGTTTTAATTTTTGTTGGTTTTTTTAGCTGCATTACTTACCGAGTTTGCCTATAAAAGTATATTTTCACTGTTGTGGTTAGGTTGGGTTAAGTTTTAATTTTTGAAGGTTTTTTTTAGCTGCATTACTTCTCGAGTGAGCCTATAAAAGTATATTTTCACAGTTGTGGTTAGGTTGGGTTAAGTTTTAATTGTTGTAGGTTTTAATAAATTAATATTTATTATATATTTTGTAATAAAGTAACTACTTTTTAGCAATAAAGATGTTACTTTTAGTAATAATAAAGTAGTTACAATTTATAAATAAAGTAGTTACTTTTTATTATTAATAAAGTAGTTATTCTTTAGTAATAATGTAACTACTTTTAGTAATAAAGTAGTTATTTTTTAGTAATAAAGAGGTTACTTTTAGTAATAATAAAGTAGTTACATTTTAGTAATAAAGTAGTTACATTTTAGTAATAAAGTAGGTACATTTTAGTAATAAAGTAGTTACTTTTTAGTAATAAAGTAGTTACTTTTTAGTAATAAAGTAGATACTCTTTAGTAATAAAGTAGTTACATTTTAGTAATAAAGTAGTTACTTTTTAGTAATAAAGTTTAGTTCTTTTAGTAATAAAGTTTAGTTTTTTTAGTAATAAAGTTTAGTTCTTTTAGTAATAAAGTTTAGTTCTTTTAGTAATAAAGTAGTTACTTTTTAGTAATAAAGTAACGGTAATGTTGCTTTAGTAAAAAAGTTTCCCTATAAGGAGCGTTAGCCCTTGATTCCAGAAAAAAAGTCCACTAGTTGTAATATATACTAGCTTATTATTATTAATTATATATATATATACATAATAAACATATGCATTTAAACCACGAGCAGGCATTCTATAAATACACTGCCGATATGCACATAGGCAAGCAGTAGAACGTGAACAGAGATGTATCACAAAAGCGAATCATTAACTTGTATATTAATGTATATTTAATATGTATTATTGTTGTATTATTTACACTCGGACTAGCAAGACAGTGCCGTAATATTACGTATATAATATTATTATAACATTCTTAATACAAAACGACTCATATACACAACTGTGGTTTATTGACTACCTATGATTATATTATTACTATTATTATTATGATTACACGGTACTTACTGTATAGGTTATTGCTGGAATAAAGTAGATAGTCAGAAACCCAGTTGTTATTTCATCTGCGGACTCACGGTAACACGTCTTCAAGGCAACCGTACAACATCGGTGACAGGGGCATCCTGTTAAATCATATCTAACAAACCGTGTATAGACGCCACAAGAAACCAGGAAGTACACACGGTTCCCGGTAACACACTCGTTTCCCTCGATTGGGTTAGTGTATTTAATGAGTGCATGATTGTGGTAGCTAACGGCAATATACGTTCTAGCATTATTTAATAATTTGAGTTATCTTACTAAAACTATCACGAATGACACTAAACGAGTTGGAAGGCTAGCTAAGAATGATTTAAGCTACGTATATAATTAGTGTTCTTTGAGAAAGAGACAGACGTAAGTGAGTAGATAGCTAATGCAGTAGAGTGTGTGTCATTATTAGATTATAAAGGAGAAGAGGCAGCAAGGTATATACTGTATCACATACGTGGCGGGGCGATATTAGTGTTATCTATGCTAGGGGAGGGTTACTAAACAGGAGGTTATTTTTTTACGACATTAAGAAGTAGGTGTAGCCAGGGGAGAGCAAGAGGTGTAATATTAAGATAGTTGGTAGACAGAAAGCAAGGAGAAGGGGAACAATAACATCTTTTGCCGATGGAGTATTAAAAGTAGGGTTATGTCTAAAAGAAGAAGTAGACGGATGGGATGCACTATTGGTAGATGTATTTAAATCTAATGTAAGAAATATGAATTTAGGGAGGCACTTATTATTTAGCGGGGAAGATAAAAAATGTCAGGATATAAGGCAGCGAGCGTGAGCATTTGTGGCAGTAGAATATGATGAGGGGTCTTGTTTTTGAGTAGGTAAGGATAAGGTGGAGATGATGGATGAGATAACTCAGCTCAGGACAAGAGTACGAGAGAAAGAGAATGGTAAAGGTAGACCACTAGATGATAGAGATATGGGAGGTAACAGGTTGGAAGGTGTAGATATGAAGAGTAAACAGAGGGTAGGTGTAATATGCTATCATTGCGGGAATGTAGGACATATAGCGAGATGGTGTCGAATAAATGTAACGGGTTTAAATGGTTCGGGTTTAAATGTAACCAATTTCAGTATGTTAGGTTACAGGGATGGGGTATTTAGGTCGAATTCCTGGTTGATAGGGGGTTATCCCCGAGCAGTAGTCAAGAATACTGTTAGTGAGGAAAGTTAGGGTAGTAAAATTTTTAGTTGACACTGGAAATCAAGTATCGATAATGCCATATAGCACAACTAGTGAGTTGGGGTTACAGGTAGTAGAATCCCCAAGGTTAAGGTTAAAAGCCGCCAATGATATGGGGGTTAATAATGAGGAAAATGTTTGGGTAGATATTGTGTTATGGGGAAGAGTATTAAAGGGAGTAGGATTAATAATAACGAGAACGGAAGGCGTGTATATATAAAATATATCAAAAAAATCTCATTCTCATAACTATTAATTGATTATGATAAACAAAATTTACGATCTAATATTTCCAAAATGATATACTCTATTTATACTTATGAATATATATATATATCTATATATATATATATATATATATATATATATATATATATATATATAATTATATTTATATTATTATATATATATATTTATATACATACAATTTATACAAATTGTGTTGTATTTGAAAATAATTTTAAATTGATATTTTAAATTATTATATTTGAAAATAATATTTATATTATAATACATTATTTCAAGTATTTAACATTATACATATCTGAAAGTAATTATTTTATCTAATGATTTTAATTTAATAAATTTTAAACATTTAATGTACTAAATTATTCACTATGTTAAGTAATTATATATGTAATTGTATATTATATAACACTTTTAAATAAATTGTATGTAAATAACAAATACAATTATAAATATGACCATTGTAAAGTGGGCGTATCTTAATAAATCATTAGACCGAATAAAATGTTTGACAGTAATTGCTTGAACTTGTATTTTATGCTTTTTTTATACTATGTTAGCATATATATATATATGGGAATTCTCCGATGTAAGTATATTAGCCAAGTAACTACTAGTTATAAAAATCAATACAAAATTCAAACTTATACCTATAGTAATTTAATTTTCTTCTCATTCCCTACTACATTACCCCTCACATCCTTTACTCCCTACTATACTACCTACTTCACTACCCCTGACTTGCTATACTACTCCCTATCTCACTACCATTCACTTTCTATACTCCCTACTACACTATCTCTAACCTCCCTCCCCACATACCTTCAGGTTACCAATGAGCAACCTGTTGGCCATCAGCACTTGGCCCGTCCTCCCCGAACTGATCCTCTACGATAAACCGGTGCTGAGCCGGAAGTATTGTCTGCCTCATATGCTGAAGTTCTTTCTCTCGGAATAACTCGGTATTCATATTCAAATGTCTCCACTATTGTACAGACTTTGTAATAATAATAAAATTTATTTATTGAATCAATTAATATCAGATAAAAATGGACTCCTCAAGATATCGGAGACTTGTACAAGTTATAAATAAATGTGAAAGATCCAGGACAATATAAAAAAAATACTTAATATTTTGTTCTTATGTTTTGATTATTTTGGAACTCTCGCTTTCCAGCAAGTGAATATTCCACTATGTCATAAATTGCTGGAAAGTGAGATTTCCCGTGTTCTTGTTATTTTCTTAAGTTTATCAATGAGTAACCCGGAGAAGCAAGATAAGAATGCACCATCCACCAATGAAAAGTTAGCATGAACGCATTCATGGATATTAAGATTAAATAAACATAAACTAAAGAGCATTTTACTGTGAATATTGTAATTGTAGATATAGCACAACTACATGATTAATATATCTATGTATGTGACAACAGACGGTTTTGAAATATAAAAGTCACCAAAGTATATATTAAATTATTGAGAGGAATATAAATTACAGTAAGAAATACAATTTTGAAAGAAAACAATTTTAAAACTCAATTAATTTGTTCTATTCTATGCTATTCCATGTCGTTTGACTTTAATAATCAGTATTCACTCAGGTATAAAGGTTACGAAGTTTTACTGGATATCGACGAATCTTTACTAGAAAACGACATTCCTAAAGGTGAGTCATCATCATTATCATCGTATGACCACGCCCCCATTCACGCACCCTTTGTTCTACATAGTAATATGAGAGCTATTCACTACATGCTTGACCACACACCCTAACACAACCCTAACACGCCCCCTTTATTAGATCTGCATGGTAACGTGAGAGCCCTTCACTATATGCTCGACCATCCCCTCCTCTATGGTGAGAACAGTGTGGATCTACTGAGAAGAAAACATCCGTTCAAACGACATCAACATAAGGTACTTCATCATACCTAGGTGATTTCCTATTACACTAAAGCATGGTATCAGCATCGCATATAATTCTAATAAGGTCTTCATATGATTCATAAAATGCTTGTTATGTCAAAGTATTGCAATGTAAAAATTGCTTTACGAAAGTTTTCATACTGCTTGTATGGCATAGTTGTTATTGAGACAGATAAATAAGTAGTATGACGTTGGATCAAGACCCGTCCATACAAATAAAATAAATCTTAAAATCATATATAAAAGTGATCTTATACAATTATGTATAAATATATATATATATATAAATGATTGGTTCTCGTCAAAACAATGGATGCCTAAACATGAGAACCTCACAAAATAGACATGAGAGCCATATGCTTTTAAGTAAAAATTAAATCTAATTTCCGGGATAGGATGAAATGACTACTAAACTAATATAATAAATAACAATATGACAACATTTACATATTATTTGTTTTACATACGTACGGAAAAAGAAAAAATTCTCTTTTGTTGTGCGAAACCAGTATTTGAAAAAGCCAATATTATATGGGTGTTTATTATTAATTATTAATATAAATACTAAAGAGTTTGAAATTATTTACCAATAGTAAGGTTTCAAAGTATATGACATTAATTCACAATATTATGAATTGAGTATTCAGAATTATAATTTTTCCAACGAATATTTCACAAATCATTAATCATAGTACTTTTAACGAATCCTAATTATAATACTTTCCATAAATTTATAGATATTACATTGTTTATTTTATATGAATATTCTTTAATAAAATAATATAATAAATAACTATTAGATTTATATTATTTATTTACATTATTACAGCAAGTGAAATATATGAATTATCTAACTATCATAATATTGATTGTTTTCTTCTATTTCTACAGTCAGTATTGAACCCGATCAGACATAATAGAAAAGATAGAGAAACTGCTGATAGGTTATCATCTCAGCTAATAATAATAGTAAAGAAAGCACATTTATTTATACTTCAGTTTTATTTATTTTGCATTATTACCTCATATTATTATCATTTGTAAATTTATAAAATCACCATAAATATAAAATAAGTCTAGATAATTTATCGATAAGAAAGTATTATTTATACATTGTTGAAATAAGTATTATATCGTATTTATATTTTAATTCTATAATTTAATTAATAATTAGTTACACTAGTTTCTATTATTGTAATCGATATATATATATATATATATATATACATCGATACACATATACACTAAGCTATACTACTATGAACAGATTGGTGAATATACTGACGGAGATTGCAGTTGTGAGGTGGAGGCCCCGCTAAAGTATGTCCTCGATAATGATAAGTCAGAGTTCACTGAAGCAAGACGCTATTATCCGGGGTTAGAGTTCAGGCCATACTTGAAATTAGCCACATGTTTAATAATAATAATTGTTATTTTAGACACTTAAATAATAGTAAAATAAAATTCTCTAATGAAGTCTAGTCTAGCTATGAATAGTGTGTAGTGTCCCACGGAATTTTCCTTTAAAATTCATTTACAATATTTAATAGATATAATTTTCTATTAAATTTCGCTTATGTTTAATTATTTCCTTTAAGAGAAAATGTTATATTTATAAAATATTTATAAATATTTATAAAATTCTCATTAATTATTTGCTGGGATTAACAATATAGGAAATCTTCATATATATTGATTTCTTAATCATGAATTTTTTATGTGTACGAATATATTCCTGTGTGTAATCATTTAATTATTCAAACTGATATAAAAATGATAAGTTATAGTGAAATATTGATATATTATAATTGTTGCATACTTTTGATATATAGCTGTAAACGTGTGTATACATTATTGTTACTATGTATATGCGTTAGGATGTGAGAATTATTTCACGTAGAAACTATTTACATTCAGTAAATTCACTACATTATACTTATAAGTCACCTATATAGAAATAACTATAGAATCCTACATCGATGGCATTTCACTTATCTCAAGTTTTCTCAAGTTTTCATTACAAAATGTACGCTGGACGTACTCACCATATATTATTTAACTATTGAAAAGAGTGACTTCATCTACGTTACTGACCTATATCTATTTAAGAATAACGCATTACATTTTTTCCAATGGACTATTTACTATAAATAAGGACGTCCGCTCGCTATCTCTGCAATGGTTACTTTTTGTATTCACTAAATACTTTTCAGTGGTATATTTAATTATATTTCAATGATTTTAATCTTTAAATCAAATTTATTAGAGATATTGATTTATCTGTAAAATTTATCTGATAGAATATCATAAGTGGAAAATAAAATGTTCACAAAAAAAAGTCATCCCGACCTTACTAGATTGATTAATAGTCTCATATTGCAAAGCATTTCAACATCGACAGGTACACAATAAATACAACTCCGTCAGAGAGAATTCGATGAATGTATCTACGAAGAAGGCAGGCGAAGAAATCAAATAAAGCGGATATAGTAGACAAAGTGTAGATTATTACAACTAGGATATACGTATTAATTCCCTTCAATTATATTATAAACTCGCGTCTAATATTCATTTTACCAAATTATACCAACAATATATGCCAATTGTATGTATATTACATATGTATTTAATTTTATTTCAATTTCTTATTAATTTTAATGAATTTTTTAACTTCACATTAATTTCAATGACTGAATGATGTATCTATTTTAAATAAAGTAAGTTTGTGACATTTGATTACTATAATATTAAGAATTTTATAAATTTTTATTGTATTATATTAAATTTTATTTTATCAAATAGGAACAATTTCTATTTTTCTACACTTATATATATTTATCTACTTTTATTGTCAAAATTATATATTATAATTCCACAAGTTGTATATATATAATACCCAATAAAAAGTTGCTAATGTATTTTAAGAAATATATAAATAATGTAAGATAATTCATATATATGTAGTACATATATTATGTACATATTATAGTATTTTATTTATATAAAAATCAAAAAAAAATTATAGGTTAAAAAGTTAAGATATATAGAGATAATATATATTAATGTATTATATTATAATGATATCATCTGAAACATAATTATATATGATACAATAGGTCCACAACATTATTCAGTCATCTTTAATATTATGAAAGAGCTCTTTAATTAGTTTATAACATTATCTTAACTAGATTACATATTTATATATATATACAATCTAGGTTTTCTCTAAATAAAATCTTGATACAAATTTTATTTTGTATAAAAATCATTTCACATCTATACGATATCTATATTAACAAATAAATACAATAATTTAATGATAATTAATCGACACTAAACAATTCATATAAAATATATAATTTATCTTCCCATATTCCAATACGCAATGTTACATTTGATATTATAGAAATTTATCTGTTGAAATTAATTTTAATGATATGAGAGTTGAAATAATGTAATGATGGATATATAAATTATTATATTTAATATATTTGTATTCAAATAATTCATAGGAATATTAATACGAGACTGTAGTCATAAGTTTTAGATAATAACTTGTCTTGCTGTATACATATATATTTTGAGTATTAGTGTTATTAATTTAATTAGCAATCATTTTTCTAAGGAAAGATATAACACTTGTAATTCAATTTTGTGCCCAAAACATTAACATATTAATGCTGCAACGCCGCCTATATAACGTCAATTTTCAGAAATATGTGGATACTATTCGCTGAATACTTTCTATATTGTCAGGCATACCATGACTTCTTCAGACCATTTTCCTTCAGACCAGAGTTCCAAATAGTTGTAGACAACTCAAAATAAATTTAGTTTATAATATATAATATAGGCCTTTCAAAGTATAGCAACATCACTATAGATATAAACACCTAAACATATTAACACCTCTACTAGGTCTTTCACATCAATACCATTATTGATTAGCCATACGTCGATTTTCATTCGTCAAATGGATTATATTGACAGACGGTAAATATATACCCTCTCACATTAATGCCATAGATTATTATATATTGTATCATATAAATAGTAAAAAATATATAATGTAGTAACACTTATTATTACAAAAATAATTGATTTTCATACATCAACTTATGCTATATGTCAAAAATAGGATAATTTCTATTTTAATTTTCCACCAGTCAAAATATAGATCTAGTAATTCCATCCGATGAAAATCTACGAACTGAAAATGAAAAACGATATTGATGTGAGATCCCTATAAAAACTAATATTTGCCCATCAACATAATAAAATTTAATTATTAAATCATTAATAAAGTTATAAACAAAATTATAGCATAGTAAATATAACAAATCTGTAAATCTAAATAATAAACATGCCAACTTATTAATAATGTCTATGTTTATATTTTTTAATTTATATAAACTACTTATGTCCATCACATAAATTATATGTTTATTATTACTATATACTAAATATAGATGATATTTGTTATTATTATTAACATATATTAACATATTTGTTATTATTATTATTAACATATATTTTAGTATCGTTACTTCTCAGGAATATTTTTAGTATTATAATAAGTATAATTATTGATTTACATTAAATCTCTTTTAATATAGCTCATATTATATATATATATAACTGCCTGTGTGGCTCAGTTAACTAAGGCATCAGACACACAATCAGCAGGACAGTGTTCAAGCCTCGTCCGGAGATCATTATATATATATTTGCCGATGATACAACTTTAATTTTTTCAAATACATCTATTTTAGAATTAAAAAACAATAATCAATTTAATATTAACAAACTATACGATTGGTTGAATGTAAATAAATTGTCACTTAATATTAGTAAGACGAGTGTATTATTATTTAATATAAGAAATAAAAATAGAAATATTAATCTGGATTTCAATATTAATAACATTAAAAACATTCTAAAGTTAAACAAGTCAGTGAAATAAAATTCTTAGATGTCATTATAGATTGTAAATTGAATTGGAAATTGCAACTCAATTATGTTTCAAGTAAACTTTCTAGAACAATTGCAATTTTACACAAAGTTAAAAATAAATTAAATATGAAATCTTTAATTTGATTATATAATGCTTTATTTTTATCACATCTTAATTATTGTTAAAGTATTTGGGCGAATACCTTCAAATCCAGTTTAAAAAATATTTTTATTTTACATAAAAGAGCAATAAAATGCATTAGTAATAATCATCTTATGTATACAAATTTCTATACTATTTCTAATTCTCTTAAATTTGACGATATTATAAAAATGAATTGAATAAAATTTATATTTTGAGCTAGAAATAATATTTTACCTAAGAATTTATAATTATTATATAATGCTAAATCTTATAATGGAAATCTGATTCATAGAATAAAAGTACGAACTAAACGAAAAGAATTTTGTTCATCAAATACAGCTGTGGAACAGATTACCACAAAAAATAAGAAACATTACTAAATTAAATAATTTTCAAACAATTTTAAATCATTTATGATATCGTCTTATTAATTTTAATTTTATATTTTAGATATCATATTTTGAATTATTGTATTATGTGAAATATTAATTAATTTATTGGCTACCTTATATTATCAGTATTTATTGTATATATTTTATTTTATAGCTTTTAGTTATATAGTTTTTTTTAATATTTTGTAGTTTGTTATACAATTTTTAATATTAATGTTTTATTGGTTTACATTTTTTTTAGATACATATTATTCAATTATTAATTTTAAATAAATGATGAAAATGATTGTGGGGTTTTTTGCAATTTTATTTTATTTTTGTTTTAAATTGTACATATTTTATATACCTTAATTACTTACATATTAAATTTGATTTAACATTCTATCAGTATTATTTTCTATTCAGGAAGTTAAATTTTTATTTTAAATATTAAATATTAAATATAAGATATTCACAAGTACTTTTTATTGATTATTTATGTGACCGGTAATGGTTCGTGTCGGGGATGAGGATGCAATTGTTATGAGGGGGCAATTGTTGCCAGTGCTCTTACTCTTGCCGAAAGTAAGTTCCTTAAGGCATTGGATATAGAAACCCCAAATCCTCCAAGTTGATACACCTTAATCGACTTTCATTAGTAATTGGTATATAGTATTCGAGGTAGATTTTGTTATGACTATTTTTATACTGATATCCTGGATAGAAATTCTATTTTATAATCAAATATTATATTTAATATTATTTAAATTTTATACCTGATTTTTACCCCCACAATAATATTGGATGAACGACTTGATAAGCTCTGCTTTTTCGTTCATCCAGGTTAATGCCTAAACTCTGATTATTATTATTATATATATTATTAATTTATTTATATTAAATTTAAAATATTACAATAATACATTTGTGTATTAAAGTAATATTATTAATATAAATTCAACATTTTAATATAACACAAGTAATGTACCTGATATATATATATATATATATATATATATATATTACAATAATACATTTGTGTATTAAAGTAATATTATTAAAATGTTGAATTTATATTAATAATATTACTTTAATACACAAATGTATTATTGTAATATTTTATATATATAATATATATATATATATATATATCATGAATATGTATATTTTTTTTATTTATTTATAAAAATTATTTATTTAAATTTTTTGTTTTAATGTTGTATAATAGTTATATTTTACCATTACAATTTAAATACAATCTCCATAGTTAATTTGTTTTTATTTCCATACTTATAATTTTCAACGGATTACCATAAGCTTTGCTTCAATATATGTTATGTTGTGTATATAGAGAGTAAAACGTCAAGGCTTATGTATATTTATTAGTGTCTTATTATCATGTGCTTAGACATAGCGGCGGTCCGCTATATATAAACAGCCGCCTGCGCGTGGGGCGGTCATGCGAGACGGCCACGCAGGAATCCACGCGCATTGTGCGTGCGCACGCCGTGCGCGATAACAGGCATTAGGCATATGTGCGCTGGTATCACGTTGATAGACAATATTGACGAATTTGAATAATCACCTATACAATAATACATTATAATACAATATATAAAATCGTACATTGGTATAGGACGTATAGGATAATGTATGAAAATATATCTATCCGGGTTCTTATACACAATTATTAATTATATATATATAGGGATACATAATTATCTTCGATTGGAACTGATATAAAATATAAATTATTAAATAACAATGACAAAATATTATATTGTGTAACTAGGAATTCTGTATCTATAAATATGGATTAAGATATTATTGATAACTTTTATCTAAATTTTGTATTGTGAAAATATTGGCATTTGTTAAAATATAATTCATAGGTAAAATGTACGTAACATAATATAAAGGACATATCCTTAATTCTATTTATAAGTATATTTTATCAATGTTATATCCTTGTTTATGTCCTTAACTAGTGTAATGTTAATAGTTAAAGTATTTTCTTACTTTAATATACATTGATATAACCATAGAAACATAATAAAAACTGTTACATTTGTGAGTGACGTGACCTTATGATCTGAGATTTATATGTAAACACCGGGAAAACACTAGATGTTTGCATGATATTTAAAAATATTTAAAAATTATTGTGGTTTATCTTGATAAATCTAGCTAATTAAGTACCAGAAAACAAGAACGCAGGGATTATATATAGATGATATTCAATTGAACAGGTACTTTAAATATCTATGTTATATTAATTAGTAATTATACTTAATTATTCAATATATATGCACTAACGAATTTTTAAATAATTATTAATATATCATATATCATAATCAATATATAAGACTATTTCTGAAATAACTTCATATAAAAAATATGTTTAAATTAACAAATTCAATTAAAGTAAAATTTAATTATTGTTAACCCTTTATGAATCAGTTATTTTAAATAATACTGCCCTAAATTTCCAGATATTATGTATATATTTAAAAAAATATAGGAATTTGAAAAAAAAACGATAATGTGTTGAATATATTGAAATTTGTATATTACAAGTTATATTTATTTTGATTAATATATAATATTTTATATTAATCTGAAGAATAAAATGGAATATACATAATATTATATTTTAATTAATTATTATAATTATAATAATTATAGTAATTTTTTATTTAAAATAAATATAAATTTCTAACTGAAAATAAAATATAATAAATTTATATAAATATATATATATATATACTATTAATTAATTAACTATTAAATGTTTAATTTATATTAATTAATAATATATTTTATAAATTTTATAAATAGTACCCATATTCAATACTAGAGATTAATTAAACAATGGAATGTTGTTATTATTATAATTATTATAACCAGTATAATAGACTTATAATATATTGATGATATAAAATATAATTTATTTATTAATATATTTAATAATAATTATTTATTTTTAAAATAAATACCATATACAGTTGTATTATATACAAAATCTCATAAATTAATATATAAAGATAATTTTTTTTAAATCCTATAATAAAGAAAATATTATCACATATTTTTACATTTAAATTCATGTAAATAGAGTGCTGATTTAGTGAATTATATGTGTTAATAAATTATGAGACTGTCCGAGACACCTGGGATTTTTTTTGTGTCAAAATGGTCCCAGACAGATGGGTCTTAAAGGGTCTTAATACTTCATTATAATTTATGGTTACAGGATAAATTCGGCAAATGTCTCATATATTTCATCATATATTTCATTATACTGTTATTCTAATTTATTTAGTAATATATATATATATATATATATATATTAGTATATTATATTAAATTGGTAATCATATCCCTGTTATTAATATATTGTATTTAGAGAAATTTAATATTAAGTGGTAGATGTAAAAGGGTTTACATGTAAAGCGGGAAAATTGCTATTTTTGTTTAAATATTAAAAATATATATATAGGAATATTGTATACAAATATATACACTAACAAATTATCAATAGTAAATAATATTTACTATGTAACTAAGTTTATTTATATACAAATGAAAATTATAAAAAAGTTATTAGCCTTTACAAAATAATGATTTTCCCTATCTTTTACATGTAAACTATCATCCAGATTTTGCGAAGCAAAGATATAACATTCCCTATGTATGCAACGTAATTTAGTAATATCCCCTGCCGCTGCTAGCAGTAGTATCGAAATCACTGAAATAGATTTAGGTTTAGCTCTGTTTGCATACAACAATGTTTTCATTGCTCTATTAAATTACATGCAATATAAATTAGATTTTACTTACTAAATATATACTTATAGCATTTAAAACATAAATATCATATTTGTTTGTTATATATTAGTAATGAACACTTAGTTTTCATCATATAAATATTAATTTAAAGCATATTATTTAACATTTTAAAAGTGTATAGTTAAATACGAATTTACATTATAAACAACACATAGTTCCTAAAAGTAACCCGCTATAGGTGGCACTGGGGTATTTTGTATACAAATTCGAATTACACGATTTCGCGTAAGTGTTATATCTTTCCTTCGGAAAATCTTTGCTATCGTCCCCTTCAAAATATATTTTATAAATTTAAATATTATATTTATATAATTTGAAATAATAATGTATTTTATATATATTAATATTTAAAATATTATAAATAATATATATAATCATAAAGTAACTTAACTTAATATATTATATTTTATATTGTAAATTAATTTTATAAACCAATATTATGTTATCGTAAATTTCTATATTACCATTGAAAGATAGAGATTGACAGAGCTTATAACTATAATAATCTTAATATGAAATATATATGTATAATACTATTTATAATGTATATATATATAATATTTAATGAAATAGTGAAATTGTCTTTCCATTCATAAATCTATTAAAATCCACAAATCAAAGAAAATATCAAAAAATTTAAGAAAACCCAGAATACACAATAATGGAAAAATAATACTAGTAATAGGGGTACACATCAACTCCGTTTTTAATTCTATGTGCGTTTTTTTCAAAATTCGGTTGCGTGCGTTTTTTTCAAAATTCGGTTGCGTGCGTTTTTTTCGTGCATGGAATTTGTCAAATGCATGCGTGTTTCTATTTCTAAGCAGTGCGTGGAAATTAGGAAATGTTCATGATATGCGTGACAATAATTTCACACAACCGAATTTATACCAATATATTTAGCCTAAATACACTGAATGTATTCGTAGACTCTATAGAGTAAAATACTATAGTATAATATTAATGAGTATACTATTAATATTTATATAATTAATTAGTATAATATTAATTAGTATAGTATTAATTATTATAATATTAATTAGTATAATATTAATTAGTATAATATTAATAGTATAATATTAATTAGTATAATATTAATAGTATAATATAATAATTAGAATATAGATATAGTATAACTTTTATTTTTTGTAATGTAAAAATTCCTATTCATTTCAATTTTCAAAAGAATATTGGGAAACCTAAACATTGATACAATATTGCTAATTGTTACATACATAAATAAGCTATAATTAATATAAAACTTATATAATTTATATATTTATATAATATGTTTTAGTATTGGTTCTAGTTTTTATCCTTTTTAAAACTGTCTTATATCAGGCATCCAATACGAATGAACTTTATAATTTGGTTTATTTGAATCATAATTATTAATTTGAATTCTACTTATTTTATGGAATTTTTCAATCATATATAAATAATAATTTTAAATTCAAAAAATATTAATTTATTTAATATGTTCATAATATTTATCTTGTATTTAAACATAAAATAATCAGGTATCAATAAATATTGATTTATAGTTTAATAATTTGAGTTATAAAAAGTAACAATTTAAAAATTTATATATATATATATATTTGACAATAATGGAGAATATCGAATATGGCCCCCGTTTGTTTTGATTAACATACTTACAAATATCTGATTATAGTATAATATAGTGAATGTACTCTACTGTAATGATAATTTACTGATTTTGAATACTTTAATTCGCCACAATATAGAAATAATAAATTGACAATATTAATAATACTACCTTCATCAGTTCAATATATTAAAATAATATTGTATCAAATTTTTATGAATATAAATTATTATATTTTTATAATCCAACAGTATCGTATTTACCAAGACACAACAGAAATAAGGATATCAAGATTAAAGAGAAGATAAAAGATTAGTAATTATTTAATATATTATTTGTTTAATCTATTTATTATACATATTTTTATGTACTCAGAGTTGGTATTATCTCAAAAAATGTTGATTTTAATGTATTGGTTTTGGGTTTTTTGTACATTTTTAAGTTTTATACAGGTTGTTTTGGTTTCTCCTATATGTTTAAAAAATTAATTTATATATATTACCATATTTAATTTTAATCAAATAGTAAAAAACATTTTTAATTAATTTAATAATTATTATAATAGATAATTAAAGAATATTACAAGTTATTAATTATTTATTATAAGCAATGACGTCTGCTAATGCATATTTTATGAAAATTCTATTTTACGCTTTAACGATTTTATAGTATTACCACATGTAGGTATGTATGTAATATGATTATGTCAATACACAACGTATTTGAAATTTTGACATACAGAATATAGAAAAATAGCGTTCAATTTAAACCGACTTTATTAATAAATTTGTAATTTTAATAAAATATTTATTTAAAAATACAAATTAAAAATATGAAATCATTTTTATTTAACAAATAAATAACCACCTTGATATATTGGATTCAAAGATTTAAATAATTTAATTATAATTAAATATACCACTGAAAAGTATATAGATTAGAGTACAAAAAGTAAACATAGATGAGATATCGTACATATGGCATGTCCTTACTATTAGTTTTTGATTATTTAATTATTAATTCTATAACATTTTTACCAACATTATCCTTTCGCTAACAAATAAATAGTCATAATATTAATATTTAATAACTTTTTAAAATTAAAAATGTATGTGTTACTGGTAATAAATACTGTAGTCAAAAACCGGGGTCGTATAATAAAAATAAATATTACTACGAATTAGATAGGCACCATCATAGTAACTTGTTGTCATATTGTACCATCATATAACTACTGTAATTACATAGTAATTGTTGAATCATATAGTTATATTTAGACTAACTATGACTAATAGTAATAGCAAGTAGTAATAGTATTAGGTCAAAAATTATGTATTATGTATAAATATGAAATATCACTATATTAATACATCTAGGCTAGATCTTATACCGAGATTTTAACAAATAAAGTCTACCCACAATCACTATATAATTATATCAGATTATAATACTAAAATAATATTTATAGATATTAATTATAAAAACAAACAACAATTAAAATCTATTAGACACATTTATTTGTTGTTGGATACAAAAGAACTTGATACAAATTGTTTTGTTACAAAATGACTGGTATTAAATTATTTTACCTATATAACATTTTGCATTACTTAAATTATAATATTTATAATTTATAATAGGTTAAATTGAATACTTAAAATTATTAAATTACATTATTACCACTATTTATTTGTTACCTAAAGGATACTATTGATAATAAATTAAATAATATTGATAATTGAAAATTAAAAACTTGTAAAACTAGTATATCTTTATAATATCTCTTTACTATATTATAATAATTATTCTAATTTAAATAATATTTATTAAATTCTTTTTAAAATATTTTATTTACTGTTTTATTGCTGTATAAAATACAATCTTGTGATTTTTAGATACAATTTTAGTTTGTGTACTATTATGGTTCTATACACTAGAAAATAATAAGATGGTTCCAATTAAAAATATGTGTGTATATTTTTAATTATACTTTTTGTATACTTATATGATATTTGTAATTATAAATATATCATTTTGTTTTTATTAATAAAATGAAATTATAAACTTTATTTCATATATTTCGTAAATTATTATAAATATTTTATATCTTTTTATATTATGCGTAATATCGAAAAAATCTTAGTATTACAATATACAATTTATTTTAATAATTATTGAACATATTTACAAACTATAAAATGATAAGAAAATAATTGTTATTTTTATAAAATAATTATTTATATATGTTTTTGTATTTCAAATAAACTTTTATGAGTTAGTTTTTATTTTTTGTTAAGTGATTTTTAGGCTTGTATTCTAGATTAATCATATTTAGTACATACGATTGCAACAGACTAATGGCAATTTTATTTCAACATATAGGGGAGAGTACTCTAATACCGACACCCTAATAATAAATCACTATAACTTTATTATTTCTAAATTAAACATTTCCAAATTTTATTTATAAGTATTAAGTAGGTTAATATATACATATAATAACTATTTTCAATTTTAATTTAGTTTGTTAAACTCTAAGATAACAGGGGTATCGATATTATGTGAAATTAGGGTGTCGGTATTATTAAAATGTATGTTGTTTAGGTAAAAGTTAATAACTTTGTAATAACTTGTAAAATATAATTAGATCTATTAGATTTATTTTAAATATTTAAAATACCTTCATTTTTAAATGATTGAGAATAAATAAAGTACTAATATACAAAAATGTCATAAATGTAGTTGTTTGTGTTGTAACGATAAAATCAGTTTTTTGTTTATAATTAAAAAAAATAAATATTAAAAAAAAATTATACTTATATGAATTATAATTATATTGATTAACATTTCATACATTAATAATTTTTTATTGGAATTATATTTTAGGAGATCTCTAGGGTGTCGATATTATAACACTCTCCCCTATATATTCAATCATTATTATTTCGATATTAACTTATGTTGATAGTATATATTATTTACACATTTAATTTTATTATACTATTATATTATTAACAATTTTAATGTGATATGATATGATATTATTATAATAATCATATAATATACATATATAATTAATAATATATATCCATATTTAAATTTTCTTCAATATTTACTAATATCATATTAAATATGTGTTAATATATATATATAAAAATATAAGAATATAATATATTATTGATAATTTATAATTTAAGTTAACTTATACCATACTAGATAACTTTATGATATATTTTTAGAATTAAAGTGATTTTTTATAGACATAAAATTGCCATTAGTCAGAGTATACAGCCTACATATAGGTATGGGGTAAAATATGTAATTGTATTTGAATTTGTATTTGAATTTAAATACACTGATTTTGTGTCTGTATTTGAAAAAAATACACTTTCAAAAATATGTCATTACTAGGTTACTTAATTATTAAATAAAACAAACTTTTTATAAAGAATTTTAATAAATAAATGAATCAAGTTATTTAACATTTACATTTTATATTTGAAATATTTTATGTATTAAGAATAATAATTATTTATATTATAAAAATGATATCAAAAGATAATAAATTAAATATTTTCTATATTATATTTTATTGGGGACTGCCCTGGAATAGATAACAACCCGACATTTAACAAATAAATCCTGCCCATAATCACTGAATTATAATATCGCATTGTAATAACAAAAAGAATTTAATTATAAAACTTAACATACACAAATAAATTCTTTTAATGTGTTTACTATGATTTAGCAAATATAATTATAATTATAAATAAATAGTTTTCAGTAGAAATTTCGCAGTTTTTCATTAATTTCACAAATTAAGTAGAGTGACATATCTTTGCTTCGAAAAATCATTGGTGTTATAATTAATTATAATTCTGATTATATAATTATAATTTTAATTCGCTATATATATATACATAGATAAAATTAAATTAAAATAAAATTAAATTAATACATACATTTATATGTTTATATATACATACTCTAATTCATATATTTATATGTATATAATAAATGCAAGCACATGTTCAGATATGTGTATTCATAATATATTCAGAGATATACAGAGTACCTTTGTATATTTTATACATATACATATACACATAAATATGTTAGCCAAATGTACATCTGTATTTTATGAATGGAAATGTTAATGATTATAGCATTATTGCAGATATTTTATCAGTCTATGAATGCACATGTACACTTATCTATTATTTCACATGTTATAATGGATATGTATATTATATAGTAACTATATAAATAGCAAAATATAATTATAATTATGCAATCAGAATTATAAATAGATTATATTAAAACAATAATTAAAATATTAAATATTGAATGAATAAATAATTATTTACAAAATTACGTATGATTAATAATTATAAAAAAATTCAAATTAATTTTAATATTATTGTTTTTGTTATTGTTATTTTGGTGGAGTCCTTTCATCCCATCTCGGAATTTAGATAAAGTTTTCAATTTAAGACATATGGCTCTAATGTCACTTAATAGCCTCTAATACTGAGTCATCTATGAGTTTAATTAAGTTATAAATTAAGTTATATAATATGCTATAGTAATATTTAGGTATTACAATCCAATGTAATTATTTAATAACTACTTCGATTATATAATATTGTTGTTTTTATAGAGATATTTTATTTTATTTGTATTCAAATTAGGTCTATTTATAGATATTTACATGTAAATAGAAGGTTAAAAATATGTAGTTTTGTAAAAAATTATTTATTCATTCAATAATTAATATTTTAATTATTGTTTTAATATAATCTATTTAGAATATATTGGTATAATTTATTCATGAAATTATAAAATTAACCTAAACTATAATAAAAATAAGATAAAGTAATTAGGGAATGTAACAATTAATTGATAATAAGTAGAAAAAAGTAAGTAATAATCTAAATTAATATGCATAATATTCTATTTACTTTATTATAATACAAAGTATATATATAACAATTTTACTAGTAGTAACAACTTTACATTGTGTATCTAATTTATTTAAATACATAAGAAAATGTATCAATAGTTTTATATAAGCTAAATAAATATATATATATATATATATATATATATATATATATATATATATATAGAAGTGGAGGTAGTGTAGGTGGTATTGGATGGATTTGTGCATATGTATAATATGGGATTCAAGGGAAAGGGTGGTATCAAGATGGAAGCCAAGGTTTAGAACGTGTTGAGAGTAAGGGAGTGAGGTATTGTCGAGTGATATGGGGGGTGGTTCAGGAGGGTGGAGGAGTGTAGAGGTAAGTAGAGAAAGATAGCTTCCGTTTTAGTGGGGTTAAGTTTTAGGGAGTTGGAGGTAAGCCAATGATGTATGGACTTGATACAGGAGGAGAATCGGTCAGGGGCATAAGTAGGGGAGTCTGTGCAGTTAAGATATAGTTGAAGGTCGTCGGCGTAAGTATGGAAGGAGATGTAAGGGTAGTCAGTGAAGATGTCAAACATGGGGAGGAGGTCAATATTGAAGAGGAGTGGGCCGAGGACAGAGCCATGAGGGACACCGTGGGTTATGGAGCGGGGAAGAGTGTGTATTAATCCTGACTAAGGAAGAGCAATGCTAATGTAGGAGGTGAACCAGAGGGCAATGCCGGTGATGCCGATGCCGGATAGTCTGTGTATGAAGACATTATGATCAAGGGTGTCGAAAGCGGAGTACATGTCGAGAAGGAAGAGTATGGTGTCACGGTTGTTGTTAAATCCAGAGAGTAGGTCGGAGGTAATGGGTTAGGGCGGATTCAGTAGATTTGTGGGGGAGGTAGGCGCTTTGGAAGATGTTGGAGATTTTATTGGTTGTAAGGTATGTGATAAGTTGGGAGGAGATAACACGTTCAAGGATCTTAGAGTGGATTGAGAGGTTAGAGATGGGTCGGTAGTTGGAGGGAGACAGAGAATCAAGGGTGGCTTTTTAAGGATTGGGGTGATGACTGCTTTTTTGAAATCGGGAGGGACGGAGCCGGAAGAAAGTGAACCGCAAATGATTTGATTAAGGGGGGTTGCAACAGTGTTAAATATATGCTTTAGTATTGGGAGGGAAAGAGGGTCAAGGGATGAGGTTGAGGAGGTAGATTTGAGAAGGGAGATGATCTGATCAAGTGGTGAGATTCACATTTTTTAAGGGAGAATGGAAAGGTGATGTGAGTGGTGGGAATGACAGGGTGGGAAGGGTGTAAAGTGTGGTGGAAAGTTTGTTGTTGAAATATTTGTCGAAGAGGAGTGGTAGTTATTCAGGGGTGACAGTGGAGAGAGGGACTTTAAGTGAATGACCAAGAAGTTGAGCAGAAAGTCTGTGTATAGACTTACTGTCATAAGCTAGTTTGTCAAATTTGTGATTGATGTGAAGTGCTTTAGCGGTAGAAATAGCTTTTCGGTGGAGATTTTTTAGATTATTGTAGTAGGAAAGTGAAGTAGGGGAGGGATGTTTGAGATAAGATTTTTCGGCTTTGCGAAGGATTCGCTTTTATTATACAAATCAAAAAGTAATTTATTATTTTACAATCCAAATCTTTAATGATAATATATTTAGAAATTACTATTCTAGCCATGTAACAATATTCATAATAATGTATATGTAGGATAATATTATGATAGAAAAAACCTATTGTTGAGATTTTCTAACATATTTTGATATATATATATATAACACAATATGACTTATCTATATTATATATTAAAAAGTAATGTATTATTATTAATTGTTTTTTCATAGAATTAAATTATTTTAATTTATAAATATTAATAATGTAAAATATATATATACTTATATATATAATTGCCTATATATATAAACATATGATTACAAAACATGTAAATACATATTGTAAAATATTGTAAAATAATTATTATAGTGATGTCATTGATTACATGTACATGTATATTTAGATTACATTTAAATTTTATAAGCTCATTTACAAAACTATTATTATTGTATGCTTATTTATATTTTGTATACATATAAATATGTTACAATAGATATTTTAAATCTAGATTATGTTTAATATGTATATCAAAATAGTAGGTTATATATAATAATTTATTTAGATATTTCATGCATTCTCTTGAAATAAGAATGATTAATAAAATAAAATATAATTGACCCTGCCCACGAAAAAAAATGAATCAATTACAACAAAATTAATTGTAATATATATATATATATATATATATATATGAATACCTATCTATTTTTTTGATTATCCTCTTGTTAGTATGAGGCCACATTAGTATCACCTGGTTTTGAATATTTCATGCCATCTTAATATGTGTGCATTGGAGTATACGGGAGTAACTAACTGAAAGTACTTTTCAGATTTTATCGTAATTGACTCACTTTAGATTTATACAAACATACATTATTGCTAGTTTTGTATATCTTGTGCTCTTCAGATTAGATCGTAGTTGACCCACTTTATACAAGCAGACATTACTGCTAGTTTTGTATATCTTGTGCTCTTCAAGTATAGGATCTATATCAGCATGCGTTTCATCCTTCACTTTGGTTATAATTTTCAGCGCATGCTCCTGTACCTGTAAAAACGAGTGTGTCACGATGTGTGTGAAATGTGATATATGAACAAGTGCATTGTAAACTGTTTCCTTATATAATTACTATATATATATATATATTGTGATTACCTATTTAATTGTAAATTTATCTGAAATAACATAATAATATTCTATTATTAGAAAGTAATATATAATTTTTATTTAATATATCTATATTAGTATCCGTATTTTTATAGATATTTCTCATATGAAAACATTCTTTTTGTTCTATATTTTTATTTTATTGATTTTCCTTTGAATTTATTTCAAAATCAACATCAATTTATTATTAAGATATATCCTTTATAAGATAATTATATGTATATAAATATCATATAAAACAATAGACTTTTTAGTAATGTTATATAATATTAATATATTATATAAGTAAATATGACAATATTATTTGATAATATGACATTAACATTATATCATCCATATGTCAACGGCATTAGATAATACGTTCACTATATGTTTCGCCAGCCCTTAATATATCATCATTTATTAAGATATTTCATACATTCTCTTGAAATAAAAATAATTACATAAATCAATTATAATGTAATTGACCCTGCCCACAAAAGAAATAAATCAATTATAACAATATTAATTGTAATATTAATCAATAATATTAATTAATTACTATTAGATCATTTTCAGATTAGATCGTAGTTGACCCACTTTATACAAGCTGACATTACTGCTGGTTTTATAAATATTGTGCTCTTCCAGCATGGGGTCGATAGGAGCGTGCGCTTCATCTTTAACTTACGCTATGATGAGTAACTTAAATGAACTACCACGTATATTCCAACAAGATGTACTTTAGCATGTCTGTATTGAATGATTACTTGAGATATAAACTCAAATGACTATAAGACCAAAACTTTCGTTCGGTAATAGATATAATTTGATATACAACACACTATGTCGTAATTCACTTTTATTTGTATCAAATGATAGTGATTTATACGACACAGTATACATTATAATCTAGTATATTTCTCATGATATTTATACATGATGTATATTGAAAGAAAATACACTATTATAAGACTATTATTGTTTATAATATTTTTATTTTATTAACTTGCTAGTATTCAATTTATTTTTCCTGCGAATCGTATTATAATATTTTATTTACACATGTATATGATTTGTATTTATTAAATTTATTATTATAAAATATCAATATATAAATAATATTCTACATCATAATTTATATTTGTATACAATATTTTAATTTTAATATTAGTACTTTGATACTAATTTCTGATATATATATATGATACATTATAGATTTTAAATTTATAAACAACTGTTTATTATGAAATCATTCTTATTGATTATATATAGGTAAATATATCAATATTTTTATATGTAATTCATAAAAATAATTGACAATATTAATTATTTACAATTATAATAAATAGAAACTTTAGTTTTAGAAGCTTTGAGGTATAGTGTAATATTTATCAACATTTTAATCTGGTATAAGCAGGCATCTTCATCCTTTGTGTATTTTCCTCCGTAGCCATTTCTATCATAAGAATATACCTGTCCTCGTTCGGTTAAGCATATACCGTGCATACCTCCAGCCAGCATAGCTATAACATTGGTAAGTATTTCTCCATTCATCATCTTAACAACTCGAGGGTATAGTCGGTCGAATATATCGTATCCTAGTCCCTGTTGACCAGTGGCCCCCTGACCCATGGTCAATACGATACCGGATTCAGTGGAAGCAGCAATGGCAAATTTTTTCTTTTAGTTTCCTTATATTTTGGGACAACTTTAATAGGTCTTCCTAAACGTCTTCTATTGATTTTTACATCTTGGGCAGTTTTGGAGTTGGCGAGTGCGGGTGTCTCCATCTTACGTCAACTGCTTCCGGAAGCTGTCAGTAAGAAGGAAGGATGACTAGCTGCCGTTGATAAAGAAAAGACAGGGCAACATGATCCTTCCTTTAGAGAGTAGACGGGGTGGTATGTCAGAATTCAAGTTGATATAAGTGGAGGAGGTGTTTATAATACTTCACGCCGATTTAATATGTGTGCATTAGCGTACACGGATGTAAATTACTGAATGTACTTTTCAGGTTTGATCGTAATTGACCCACTTTAGATTTATACAAACATACATTACTGCTAGTTTTGTATATCTTGTGCTCTTCAAGTATAGGATCTATATCAGCATGCGTTTCATCCTTCACTTTGGTTATAATTTTCAGCGCATGCTCCCGTACCTGTTAAAACGAGTGTGTCATGGTGTGTGTGAAATGTGATATATGACACAAGTGCATTGTAAACTGTTTCCTTATATAATTACTATATATATATATATTGTGATTACCTATTTAATTGTAAATTTATCTGAAATAACATAATAATATTCTATTATTAGAAAGTAATATATAATTTTTATTTAATATATCTAGTATATATCTATTAGTATCCGTATTTTTATAGATATTTCTCATATGAAAACATTCTTTTTGTTCTATATTTTTTATTTTATTGATTTTCCTTTGAATTTATTTCAAAATCAACATCAATTTATTATTAAGATATATCCTTTATAGGATAATTATATGTATATAAATATCACATAAAACAATAGACTTTTTAGTAATGTTATATAATATTAATATATTATATAAATAAATATGACAACATTATTTGTATTACAAAATAAAAGTCTGGAATTTCTTTTTTCATTTGAAACAATTACTTCTGTTTCTTATAAATTTAATTTGACTTCTTCAATATATTGTTATATTACTAAACTGAATGCTACAACAGTTTAGGTATGGGTGACCGACTATGAGAGTAATCCTAAGTAAAATAGAGAGTAATATCATAGACGGAACATTTGTTGATAAGGCCACTTGATACGTGTAATAGCTAGGAACTTGTTCGACAGCTGTATACGGTATCACTTTTTTTTATTTAAAAAAATATATATTGAAAGATTTAGCTATATTTTATTTATCGAATAATTATAAAAATAATATATGTATATATTTATACATCGTGTGCTTTACAGTTAGCAGTTTCAGCACTAGATATACAATAGTAGTTCTCACTAATATGATACACATCAGCATTAGCTACATACTTGTAGGTTATCTATTGTTATGTATATAGGAAACGTCATGAATTATATACCATCTATATATATATATATATATATAGTTATTTTATTATATAATTGAAAATAAAATGAAATGATTTGAATATTGATAATTTATTGTTCAATATATTTTAAGAGTATATTTATTAGCGACCGTCTCCTTTTTCATGCTATCTGTGTGAGCCTGGTATGTTATCATTATTGCCTCGGGAATATACAAGTGTTGTCGAAATATACATATGTGTATGTTCATACAATAGGAGTATTAGACGTGATAGGTACACGTTATTTGAATTTAATATATGTTATATATAAAAACTTTAATTTACACACACATATATATATATATGATGTAACTAATTTTAATGAGTTTAGAAGAACTGTCATTTTCGCGTTTGTTTTTTTGGTGTTGTTAAGGTGAATATTTATTTAGTTCCTTGATCGGTTGATCATAGGGGGAATATGAATCGCTGTATTTTATATTATCTAAATTCATCGTGTCGAATACTTCACTAGATCTTAATGTGTGTGCGCACGCATTTCATAATAAATCAATCTTATTAATTTTATATAGGTAAATATATCAATATTTTTATATGTTATTCATAAAATAATTGACAATATAAATGATTTACAATTATAATAAATAATGTTTTAAAAGATCAATATATGATTATAGATATATCATTGTACAACATTTTTATAACATTGTATACTGATACATTATTTTATTTGAAAAGTATACAAACTATAATACGATGGAAGTGCCAGATATGATATGTTATAAATATTGTAATGATTTTATCTAAATTCCTCATGTTGAATACTTCACTATATCTTAATGTGTGTGAGCGCGAATCTATGGGTGTAACTAACTGAAGGTACTTTTCAGGTTTGATCGTAATTGACCCACTTTAGATTTATACAAACATACATTACTGCTAGGTTGTATATCTTTGCTTTTCAGATTAGATCGTAATTGACCCACTTTATACAAGCAGACATTACTGCTGGTTTTATAAATATTGTTCTCTTCCAGCATGGGGATGATATGAGCACGCGTTTCATCTTTAACTTGCGTTATGATGAGTAACTTAAATGAACTTACACGTGAATACCAACGAGATGTACCTTAGCATGTCTGTATTGAATGATTACTTGAAATATAAACTCAAATGACTATAAGACCAAAACTTTCGTTCGGTAATAGATATAATTTGATATACAACACACGATTTCGTAATTCACTTTTCTCTGTATCAAATGATAGTGATTTATACGACACAGTATACATTATAATCTAGTATATTTCTCATGATATTTATACATGATGTATATTGAAAGAAAATACACTATTATAAGACTATTATTGTTTATAATATTTTTATTTTATTAACTTGCTAGTATTCAATTTATTTTTCCTGCGAATCGTATTATAATATTTTATTTACACCTGTATATGATTTGTATTTATTAAATTTATTATTACAAAATATCATTATATAGATAATATTCTACATCATATTTTATATTTGTATACAATATTTTAATTTTAATATTACTACTTTGATACTAATTACTGATATATATGATACATTATAGATTTTAAATTTATAAACAACTATTTATTACGAAATCATTCTTATTGATTTTATATAGTCAAATATATCAATATTTGTATATGTAATTTATAAAAATAATTGACAATATTAATTATTTACAATTATAATAAATAGAAACTTTAGTTTTAGAATCTTTGAGGTATAGTGTAATATTTATCAACATTTTAATCTGGTATAAGCAGGCATCTTCATCCTTGGTGTATCTTGCTCCTTAGTCATTGCAACCATAATAATATACCTGTCCTTGTTCGGTTAAGCATATACCGTGCATACCTCCAGCCTGCATAGCTATAACATTGGTAAGTGTATCTCCGTTTGTCATCTTTACAACTCTAGGGTATAGTCGGTCGAATATATCGTGTCCTAGTCCCTGTTGACCAGTGGCCCCCTGACCCATGGTCAATACGATACCGGATTCAGTGGAAGCAGCAATGGCAAATTTTTTCTTTTAGTTTCCTTATATTTTGGGATGACTTTAATAGGTCTTCCTAAACGTCTTCTATTGATTTTTACATCTTGGGCAGTTTTGGAGTTGGCGAGTGCGGGTGTCTCCATCTTACGTCAACTGCTTCCGGAAGCTGTCAGTAAGAAGGAAGGATGACTAGCTGCCGTTGATAAAGAAAAGACAGGGCAACATGATCCTTCCTTTAGAGAGTAGACGGGGTGGTATGTCAGAATTCAAGTTGATATAAGTGGAGGAGGTGTTTATAATACTTCACGCCGATTTAATATGTGTGCATTAGCGTACACGGATGTAAATTACTGAATGTACTTTTCAGGTTTGATCGTAATTGACCCACTTTAGATTTATACAAACATACATTACTGCTAGTTTTGTATATCTTGTGCTCTTCAAGTATAGGATCTATATCAGCATGCGTTTCATCCTTCACTTTGGTTATAATTTTCAGCGCATGCTCCCGTACCTGTTAAAACGAGTGTGTCATGGTGTGTGTGAAATGTGATATATGACACAAGTGCATTGTAAACTGTTTCCTTATATAATTACTATATATATATATATTGTGATTACCTATTTAATTGTAAATTTATCTGAAATAAC
The DNA here is from genome assembly GCA_964019155.1 of Osedax fenrisi. Lineage (NCBI taxonomy): Eukaryota > Metazoa > Annelida > Polychaeta > Sabellida > Siboglinidae > Osedax > Osedax fenrisi. The sequence continues at coordinate 75,868,335 of OZ025242.1, forward strand.
ATAATAATATTCTATTATTAGAAAGTAATATATAATTTTTATTTAATATATCTATATTAGTATCCGTATTTTTATAGATATTTCTCATATGAAAACATTCTTTTTGTTCTATATTTTTTATTTTATTGATTTTCCTTTGAATTTATTTCAAAATCAACATCAATTTATTATTAAGATATATCCTTTATAGGATAATTATATGTATATAAATATCACATAAAACAATAGACTTTTTAGTAATGTTATATAATATTAATATATTATATAAGTAAATATGACAACATTATTTGTATTACAAAATAAAAGTCTGGAATTTCTTTTTTCATTTGAAACAATTACTTCTGTTTCTTATAAATTTAATTTGACTTCTTCAATATATTGTTATATTACTAAACTGAATGCTACAACAGTTTAGGTATGGGTGACCGACTATGAGAGTAATCCTAAGTAAAATAGAGAGTAATATCATAGACGGAACATTTGTTGATAAGGCCACTTGATACGTGTAATAGCTAGGAACTTGTTCGACAGCTGTATACGGTATCACTTTTTTTTATTTAAAAAAATATATATTGAAAGATTTAGCTATATTTTATTTATCGAATAATTATAAAAATAATATATGTATATATTTATACATCGTGTGCTTTACAGTTAGCAGTTTTAGCACTAGATATACAATAGTAGTTCTCACTAATATGATACACATCAGCATTAGCTACATACTTGTAGGTTATCTATTGTTATGTATATAGGAAACGTCATGAATTATATACCATCTATATATATATATATATATATAGTTATTTTATTATATAATTGAAAATAAAATGAAATGATTTGAATATTGATAATTTATTGTTCAATATATTTTAAGAGTATATTTATTAGCGACCGTCTCCTTTTTCATGCTATCTGTGTGAGCCTGGTATGTTATCAGTATTGCCTCGGGAATATACAAGTGTTGTCGAAATATACATATGTGTATGTTCATACAATAGGAGTATTAGACGTGATAGGTACACGTTATTTGAATTTAATATATGTTATATATAAAAACTTTAATTTACACACACATATATATATATATGATGTAACTAATTTTAATGAGTTTAGAAGAACTGTCATTTCCGCGTTTGTTCTTTTGGTGTTGTTAAGGTGAATATTTATTTAGTTCCTTGATCGGTTGATCATAGGGGGAATATGAATCGCTGTATTTTATATTATCTAAATTCCTCGTGTTGAATACTTCACTATATCTTAATGTGTGTGTGCGCGCGTCTACTAAAGGTACTCTTCAGGATAGATCGTAATTGACCCACTTTATACAAGCAGACATTACTGCTTGTTTTATAAATATTGTTCTCTTCCAGCATGGGGATGATATGAGCACGCGTTTCATCTTTAACTTGCGTTATGATGAGTAACTTAAATGAACTTACACGTGAATACCGACGAGATGTACCTTAGCGTGTTTGTATTGAATGATTACTTGAGATATAAACTCAAATGACTATAAGACCAAAACTTTCGTTCGGTAATAGATATAATTTGATATACAACACACTATGTCGTAATTCACTTTTATTTGTATCAAATGATAGTGATTTATACGACACAGCATACATTATAATCTAGTATATTTCTCATGATATTCATACATGATGTATATTGAAAGAAAATACACTATTATAAGACTATTATTGTTTATAATATTTTTATTTTATTAACTTGCTAGTATTCAATTTATTTTTCCTGCGAATCGTATTATAATATTTTATTTACACATGTATATGATTTGTATTTATTAAATTTATTATTATAAAATATCAATATATAAATAATATTCTACATCATAATTTATATTTGTATACAATATTTTAATTTTAATATTAGTACTTTGATACTAATTTCTGATATATATATGATACATTATAGATTTTAAATTTATAAACAACTGTTTATTATGAAATCATTCTTATTGATTATATATAGGTAAATATATCAATATTTTTATATGTAATTCATAAAAATAATTGACAATATTAATTATTTACAATTATAATAAATAGAAACTTTAGTTTTAGAAGCTTTGAGGTATAGTGTAATATTTATCAACATTTTAATCTGGTATAAGCAGGCATCTTCATCCTTTGTGTATTTTCCTCCGTAGCCATTTCTATCATAAGAATATACCTGTCCTCGTTCGGTTAAGCATATACCGTGCATACCTCCAGCCTGCATAGCTATAACATTGGTAAGTATTTCTCCATTCATCATCTTAACAACTCGAGGGTATAGTCGGTCGAATGTATCGGGTCCTAGTCCCTGTTGACCAGTGACCCCTGACCCATGGTCAATACGATACCGGATTCTGTGGTAGCAAAATACTGGCAAATTTCTTCTTTTAGTTTCCTTATATTTTGGGACGACTTTAAAAGGTCTTCCTAAACGTCTTCTATTGATTTTTACATCTTGGGCAGTTTTGGAGTTGGCGAGTGCGGGCGTCTCCATCTTACGTCAACTGCTTCCGGAAGCTGTCAGTAAGAAGGAAGGATGACTATCTGCCGTTGATAATGAAAAGACAGGGCGACATGATCCTTCCTTTAGAAAGTAGGCGGGGTGGTATGTCAGTATTCAAGTTGATATAAGTGGAGGAGGTGATCCCCTTCATCGGGGGAGTAGCCAATGTCTTCGTAATAGTGTTTTCGCTTACTATCTTGTATATGCGTAAACTGTAGGGGAAATAAGTTACATTAATGTATTAGTTCTGCAATCGAATAAATCGCAGTGCCTCCTAAAAATTATGTAGTGCCTAATATGATATGTTATCAATATGATAATTATTTTATCTAAATGTCTCGTTTTGAATACTTCACGCCATCTTAATATGTGTGCATTAGCGTATAAGGATGTAACTTACTGAAGGTACTTTTCAGATTTGATCGTAATTGATCCACTTTAGATTTATACTAACAGACATTACTGCTAGTTTTGTATATTTTGTGCTCTTCAAGTATAACGTCTATATCAGCATGCGTTTCATCCTTCACTTTGGTTATAATTTTCAGCGCATGCTCCCGTACCTGTAAAAACGAGTGTGTCACGGTGTGTGTGAAATGTGATATATGACACAAGTGCATTGTAAACTGTTTCCTTATATAATTAATATATATATATATATATATATATATTGTGATTAACTATTTAATTGTAGATTTATCTGAAATAACATAATAATATGCTATTATTAGAAAGTAATATATAATTTTTATTTAATATATCTATATTAGTATCCGTATTTTTATAGATATTTCTCATATGAAAACATTCTTTTTGTTCTATATTTTTTATTTTATTGATTTTCCATTGAATTTATTTCAAAATCAACTTCAATTTATTATTAAGGTATATCCTTTATAGGATAATTATATGTATATAAATATCACATATAACAATAGACTTTTAAGTTATGTTATATAATATGTTATAATATATGTTATATATAATATTAATATATTATATAAGTAAATATGACAACATTATTTGTATTACAAAATAAAAGTCTGGAATTTCTTTTTTCATTTGAAGCAATTATTTCTGTTTCTTATAAATTTAATTTGACTTCTTCAATATATTGTTATATTACTAAACTGAATTCTACATCAGTTTAGGTATAGGTGACTTTATTTATCGAATAATTATAAAAATAATATATGTATATATTTATACATCGTGTGCTTTACAGTTAGCAGTTTTAGCACTAGATATACAATAGTAGTTCTCACTAATATGATACACATCAGCATTAGCTACATAATTGTAGGTTATCTATTGTTATGTATATAGGAAACTTCATGAATTATATACTACCTATATATATATATATATATAGTTATTTTATTATATAATTGAAAATAAAATGAAATGATTTGAATATTGATAATTTATTGTTCAATATATTTTAAGAGTATATTTATTAGCGACCATCTCCTTTTTCATGCTATCTGTGTGAGCCTGGTATGTTATATGTATTGCCTCGGGAATATACAAGTGTTGTCGAAATATACATATGTGTATGTTCATACAATAGGAGTATTAGACGTGATAGGTACACGTTATTTGAATTTAGTATATGTTATATATAAAAACTTTAATTTACACACACATATATATATATGATGTAACTAATTTTAATGAGTTTAGAAGAACTGTCATTTTCGCGTTTGTTTTTTTGGTGTTGTTAAGGTGAATATTTATTTAGTTCCTTGATCGGTTGATCATAGGGGGAATATGAATCGCTGTATTTTATATTATCTAAATTCATCGTGTCGAATACTTCACTAGATCTTAATGTGTGTGCGCACGCATTTCATAATAAATCAATCTTATTAATTTTATATAGGTAAATATATCAATATTTTTATATGTTATTCATAAAATAATTGACAATATAAATGATTTACAATTATAATAAATAATGTTTTAAAAGATCAATATATGATTATAGATATATCATTGTACAACATTTTTATAACATTGTATACTGATACATTATTTTATTTGAAAAGTATACAAACTATAATACGATGGAAGTGCCAGATATGATATGTTATAAATATTGTAATGATTTTATCTAAATTCCTCATGTTGAATACTTCACTATATCTTAATGTGTGTGAGCGCGAATCTATGGGTGTAACTAACTGAAGGTACTTTTCAGGTTTGATCGTAATTGACCCACTTTAGATTTATACAAACATACATTACTGCTAGGTTGTATATCTTTGCTTTTCAGATTAGATCGTAATTGACCCACTTTATACAAGCAGACATTACTGCTGGTTTTATAAATATTGTTCTCTTCCAGCATGGGGATGATATGAGCACGCGTTTCATCTTTAACTTGCGTTATGATGAGTAACTTAAATGAACTTACACGTGAATACCAACGAGATGTACCTTAGCATGTCTGTATTGAATGATTACTTGAAATATAAACTCAAATGACTATAAGACCAAAACTTTCGTTCGGTAATAGATATAATTTGATATACAACACACGATTTCGTAATTCACTTTTCTCTGTATCAAATGATAGTGATTTATACGACACAGTATACATTATAATCTAGTATATTTCTCATGATATTTATACATGATGTATATTGAAAGAAAATACACTATTATAAGACTATTATTGTTTATAATATTTTTATTTTATTAACTTGCTAGTATTCAATTTATTTTTCCTGCGAATCGTATTATAATATTTTATTTACACCTGTATATGATTTGTATTTATTAAATTTATTATTACAAAATATCATTATATAGATAATATTCTACATCATATTTTATATTTGTATACAATATTTTAATTTTAATATTACTACTTTGATACTAATTACTGATATATATGATACATTATAGATTTTAAATTTATAAACAACTATTTATTACGAAATCATTCTTATTGATTTTATATAGTCAAATATATCAATATTTGTATATGTAATTTATAAAAATAATTGACAATATTAATTATTTACAATTATAATAAATAGAAACTTTAGTTTTAGAATCTTTGAGGTATAGTGTAATATTTATCAACATTTTAATCTGGTATAAGCAGGCATCTTCATCCTTGGTGTATCTTGCTCCTTAGTCATTGCAACCATAATAATATACCTGTCCTTGTTCGGTTAAGCATATACCGTGCATACCTCCAGCCTGCATAGCTATAACATTGGTAAGTGTATCTCCGTTTGTCATCTTTACAACTCTAGGGTATAGTCGGTCGAATATATCGTGTCCTAGTCCCTGTTGACCAGTGGCCCCCTGACCCATGGTCAATACGATACCGGATTCAGTGGAAGCAGCAATGGCAAATTTTTTCTTTTAGTTTCCTTATATTTTGGGATGACTTTAATAGGTCTTCCTAAACGTCTTCTATTGATTTTTACATCTTGGGCAGTTTTGGAGTTGGCGAGTGCGGGTGTCTCCATCTTACGTCAACTGCTTCCGGAAGCTGTCAGTAAGAAGGAAGGATGACTAGCTGCCGTTGATAAAGAAAAGACAGGGCAACATGATCCTTCCTTTAGAGAGTAGACGGGGTGGTATGTCAGAATTCAAGTTGATATAAGTGGAGGAGGTGTTTATAATACTTCACGCCGATTTAATATGTGTGCATTAGCGTACACGGATGTAAATTACTGAATGTACTTTTCAGGTTTGATCGTAATTGACCCACTTTAGATTTATACAAACATACATTACTGCTAGTTTTGTATATCTTGTGCTCTTCAAGTATAGGATCTATATCAGCATGCGTTTCATCCTTCACTTTGGTTATAATTTTCAGCGCATGCTCCCGTACCTGTTAAAACGAGTGTGTCATGGTGTGTGTGAAATGTGATATATGACACAAGTGCATTGTAAACTGTTTCCTTATATAATTACTATATATATATATATTGTGATTACCTATTTAATTGTAAATTTATCTGAAATAACATAATAATATTCTATTATTAGAAAGTAATATATAATTTTTATTTAATATATCTATATTAGTATCCGTATTTTTATAGATATTTCTCATATGAAAACATTCTTTTTGTTCTATATTTTTTATTTTATTGATTTTCCTTTGAATTTATTTCAAAATCAACATCAATTTATTATTAAGATATATCCTTTATAGGATAATTATATGTATATAAATATCACATAAAACAATAGACTTTTTAGTAATGTTATATAATATTAATATATTATATAAGTAAATATGACAACATTATTTGTATTACAAAATAAAAGTCTGGAATTTCTTTTTTCATTTGAAACAATTACTTCTGTTTCTTATAAATTTAATTTGACTTCTTCAATATATTGTTATATTACTAAACTGAATGCTACAACAGTTTAGGTATGGGTGACCGACTATGAGAGTAATCCTAAGTAAAATAGAGAGTAATATCATAGACGGAACATTTGTTGATAAGGCCACTTGATACGTGTAATAGCTAGGAACTTGTTCGACAGCTGTATACGGTATCACTTTTTTTTATTTAAAAAAATATATATTGAAAGATTTAGCTATATTTTATTTATCGAATAATTATAAAAATAATATATGTATATATTTATACATCGTGTGCTTTACAGTTAGCAGTTTTAGCACTAGATATACAATAGTAGTTCTCACTAATATGATACACATCAGCATTAGCTACATACTTGTAGGTTATCTATTGTTATGTATATAGGAAACGTCATGAATTATATACCATCTATATATATATATATATATATAGTTATTTTATTATATAATTGAAAATAAAATGAAATGATTTGAATATTGATAATTTATTGTTCAATATATTTTAAGAGTATATTTATTAGCGACCGTCTCCTTTTTCATGCTATCTGTGTGAGCCTGGTATGTTATCAGTATTGCCTCGGGAATATACAAGTGTTGTCGAAATATACATATGTGTATGTTCATACAATAGGAGTATTAGACGTGATAGGTACACGTTATTTGAATTTAATATATGTTATATATAAAAACTTTAATTTACACACACATATATATATATATGATGTAACTAATTTTAATGAGTTTAGAAGAACTGTCATTTCCGCGTTTGTTCTTTTGGTGTTGTTAAGGTGAATATTTATTTAGTTCCTTGATCGGTTGATCATAGGGGGAATATGAATCGCTGTATTTTATATTATCTAAATTCCTCGTGTTGAATACTTCACTATATCTTAATGTGTGTGTGCGCGCGTCTACTAAAGGTACTCTTCAGGATAGATCGTAATTGACCCACTTTATACAAGCAGACATTACTGCTTGTTTTATAAATATTGTTCTCTTCCAGCATGGGGATGATATGAGCACGCGTTTCATCTTTAACTTGCGTTATGATGAGTAACTTAAATGAACTTACACGTGAATACCGACGAGATGTACCTTAGCGTGTTTGTATTGAATGATTACTTGAGATATAAACTCAAATGACTATAAGACCAAAACTTTCGTTCGGTAATAGATATAATTTGATATACAACACACTATGTCGTAATTCACTTTTATTTGTATCAAATGATAGTGATTTATACGACACAGCATACATTATAATCTAGTATATTTCTCATGATATTCATACATGATGTATATTGAAAGAAAATACACTATTATAAGACTATTATTGTTTATAATATTTTTATTTTATTAACTTGCTAGTATTCAATTTATTTTTCCTGCGAATCGTATTATAATATTTTATTTACACATGTATATGATTTGTATTTATTAAATTTATTATTATAAAATATCAATATATAAATAATATTCTACATCATAATTTATATTTGTATACAATATTTTAATTTTAATATTAGTACTTTGATACTAATTTCTGATATATATATGATACATTATAGATTTTAAATTTATAAACAACTGTTTATTATGAAATCATTCTTATTGATTATATATAGGTAAATATATCAATATTTTTATATGTAATTCATAAAAATAATTGACAATATTAATTATTTACAATTATAATAAATAGAAACTTTAGTTTTAGAAGCTTTGAGGTATAGTGTAATATTTATCAACATTTTAATCTGGTATAAGCAGGCATCTTCATCCTTTGTGTATTTTCCTCCGTAGCCATTTCTATCATAAGAATATACCTGTCCTCGTTCGGTTAAGCATATACCGTGCATACCTCCAGCCTGCATAGCTATAACATTGGTAAGTATTTCTCCATTCATCATCTTAACAACTCGAGGGTATAGTCGGTCGAATGTATCGGGTCCTAGTCCCTGTTGACCAGTGACCCCTGACCCATGGTCAATACGATACCGGATTCTGTGGTAGCAAAATACTGGCAAATTTCTTCTTTTAGTTTCCTTATATTTTGGGACGACTTTAAAAGGTCTTCCTAAACGTCTTCTATTGATTTTTACATCTTGGGCAGTTTTGGAGTTGGCGAGTGCGGGCGTCTCCATCTTACGTCAACTGCTTCCGGAAGCTGTCAGTAAGAAGGAAGGATGACTATCTGCCGTTGATAATGAAAAGACAGGGCGACATGATCCTTCCTTTAGAAAGTAGGCGGGGTGGTATGTCAGTATTCAAGTTGATATAAGTGGAGGAGGTGATCCCCTTCATCGGGGGAGTAGCCAATGTCTTCGTAATAGTGTTTTCGCTTACTATCTTGTATATGCGTAAACTGTAGGGGAAATAAGTTACATTAATGTATTAGTTCTGCAATCGAATAAATCGCAGTGCCTCCTAAAAATTATGTAGTGCCTAATATGATATGTTATCAATATGATAATTATTTTATCTAAATGTCTCGTTTTGAATACTTCACGCCATCTTAATATGTGTGCATTAGCGTATAAGGATGTAACTTACTGAAGGTACTTTTCAGATTTGATCGTAATTGATCCACTTTAGATTTATACTAACAGACATTACTGCTAGTTTTGTATATTTTGTGCTCTTCAAGTATAACGTCTATATCAGCATGCGTTTCATCCTTCACTTTGGTTATAATTTTCAGCGCATGCTCCCGTACCTGTAAAAACGAGTGTGTCACGGTGTGTGTGAAATGTGATATATGACACAAGTGCATTGTAAACTGTTTCCTTATATAATTAATATATATATATATATATATATATATTGTGATTAACTATTTAATTGTAGATTTATCTGAAATAACATAATAATATGCTATTATTAGAAAGTAATATATAATTTTTATTTAATATATCTATATTAGTATCCGTATTTTTATAGATATTTCTCATATGAAAACATTCTTTTTGTTCTATATTTTTTATTTTATTGATTTTCCATTGAATTTATTTCAAAATCAACTTCAATTTATTATTAAGGTATATCCTTTATAGGATAATTATATGTATATAAATATCACATATAACAATAGACTTTTAAGTTATGTTATATAATATGTTATAATATATGTTATATATAATATTAATATATTATATAAGTAAATATGACAACATTATTTGTATTACAAAATAAAAGTCTGGAATTTCTTTTTTCATTTGAAGCAATTATTTCTGTTTCTTATAAATTTAATTTGACTTCTTCAATATATTGTTATATTACTAAACTGAATTCTACATCAGTTTAGGTATAGGTGACTTTATTTATCGAATAATTATAAAAATAATATATGTATATATTTATACATCGTGTGCTTTACAGTTAGCAGTTTTAGCACTAGATATACAATAGTAGTTCTCACTAATATGATACACATCAGCATTAGCTACATAATTGTAGGTTATCTATTGTTATGTATATAGGAAACTTCATGAATTATATACTACCTATATATATATATATATATAGTTATTTTATTATATAATTGAAAATAAAATGAAATGATTTGAATATTGATAATTTATTGTTCAATATATTTTAAGAGTATATTTATTAGCGACCATCTCCTTTTTCATGCTATCTGTGTGAGCCTGGTATGTTATATGTATTGCCTCGGGAATATACAAGTGTTGTCGAAATATACATATGTGTATGTTCATACAATAGGAGTATTAGACGTGATAGGTACACGTTATTTGAATTTAGTATATGTTATATATAAAAACTTTAATTTACACACACATATATATATATGATGTAACTAATTTTAATGAGTTTAGAAGAACTGTCATTTTCGCGTTTGTTTTTTTGGTGTTGTTAAGGTGAATATTTATTTAGTTCCTTGATCGGTTGATCATAGGGGGAATATGAATCGCTGTATTTTATATTATCTAAATTCATCGTGTCGAATACTTCACTAGATCTTAATGTGTGTGCGCACGCATTTCATAATAAATCAATCTTATTAATTTTATATAGGTAAATATATCAATATTTTTATATGTTATTCATAAAATAATTGACAATATAAATGATTTACAATTATAATAAATAATGTTTTAAAAGATCAATATATGATTATAGATATATCATTGTACAACATTTTTATAACATTGTATACTGATACATTATTTTATTTGAAAAGTATACAAACTATAATACGATGGAAGTGCCAGATATGATATGTTATAAATATTGTAATGATTTTATCTAAATTCCTCATGTTGAATACTTCACTATATCTTAATGTGTGTGAGCGCGAATCTATGGGTGTAACTAACTGAAGGTACTTTTCAGGTTTGATCGTAATTGACCCACTTTAGATTTATACAAACATACATTACTGCTAGGTTGTATATCTTTGCTTTTCAGATTAGATCGTAATTGACCCACTTTATACAAGCAGACATTACTGCTGGTTTTATAAATATTGTTCTCTTCCAGCATGGGGATGATATGAGCACGCGTTTCATCTTTAACTTGCGTTATGATGAGTAACTTAAATGAACTTACACGTGAATACCAACGAGATGTACCTTAGCATGTCTGTATTGAATGATTACTTGAAATATAAACTCAAATGACTATAAGACCAAAACTTTCGTTCGGTAATAGATATAATTTGATATACAACACACGATTTCGTAATTCACTTTTCTCTGTATCAAATGATAGTGATTTATACGACACAGTATACATTATAATCTAGTATATTTCTCATGATATTTATACATGATGTATATTGAAAGAAAATACACTATTATAAGACTATTATTGTTTATAATATTTTTATTTTATTAACTTGCTAGTATTCAATTTATTTTTCCTGCGAATCGTATTATAATATTTTATTTACACCTGTATATGATTTGTATTTATTAAATTTATTATTACAAAATATCATTATATAGATAATATTCTACATCATATTTTATATTTGTATACAATATTTTAATTTTAATATTACTACTTTGATACTAATTACTGATATATATGATACATTATAGATTTTAAATTTATAAACAACTATTTATTACGAAATCATTCTTATTGATTTTATATAGTCAAATATATCAATATTTGTATATGTAATTTATAAAAATAATTGACAATATTAATTATTTACAATTATAATAAATAGAAACTTTAGTTTTAGAATCTTTGAGGTATAGTGTAATATTTATCAACATTTTAATCTGGTATAAGCAGGCATCTTCATCCTTGGTGTATCTTGCTCCTTAGTCATTGCAACCATAATAATATACCTGTCCTTGTTCGGTTAAGCATATACCGTGCATACCTCCAGCCTGCATAGCTATAACATTGGTAAGTGTATCTCCGTTTGTCATCTTTACAACTCTAGGGTATAGTCGGTCGAATATATCGTGTCCTAGTCCCTGTTGACCAGTGGCCCCCTGACCCATGGTCAATACGATACCGGATTCAGTGGAAGCAGCAATGGCAAATTTTTTCTTTTAGTTTCCTTATATTTTGGGATGACTTTAATAGGTCTTCCTAAACGTCTTCTATTGATTTTTACATCTTGGGCAGTTTTGGAGTTGGCGAGTGCGGGTGTCTCCATCTTACGTCAACTGCTTCCGGAAGCTGTCAGTAAGAAGGAAGGATGACTAGCTGCCGTTGATAAAGAAAAGACAGGGCAACATGATCCTTCCTTTAGAGAGTAGACGGGGTGGTATGTCAGAATTCAAGTTGATATAAGTGGAGGAGGTGTTTATAATACTTCACGCCGATTTAATATGTGTGCATTAGCGTACACGGATGTAAATTACTGAATGTACTTTTCAGGTTTGATCGTAATTGACCCACTTTAGATTTATACAAACATACATTACTGCTAGTTTTGTATATCTTGTGCTCTTCAAGTATAGGATCTATATCAGCATGCGTTTCATCCTTCACTTTGGTTATAATTTTCAGCGCATGCTCCCGTACCTGTTAAAACGAGTGTGTCATGGTGTGTGTGAAATGTGATATATGACACAAGTGCATTGTAAACTGTTTCCTTATATAATTACTATATATATATATATTGTGATTACCTATTTAATTGTAAATTTATCTGAAATAACATAATAATATTCTATTATTAGAAAGTAATATATAATTTTTATTTAATATATCTATATTAGTATCCGTATTTTTATAGATATTTCTCATATGAAAACATTCTTTTTGTTCTATATTTTTTATTTTATTGATTTTCCTTTGAATTTATTTCAAAATCAACATCAATTTATTATTAAGATATATCCTTTATAGGATAATTATATGTATATAAATATCACATAAAACAATAGACTTTTTAGTAATGTTATATAATATTAATATATTATATAAGTAAATATGACAACATTATTTGTATTACAAAATAAAAGTCTGGAATTTCTTTTTTCATTTGAAACAATTACTTCTGTTTCTTATAAATTTAATTTGACTTCTTCAATATATTGTTATATTACTAAACTGAATGCTACAACAGTTTAGGTATGGGTGACCGACTATGAGAGTAATCCTAAGTAAAATAGAGAGTAATATCATAGACGGAACATTTGTTGATAAGGCCACTTGATACGTGTAATAGCTAGGAACTTGTTCGACAGCTGTATACGGTATCACTTTTTTTTATTTAAAAAAATATATATTGAAAGATTTAGCTATATTTTATTTATCGAATAATTATAAAAATAATATATGTATATATTTATACATCGTGTGCTTTACAGTTAGCAGTTTTAGCACTAGATATACAATAGTAGTTCTCACTAATATGATACACATCAGCATTAGCTACATACTTGTAGGTTATCTATTGTTATGTATATAGGAAACGTCATGAATTATATACCATCTATATATATATATATATATATAGTTATTTTATTATATAATTGAAAATAAAATGAAATGATTTGAATATTGATAATTTATTGTTCAATATATTTTAAGAGTATATTTATTAGCGACCGTCTCCTTTTTCATGCTATCTGTGTGAGCCTGGTATGTTATCAGTATTGCCTCGGGAATATACAAGTGTTGTCGAAATATACATATGTGTATGTTCATACAATAGGAGTATTAGACGTGATAGGTACACGTTATTTGAATTTAATATATGTTATATATAAAAACTTTAATTTACACACACATATATATATATATGATGTAACTAATTTTAATGAGTTTAGAAGAACTGTCATTTCCGCGTTTGTTCTTTTGGTGTTGTTAAGGTGAATATTTATTTAGTTCCTTGATCGGTTGATCATAGGGGGAATATGAATCGCTGTATTTTATATTATCTAAATTCCTCGTGTTGAATACTTCACTATATCTTAATGTGTGTGTGCGCGCGTCTACTAAAGGTACTCTTCAGGATAGATCGTAATTGACCCACTTTATACAAGCAGACATTACTGCTGGTTTTATAAATATTGTTCTCTTCCAGCATGGGGATGATATGAGCACGCGTTTCATCTTTAACTTGCGTTATGATGAGTAACTTAAATGAACTTACACGTGAATACCGACGAGATGTACCTTAGCGTGTTTGTATTGAATGATTACTTGAGATATAAACTCAAATGACTATAAGACCAAAACTTTCGTTCGGTAATAGATATAATTTGATATACAACACACTATGTCGTAATTCACTTTTATTTGTATCAAATGATAGTGATTTATACGACACAGCATACATTATAATCTAGTATATTTCTCATGATATTTATACATGATGTATATTGAAAGAAAATACACTATTATAAGACTATTATTGTTTATAATATTTTTATTTTATTAACTTGCTAGTATTCAATTTATTTTTCCTGCGAATCGTATTATAATATTTTATTTACACATGTATATGATTTGTATTTATTAAATTTATTATTATAAAATATCAATATATAAATAATATTCTACATCATAATTTATATTTGTATACAATATTTTAATTTTAATATTAGTACTTTGATACTAATTTCTGATATATATATGATACATTATAGATTTTAAATTTATAAACAACTGTTTATTATGAAATCATTCTTATTGATTATATATAGGTAAATATATCAATATTTTTATATGTAATTCATAAAAATAATTGACAATATTAATTATTTACAATTATAATAAATAGAAACTTTAGTTTTAGAAGCTTTGAGGTATAGTGTAATATTTATCAACATTTTAATCTGGTATAAGCAGGCATCTTCATCCTTTGTGTATTTTCCTCCGTAGCCATTTCTATCATAAGAATATACCTGTCCTCGTTCGGTTAAGCATATACCGTGCATACCTCCAGCCTGCATAGCTATAACATTGGTAAGTATTTCTCCATTCATCATCTTAACAACTCGAGGGTATAGTCGGTTGAATGTATCGGGTCCTAGTCCCTGTTGACCAGTGACCCCTGACCCATGGTCAATACGATACCGGATTCTGTGGTAGCAAAATACTGGCAAATTTCTTCTTTTAGTTTCCTTATATTTTGGGACGACTTTAAAAGGTCTTCCTAAACGTCTTCTATTGATTTTTACATCTTGGGCAGTTTTGGAGTTGGCGAGTGCGGGCGTCTCCATCTTACGTCAACTGCTTCCGGAAGCTGTCAGTAAGAAGGAAGGATGACTATCTGCCGTTGATAATGAAAAGACAGGGCGACATGATCCTTCCTTTAGAAAGTAGGCGGGGTGGTATGTCAGTATTCAAGTTGATATAAGTGGAGGAGGTGATCCCCTTCATCGGGGGAGTAGCCAATGTCTTCGTAATAGTGTTTTCGCTTACTATCTTGTATATGCGTAAACTGTAGGGGAAATAAGTTACATTAATGTATTAGTTCTGCAATCGAATAAATCGCAGTGCCTCCTAAAAATTATGTAGTGCCTAATATGATATGTTATCAATATGATAATTATTTTATCTAAATGTCTCGTTTTGAATACTTCACGCCATCTTAATATGTGTGCATTAGCGTATAAGGATGTAACTTACTGAAGGTACTTTTCAGATTTGATCGTAATTGATCCACTTTAGATTTATACTAACAGACATTACTGCTAGTTTTGTATATTTTGTGCTCTTCAAGTATAGCGTCTATATCAGCATGCGTTTCATCCTTCACTTTGGTTATAATTTTCAGCGCATGCTCCCGTACCTGTAAAAACGAGTGTGTCACGGTGTGTGTGAAATGTGATATATGACACAAGTGCATTGTAAACTGTTTCCTTATATAATTAATATATATATATATATATATATATATATATTGTGATTAACTATTTAATTGTAGATTTATCTGAAATAACATAATAATATGCTATTATTAGAAAGTAATATATAATTTTTATTTAATATATCTATATTAGTATCCGTATTTTTATAGATATTTCTCATATGAAAACATTCTTTTTGTTCTATATTTTTTATTTTATTGATTTTCCATTGAATTTATTTCAAAATCAACTTCAATTTATTATTAAGGTATATCCTTTATAGGATAATTATATGTATATAAATATCACATATAACAATAGACTTTTAAGTTATGTTATATAATATGTTATAATATATGTTATATATAATATTAATATATTATATAAGTAAATATGACAACATTATTTGTATTACAAAATAAAAGTCTGGAATTTCTTTTTTCATTTGAAGCAATTATTTCTGTTTCTTATAAATTTAATTTGACTTCTTCAATATATTGTTATATTACTAAACTGAATTCTACATCAGTTTAGGTATAGGTGACTTTATTTATCGAATAATTATAAAAATAATATATGTATATATTTATACATCGTGTGCTTTACAGTTAGCAGTTTTAGCACTAGATATACAATAGTAGTTCTCACTAATATGATACACATCAGCATTAGCTACATAATTGTAGGTTATCTATTGTTATGTATATAGGAAACTTCATGAATTATATACTACCTATATATATATATATATATAGTTATTTTATTATATAATTGAAAATAAAATGAAATGATTTGAATATTGATAATTTATTGTTCAATATATTTTAAGAGTATATTTATTAGCGACCATCTCCTTTTTCATGCTATCTGTGTGAGCCTGGTATGTTATATGTATTGCCTCGGGAATATACAAGTGTTGTCGAAATATACATATGTGTATGTTCATACAATAGGAGTATTAGACGTGATAGGTACACGTTATTTGAATTTAGTATATGTTATATATAAAAACTTTAATTTACACACACATATATATATATGATGTAACTAATTTTAATGAGTTTAGAAGAACTGTCATTTTCGCGTTTGTTTTTTTGGTGTTGTTAAGGTGAATATTTATTTAGTTCCTTGATCGGTTGATCATAGGGGGAATATGAATCGCTGTATTTTATATTATCTAAATTCATCGTGTCGAATACTTCACTAGATCTTAATGTGTGTGCGCACGCATTTCATAATAAATCAATCTTATTAATTTTATATAGGTAAATATATCAATATTTTTATATGTTATTCATAAAATAATTGACAATATAAATGATTTACAATTATAATAAATAATGTTTTAAAAGATCAATATATGATTATAGATATATCATTGTACAACATTTTTATAACATTGTATACTGATACATTATTTTATTTGAAAAGTATACAAACTATAATACGATGGAAGTGCCAGATATGATATGTTATAAATATTGTAATGATTTTATCTAAATTCCTCATGTTGAATACTTCACTATATCTTAATGTGTGTGAGCGCGAATCTATGGGTGTAACTAACTGAAGGTACTTTTCAGGTTTGATCGTAATTGACCCACTTTAGATTTATACAAACATACATTACTGCTAGGTTGTATATCTTTGCTTTTCAGATTAGATCGTAATTGGCCCACTTTATACAAGCAGACATTACTGCTGGTTTTATAAATATTGTGCTCTTCCAGCATGGGGATGATACGAGCACGCGTTTCATCTTTAACTTGCGTTATGATGAGTAACTTAAATAAACTTACACTTGAATAACGACAAGATGTACCTTAGCATGTCTGTATTGAATGATTACTTGAGATATAAACTCAAATGACTATAAGACCAAAACTTTCGTTCGGTCGTAGATATAATTTGATATACAACACACGATTTCTTAATTTACTTTTCTCTGTATAAAATGATAGTGATTTATACGACACAGTATACATTATAATCTAGTATATTTCTCATGATATTTATACATAATATATATTGAAAGAAAAGATACTATTACAAGACTTTTATTGATTATAATATTTTTATTTTATTAACTTGCTAGTATTCAATTTATTTTCCTATGAATCGTATTATAATATTTTATTTACACATGTATATTATTTGTATTTATTAAATTTATTATTACAAAATATCATTATATAGATAATATTCTATATCATAATTTATATTTGTATACAATATTTTAATTTTAATATTAGTACTTTGATACTAATTACTGATATATATGATACATTATAGATTTTAAATTTATAAACAACTATTTATTATGAAATCATTCTTATTGATTTTATATAGGTAAATATATCATCATTTTTATATGTAATTCATAAAAATAATTGACAATATTAATTATTTACAATTATAATAAATAGAAACTTTAGTTTTAGAAGCTTTGAGGTATAGTGTAATATTTATCAACATTTGAATCTGGTATAAGCAGGCATCTTCATCCTTGGTGTATTTTCCTCCGTAGCCATTTCTATCATAAGAATATACCTGTCCTCGTTCGGTTAAGCATATACCGTGCATACCTCCAGCCTGCATAGCTATAACATTGGTAAGTATTTCTCCATTCATCATCTTAACAACTCGAGGGTATAGTCGGTCGAATATATCGGGTCCTAGTCCCTGTTGACCAGTGACCCCTGACCCATGGTCAATACGATACCGGATTCTGTGGTAGCAAAATACTGGCAAATTTCTTCTTTTAGTTTCCTTATATTTTGGGACGACTTTAATAGGTCTTCCTAAACGTCTTCTATTGATTTTTACATCTTGGGCAGTTTTGGAGTTGGCGAGTGCGGGCGTCTCCATCCTACGTGGACTGCTTCCGGAAGCTGCGCGAACCTTTTTGATAGGTGAATAGATTACACCTGTTTTGCTCACACCTTTACTTTCTGGAGACCTGTTTTGTTATTACTATTGAATTATCTCTATTTGATCGGCTGTCATATACTCTCACGGAACAGCTTCTCGATAGTATACAAATCTAACCATTCTTCTTTACTCTTTATGACAATCAATATCATATTTTAGATGGGTCCAGTTACTAGATGCATGCAGGCAACATTTATCATCTCTATTTACACTGATACCAATAGAATCTTCTACATTTTTGATTATACCATGAAACATTGAAATATTTTCTCTATCAATTTCATATTTGACCATCATAATTGCGTTATTAATTTTATATTTCGTCATTAGAGAACTAATGTAATCAATACCCTTAAAAATGATTCGCATACTGCCATTAACTAGAATTATGTATATATTAACCATTAAGCTATCATTAATATTGTATTTTATAATGTATCTTATTGTTTAATAATGGTAAAAAGGCAATACGCTTATTTATCGTTCAGATGTAGTGTTTTCTTTATACTCTTCACTATTTTAATATATAAATATATTTCTTTTTTTCTTCATTAATATTTAAAATAATAAAATTTAAAACTTTGAAATTTTAGAAAATATGCAAGTATTTTTAATTGTATAGCATTAGTATGTATGTATATAATTACTTATTGTATTATTTATAATAATTTATTATGCATAAATCAATTGTTACAACTTTTATCATCACTACTATTGTGATAAACTAGTATATCTTAGGTTATGGGCTTACTAATAATATAGCTAAAAGTACGAGTTTAAAGAGGCATCAATTTGACACTGGCGCCAACACTACAGTAGCATAAGAGTAATCCTCCATATTATTACTCCTCCTCACGTAAGTGTTTCGGTTGTAAGAACATCTCCTCGTCGTCATCCTACTTTCTTATTCCTTCTTACACTTACCGATTTCGCTCACTTTCACACCTCATCCACCACTTTCACACCTCATCCACCACACCCCAGGCTAAGATGCGCACGATCAAGTATTTCGGCGGAACGTCTCCGAACGACGGTTGTAGCTCTCCGGTACGTCCTCGTCGATGTAGCCGCCATCATGGACCACGAGTTGGCCTCAGCTAAAGTATGCCTCGCTATGAACTCGGTGAATTTCAGTAATATCATCACCTCGATGAAGGACAGACTCAAATATCACGAAGACAAAGAATCACGTAGGTTATATAGTGTATAATGTATTAGCCTAGTTTATATACATAATCGTTGTAAAGAAAGTGGATAAGCGATTGGATGTAGTATATGGCACTTTGCAATAGAGGTGCTGAAGTCGAAACCTACTACTAATTACCTACTAAATTGTTAATTATTATTATTTATTTATACATATATATTGATAATTACGATCAATTTTAATATACTATATATACTAAACATAAAATTATATTTATTTAAATTATATTTAAAATAAAAAAATATCAACATCACTCATAATTGTGAAGATATCATACTAATAGTATGATACTATATTATTGACATTTATAATCTAAATCTATAGGTATAGATAGAATGACTTCTATCTATTTTGACGAAAATCCTATTGTATTAATATTATACATATATAATATGACTAATAGCCAATTAAAATTGCTGATACCATTTTGTTAATATATCAATAAAAGTGCCATTCTGGTATCTATCTGTTACATGCATTGATTGCGTTAATTATTTATCCACTTTCTTTTATTTATGAAATTTACATATATAAATATATATATATAAATATATATATATAAATATATATATATATATATATATATATATATATATATATATATATATATATATATATATATATATATATATATATATATTACCTTTATGTAATTAATTATCTAGATTTTTTTTTTAAATATGATTAAATATCTATTAGCATGTCATTTTTTTTATATTATATATAATATGGATATTATAATGTATTTAAAAGATAATATTATGATTTTCGATTAATTCTTCACAGATATTGTAGTTTGAGATATCTAAGTAAATCTAGTTTTATAGTAATCGAACATCAATTATAATATTTAATTAAAAATGTACATCATATCCAAAATGCCTATTTACAATATATTCTATAATAATAGTGAGATTTATGCACACACATAACCCTATTCGCGTACATACTTATATATTCACTATAATTATTTATACGATATCCATTATCTAAACATTACACATTATAGAATTATTAATGATGTGTTTAAATAAATACTTTCAAAAACTACAACACGCTCTTTCGCACACACACAGATAACCATATTCGATGTAACCGTAACGTTCAAAGTATCCGGAGCCGCCAGTAACCGCCTCATCGCCCTCACCGAAGAAATAGAATGCCTAAATCCGCAGTAATCAGCAAATATCATTCTTCTCCACTCACGAAAACGTAATCTTTCACGAAGAGTTTGAATTCTGCACGGATCAAGTGATCCAGTCCGCTGATCTTGATTGAAACGCTTCGATGTTACAATACCTCTTTCCGTTTATATCTCAAGACCCCCACATCTCTCGTCAACTATTCAGCTCTACCATCTCACTCTTAATCTACAATAATCCTCGATTAGTCCCCCCACCACGACCCCATATTCTAGCTTAGTCACACCACTACACATATAATAGCGTTACTTTACCTATATATAGTGTACATGAACCCCTCAATCAGCTCCCACCACCCATGAACCCCCTTATTAGCTCCCCCCCATGAACCCCCCTATCAGCTCCACCCCCACCCATGAACCCCCATATCAGCCCCCCCACCACCCATGAACCCCTCTATCAGCTCCACCCCATGAACCCCCCTATTAGCTCCCACCCCATGAACCCCCCTATCAGCTCCACCCCCCCATGAACTCTAATCCCCACCCAATATCATCCATGCAACGAACAGCTAAATATTATTAATTTTTATTTATTACAAATGTGTATGTCCTAAGTAATTTGTATAAAACTCAATGAGATACGTGTATATATATATATATATTATATTATTACATATTATTTTTAATTTTCTACTTAAATAAATATATATATATATATATATATATATATATATATATATATATATTTAAGTATTAAATATATTACACACACTGATTTTACATTGAAATATGATAATATGACTTTGTTACTGAATAAACTTTTTTTAATTCATTTCTTTATTTAAATAATATTTATAATATTATAAAATAAATTCTTTATATTTCTGAGAACTAAAATGTGTTATATATAACTATCTATTAGATTAAACTTAGATGTTATTAAAAGTGTGGATCATTGTAAATTCTGCAAAAATCAATTCTCTAAATAAAAAACTATATAATAGCTTTATAATAATTAGTTTATTAATATGGAAAAGTGTTTATTTCAAAGAAATGTTGATTATACTCTAAAAGAACAAACGTATAATGAAAATAAATAAACTGAAATTATTATAAATTATATTCATAAATTTGAAATAAAATAAATATTAGTATGTGAAAGTATGTGACTAGAACTTTCTTGCACCCTAGTTTCTATATAAAAATAACATTTAGATATGAAATAAGAAATATTAAATTTTATGTCTAATGATAATTTTAATTATTAATAATCATGAATATTTGATATATTATTATCTCTTTCATAATCAGATGAATCTAATTTGCCAGTTTTAACAGTTATACTAATTAAATGTTTAATTAGGTTGCATACCTCCAACAAAATAAATTCGATATCATTTGTGTACGATTCTTTATATTGTCTAGTAATGTTAAATAAATCAATATTAGTTATAATTATATACATATATTAGAAACTACTATTTTTCGATAAATATTGATTCCTCTAAAGTATTTCATTGTATAATTTGTATATTTTATATATATATTTATAATTAATTATAATAATAATTACATATTTATAAAAATGTATATTTGATGAGCATAATATTTATATAAATTATATTTTATGTAATGTAAGAGAATAATAAAGAGAAAGTTAAATAATATAAAGAAAATATTCATTTCCATATTTTTTCTAAAGTATTTTAAATATAGGATCAATAGGATAACTTTTATTATAATAAATTTGAAGATATATATTATTAAAAAATAAGAAGTTTTTAATTTAGTATAGTAAACTAAAACCTTAGTTAATATCTTGAATGTTTTCAATAATCTACATATTACTTCAACAATAACCAATTCATCTTCCTCGATTAAAATTCTTTGGAAGAGTTTGACGTCTTTCATAATGTCGTATAAACATATCTCTCAATCAAATCATATGTAGAATTCCACCTAATTAGTTAAAATACAGAAAATAAATATTAATAATATTTTATTTTATCACCTTGTTCTTATAT
This sequence comes from Osedax fenrisi, assembly GCA_964019155.1. Classification (NCBI taxonomy): domain Eukaryota; kingdom Metazoa; phylum Annelida; class Polychaeta; order Sabellida; family Siboglinidae; genus Osedax; species Osedax fenrisi. The sequence continues at coordinate 75,891,817 of OZ025242.1, forward strand.
CAAGGATTAATTTAAAAATTACATTCAGTACATCATTTAAAACTCCACTTAATTTATGACTGTAATTTGTTATTTTGACAAGGCTCTTGATTTTCTGTAGAATGTTATCTAGCCGATCCTTAAAATATCTTCTAATTAAGTATGCATTTATTAAAATTAATTAATTATTATAATTATGCCATGTGGCATTAATATATATTTAAATATATAACCATATATTTTTATTATATTCTCCAGATCATATATTTGTGATTTGCAAATAAGTTTATTATTGACTAAATATTTATAAATATTATAAATATTTAATTATGTGCCAAGTTTGCAAATGATTTTCGAAAAATGTATGAAAATAATCGAAAATTATTTTCAATGTATCCAACAAATTTTCGAAAAATGTTGTATATTATTTTCAAATTTTGATAATTAGGTTTACTATGTATTTGATTTACAAGGTATCTTTATTTATATATTAGAGTGATTGAAGTATCTAGTTGAAATGGGTGTTATTGTTATTAATAAGACTGTTATAATATATATGTACGCAACTTTAACATATATGGGCTTATATACATCACTATATTCATCATTATTTCGTTAGTGTATTCACAAATGTGATGTTGCTCAATATTGGAATTATACTCTAGATTTAAATTCATTGAAATAGTTGTTTAAATTAATTGAAATAATGTATAATAAAAACTAAGATATAACTATTCTAAGTTAAGCTATCATGTTAAGTTAGTATCTCCTTGGAAGGTTCATATCATAATGACCTAAAATTTTATTTTCATTTTAAAATGTTTTATTGACTACAAAATCACGTGGTGGTTATGGGCATCATGAGAAGGAAACAAAAATAAAATAACTAGAGTACAATAAAAATGAAAGAAAAGGGAGGGTAGGTTACAATATTAATAGGTGAGTGGAGAGTTTACATTTAAATAGTGACAGGGATTTCAAACACCTAATTTTATATGGTAGAGCATTCCAGTATTTTGGAGATACTACAAATAAAGCAGATTCAGAGTGAGTAGAGATAGTCGAGCGTTGCATAATTTTCATTGTGTGACATTTCCTGCTAGCTCGACTAAGGGTCTAAATACTGATCAAGTCTGCTAGGTACTCGTGAGATATAAGATGTATCACCTTATGGGTGTTGCATAGTAGTCTGTATCTGAAGAGATACCTAAACTTAAGCCAGCCGAGTTATCGCATTAGGGTCGATATTTATACTATTTAAGAGAATTTCAGTTTATATAAGGTGCGTATAGCACGTCGTTGTATCATCTCAAGTTTAAGCATAAGCTTTAGGGGTAGATTACATAGAAGTGAATAGCAGTATATAAGTCTACTGAAGACTAGCGATTGTATTAGACTTTTAGTCATTGAAAAAGTCAATTTTTGCGTGATTTTCTAATGTTATAAAGAAAATAGTTGGCATTGCGAATCATTATAGATATGTGGTCAGAGTAATCTAGGTGGTAGTTGATGGTGAAACCAAGAATTTTTATGGATTGTGAGGTAGGGAGGGATAGTAGAAAGGGATGGGTGATGATTAGGGGGTAGCAAGGTCTGGAGAGAATGATGGTGTCAGTTATGGTCATATTAAGTGATAGGGAATTATGAATAATTATGAGAACCAGTCAGTAAGTTCTGTGAGGCAGTTACAAATAGACAGTTGAATAGAGTTGGAGTCACGGAAATGGGAAAAGAAGCTTCTTAGTATATATATATATATATATATATATATATATATATATATATATATATATATATTTATACTAGTATACATATGTAGATCGTCGGCAAAGAGATGGTAGTGGATGTAAGGATATTTACGAAATATGGATTTATGGGTAAAATATAAATAATAAAAAGTAAAGGACCAAGCACGGAGCCTTGTGGAACGCCATGAGTGCTGATAAAGGGATTAGAGAAGGATGAGTAAATTTTCACTGAAGAGGACCTTAAACATATAGGAAAATAAGTACATAAACCATCTATGTACTTGACCATGAATACCGATTTCATTGAGTCGTAAGGCAATAATGGCATGGTTTAGAGTGTCAAAGGCACTGGATAGGTCAATTAACATAAGGGATTTGGGGCTTCATAAGAGGAAAATGCATGCGAGGGACATCCATTCGTCAGGTGCTGCGGAAATCAACGCCAGCCAGAAAAGGAGAAGATGGACGAGTGAGGATATGAGGGTGATGGCAACCTTGGAAGTGGAGATAATCAGCAAAAATCCTAAGGCATTCGTGAATCAAGAGCTGGTTAAGGTCATCGAGAATAGGACCCTCGATGGCATTTCAGGTAAGCGGAAATGCTCTGGTTACAGAGCTCTCCGGGATGAGTTGAAAAACTGCCTCATTTCTCAAGAGATGGATACTATATGCGAATACAGATCAGAAGTGTCAAATTCCTCTTCGGAGGAATGCGATACTATTCCTGAACCGGGTGTGGGATGGGATGAGGATCTTCGGAAAGTCATCTTATCCAGCTCAGTTCAGGCCGACCTAGACCCTAGACTAGTATCTTGGCTTAGAGAATGGGACTTGAAATGTTCACCGCCCACTGATATAAGAGACATCATCGAACAGGATCTAGACTCAATCTTCCCGAAGGGAGGTTCTGATGGAACCAGTGCCGACAGGGCGCATCGTAACAAAAATAATAGGGTAAAAGACAAAGTGTCAGTAAAAGTAGCAGTTGAACAGAAGGGTGTTAAGCTAAGTAAGAAGAAATCGAGACTATGTAAGAGATCTTCTAATAGAGTGAATAGAACTGGGCTGCGTATACAGCAGTACGCGATAATTCAGAATCTCTATAAGAAAAACCGGAAATCTTGTTTTCGTAAAGTGGTGTCAGGATCATGGAAGATGGTACAGAAAGGATCTGCGTCAAGTTCGCTTGATGAACAGACTTCTTTCTGGGCTCCGTTGCTCGAAGGCGTATCTAATGGTAGAATTGAAGTTGGGGGCGATGAATGCGACCCTCTTTATGAGATGGTCAAACCCATTACCGAAGACGAATTAGAACGAACCTTACGTAGGCTGTACAACGGGGCTCCTGGCCCAGATCGCATCAAGAAATCCGGGATCCAATCGTTATCGAAAGAACGTCTCTCGACTCGTTTCAACTTTTACATGCTGGTAGGTATATCACCTGTAAGATTTAAGAGGGGTACCACGGTACTGATCCCAAAGACTTCGCACGCAGAACAACCGAAGGACTTCCGACCCATTACATTGGGCTCAGTGGTTGGGAGGCTTTTCCATAAGATCTTAGCGTACCGACTAGATCTATGGTCACGATTGAGCATCCGGCAAAAGGCATTCAGAAAATTCGACGGAATCGCTGAGAACCTCTTTATATTGAAGGCAATATTAGAGGACTCGAAGCGATCACTCAAGGATGTTAACGTAATATTCTTGGACGTCGCTAAAGCTTTTGACACGGTTACTCATCAGCAGATCGTGAGGTGTGCGATGAAGTGTGGCGTCCCTAGGCCGCTACTAAAGTATATCGCAGATTGCTACTCGGGCTCAAGTACCCGTCTAAGGATTGGTAAGGAACATTCTCGGTTAATCAAGGTTGGAAGAGGTGTACGGCAGGGCGACCCCATGTCTCCAGTACTTTTTAATTGCGTCATTGACAATGTTTTTAGGAATCTGGGCAAGGATATTGGGGTCTCCGTCGGAGGTGTGTTACTAAACTGTCTTGCGTTCGCGGATGATCTTGTACTCCTGGCTCAGACGAAAGAAGGAGCGGCACTGTTATTGTCACGGGTGGAAACATCTATGATGGAAGCGGGGCTTAACTTGAATTCGTCTAAATCGGCATCCATGTCGATTAAGGTCAGCCAAAAGCGCAGGAAATGGTTTTGCGATCCTAAGAGTTATCTTAAGACGGCTAGCGGTGAGTGTATCAAGGCATTGGAAATTGATGAGACGTACAAGTACTTGGGTGTAGAAATCGGTCTGGAATTGAGAGGTGAAAACGTATACGAGAGGTTGGAACAAGCGTTAGTTAATCTGACGAATGCTCCGCTCAAACCTCAGCAGAGAATTTTCATGCTCCTAAACAATTTATTACCTTCTCTTAATCACCTTCTAGTGTTAGGAGTTTCGTATAAACAGACCTGGATTAAATTGGACTACCTTGTACGGAGATTCGTTAGAAGATGGCTAAACTTACCGAAAGACGTTCCTATGGGTTTCTTTTACGCTAGTAACGACAACGGGGGATTTGGGCTTCAGTGCTTCACTGATACAATTCCGATTCTCCGTGGGAATAGGAGGGCTGGGTTATTGGGTTCTTCGGACCCGGTAACTAAAGCTCTCACTACCCTCTCCACTGACCTACGAAAGTCAACCGTTATTGAAAGATCGGGAATTGAATGTACTAGTCTGAAGATGGTGAAAGATGCTTGGGGTAAGGAATTGGTATCTAAGTACGATGGCCGTGGTATGAAGGATGCTTCGATTCTCGGATTCGTTAACAGTTGGATGGTGGATGGGACATCTCTGATGCGGGGTAATGCCTACATCGGAGCTCTATCTCTGAAGTTTAATAGCTGCCAAACTAAATCTAGGATGAAAAGGTATTATCCTCTATCCTCAAACAGGTGTGATGCATGTAACAGCACAGAAACGTTAGGACATATCTTACAAAGCTGCTCAAAAACACACTATGCAAGACTGCGAAGACACGACTCAATTGTGAAATATCTGGAAAAGGAACTCGTTAAGAAGGAATACACTGTGCTGGTCGAACCAAGAATTAAAACGATCGTCGGCCTAAGAAAACCAGATCTAGTTTTCTGGAAGACAGATTTGGGAGTGGTGTGGGTAGTGGATGTTTCGATTGTGGCGGATAATTTCTCTTTGGAGAATCCTCACATCGAGAAGGTAAACTACTACTCGAAAGAGTGCATCACGTCTTGGGCTAAAGCCGAAAGCGGTATGAGTAATGTATTAGTCAGTGCATGTATTCTTAATTGGCGGGGGACTTTATCGAAAACGAGTTACGATGAGCTTTTACCGATTGGGTGGTCTAAGCGTGTATGGATGATTATGAGTGTTCGAGTTTTGGAAAAGGGTAGATGGATCTATGATGAGTTTCGCAAGAGTACGCGCCGTAGTGCACAATGGCGGCAGCCCGACCCTGATTGAGCCCCTACTGATTGATGATATTGATAATGAATCCCCGGAATTGTTTTTGATTGAAATTGGTACGTAAGGCACTCTTGGGTGAGGACCCGAGTGGGTTAGTTAGTCAACTACTCAATACGAGAAAACCACTTTCTTGATGCGCGTGTAACAATGCGTATCGAATGTATCATGTCCCAAAAGGACATGAGGCTTGTGGAAATGGCAACTCCCTTTACGGCTTCATGCTGTGATCCGGAGGGGCCTTGTTAGCAGGGGCGTTGTTGTCAAGGGATAGGAATATATCATTAATAATAAGATTTAGTGCTGATTCAGTGCTCCGATGATGGTAAGTATACTTATAAGCACTTTGAAACTTATCAATAATTATATTGGTAGTTATATAGTGACTAGATATATTATATCTTATATTGAGCACATACAATTCGCTCCAAGGTCTTGAGATTGATGAAAGCTAGGAGATGGGTCGATAGCTCGACAGGTTCAAGTGGTTAAGGGTAGTTTTTTTATAATTGGGGTGATATAAGAGTGTTTCATAGATTTTGGTACGATGGATGTAACAAGTGACGCATGAATGATCATTGTTATGGGTTCAATTAACGATGGCTAAAGGGTACGAAGTAAAGTAAGAGGAATAGAGTCGAGTGGGGAATTGGATTTTAGGGATTCCATTAGAGAGAGCACATAGGGACGAGTAGGGAGAGTGAAACAGGACCAATGATTATGGGAAGCTAGTGAAGATGAGTTGAGAGTTTGGAGATCAACATTCACATTAGGGAAAACATCGATAATGTTTGATACTTTATTCTGGAAGAAATTAGCAAATGAGGAGCAAAGGACTGTATCCTGTTGGTCAGGAAGGTACCTGGGTTATGATTTATCTACTAAGGTGAAAGATATATTGTAGGCTTGCTTAGAGGAGGTGCCATATTTACAAAGCAAGTCAGTAAAGTATGATGATTTAGTTGATAATAGTTTTTTCCTGTATAATGAGCGACATACTTTAAAATAACACTGGTCTGAGTTCATTTTAGAAGCATAAATGGACTTTAGACGACGAAGTGACTTTCTCATACTTTAAAAGAACACTGGTCTGAGTTCATTTTAGAAGAAGCATACATGGACTGTAGACGACGAAGTGACTTTCTCATATTGGTGAGTTCAGTGTTGAACCAGGGGGATTTGGTAAGATTACGGTGGGTAAGAGTAGTTGAGGGAGCATAAAAGTCAAGGGAATTAGATAGCGCCGTGTTGAAGGCGTCAAAGCTACAACCACCACGGCTAGGTGTGGGTTTGTTAGCGAGTAGTAATATGAAGCCATCGGGGGTTAATTGAGATGCTAAAGAAGATTCATCATTTGTAAGCCACGTATCTGTGATAGCAGATATGGAGAAATTAGAGTCAATGATTAATTGAGTGATTAAATCAACTTTATTCCTGACTGATCTCGCATTGAGGAGTAGAAAGGAGTAGTTATTGGAAGAGTAAGTATTTATTCCATCCGAAGGTTTAACATTAATGCGGGAGGATTTACAGAAAGAGTCATAGGATTTATACCATGATTCAAGTTCAACATCAGTGGGCAGGCAGGGATTCGATTTCCAGTCAATTCTACCAGAGGTGAGAGGGGATCGAAGTTGATAATTAAGGGTTCGTCTATTAAATACACACTTTAGGTCATGACAGTGAGCTTTCGATGCACGGAAGAAAATTCGATCAGCCTTGATGGATGGAGGGTCAATATATTGACGTATGAATAGAGATTTAAAGGTTGATGACTGAAGTAGTGAGCTAGAGTTCATAAGCGTATCGGTCGCACATGACGAAGATAATACTAGGTTGGCATAGTGAGATATGAAGGAGTAGTCAGTGATGAAGATGGGGTCTAGTTGATGGTAGGCAAATAGTGATTTTATGTAGGTAATGTTTCTGTCAGCAGGTAGGATATGTTCAATGATTATGGATGATTTGGAAGCCAGGAGTGAATAGTGAGTGGATTAAGTAGGGTGGAGGTAGAGGGGGACGGGGGTAAATTCGATTTTACAATGGCAGAGAAATATTTGGTTGTTTATTTATTTAGGACATCAGGAAGAGATGAGATAGCGGAAGAGAGTGACTCTAGGATGGTGGAGTCATTGTAATAGGGATAGAATGAGGATAGTTTGGTAGTAAGAGACTCAATGCCAACTTGTACTTTGTTAAGTTTATCATTAATAAAGTTATTACCAGTGGACAGGTTATTTTGAGTGCATAAATCACATTTGAACACAATGTTAGGAAGGGAGAAACTAGCCCTGAAGTATTTGGCATATTCTGGGATCGACACTCAGCTGGCAAGGATAGGTATAGGCATTTGTAGTGAATGGTGTTATAACAGCAATCACATGAAATTGCATCATCAGAAGTGGAGACATCATTGAACTTCAGGAAGGACATTGTAGCCATGAGATGGAGTAGGAAACACGTTGGCGAGATCCAACAATCGATGCCGCAACAGGAGCAGTCGTGATGTAGAAACCGGTTTGAGGAAGGCCAGTCGGACGACGCAGCACGTGATGGTAGAAGCAGCCGTGCAGATAGCTGTATAGGTATAGATATGCAGGCGAGTATCTGCGTTCTATAGTAATCGAGGAGGGTAGTATTAATGTTAATATATATATATATATATATATATATATACACATATATATACATACTAATAATAATATAATATGTTGTATAATTTACCAACTCATTATGGTTGTAGAATTATAATTATATTCAACTATACTCTTCACTTATCTGCCACCTGCAACCATAATCGTATATATATATATATATATATATATATAGTGGGAACTGATGTATATATTCACATGATCCATTTGTTGATACTTATCATGCATTATATATGTCCAAACTAGTCAAAAATAACTTCACGATCGAATAATTAAGTTTCGCTACAAGTCCATCAAAATAAAATCTCCACTAGCCAAGCGCACACTCTTGGGAAATATAAGTTCCCTAAATATTTAATTTTATACCTTCGAATCTTAGATATAATAATATTAATATTTATGTAATTATTAAAAACATAATTTATTACGTAATTGGTACTTAAATCCTATAATAACATATGTTATTAAGATTATTTATTAATCAGGAATATATAAGAATATACCTAATCAGTAAAGTATCTCAGGAAAGTTGATAATACTATATAAATATATTTATATATTTACATACCATATAGGTATATACCCTATAGTTCTATTAATTTATATAAAAATAGACGTTTTAAGTGTTAAGTTCAATTTTGACATTTTAAAATTAGTATTTTTTTTACCATATATTAAAATATTAATTATTTATTAACATATTCGAGTTTATTTTAAGTGGATAAGAAATATACTAATTTATATTTTCGATATTTAATAATTTAAATATAAAAATAACGAATACATACAACTTATACATTTTTATAGTCAGTCTAGTGAAGAAATATTTGTATTCAGATAATAAGGGGGTAATAATCCCAGCCTCCACCCTACGAATATATTCGATCCTGATTGTATGCCGTCGTCATAACATCGGGTGTATTTAGCTACGGACTTTTCACATTAAGAGACCCTACATAGACGCTTTATCGTTGATATAGAATAATATATTATAACGAATATTATAATGAATAATATATTATTCGAAGAGTCGATGCTACAGTCGAATGTTACATTGATATATGGTTAACGTGGTGTCATATCAAAGGAGGTCGCGACCAATCATTTCATCATACGTATCTACAAAGTATAATACTTGTATACAGTTCAGATAGTCTGACCTTTTATAGATTAGTGATAATTCCGACTTCAAAAAGCACACTCCCAGGGGAGACCGACGGGAATTGATCATAGTCAGTTATATGATCAGTTATTATTATTATTATTATATATATACATATATATATATATATATATATATATATATATATATATATATATATATGTGTGTGTGTGTGTGTGTGTGTGTGTTCGTATATATTATATACAAGTGCTAATCAGGTTCATGAGTTCACCAGGCGTTATCGAAGCATATCGACGCACGCGTACAAAGTAACGCACGCACACAAATTAACGAACGCACGCACGCACACACCGCTATATAAAGGTCGCTACCGCCGCCGCTCCCACAAGGAATTCGACTATTACACGATACTACAACATTATATTCACACGGGTCACAAGTATTGAACACAATCGCTAATATCCGCCCACTATAGAGCTAAGCCCCGCCTATAAGCTATTATATAGGATAGCCCCCCGATAGCCCCACCCACTTGTCGAACGCTAGAACACAACCCCTCCCCGATGTCGCCGGTTCGAGCCTACGCTGTTTACATTCACCTAGCGGTGACATCGGTTATGGCGAGTCACGTGCTCGTCTACGGTATTCTGGATTCGTTGAGCCGGGGTCTACAGTTCATGAACTACGAACGCAGGCACGTTAACCTCGACGGGGTCATAGGAACGCGAATAGTTGAAGGTTACGCACGTGATTCTTACGTAACTATATTACGTCACTATGTCACGTGACATCTATGATCGCTTTTTCGCGGCGCTTTTAACGTTATTTAATTATAGATTATATTTAATTAATTCACATACTACGTTTACTTTACTATTGATTAAACGACGCTGAGTCCCGTATATGCCATTTAAAATAATATCTACCCTATGTGGCCTATAGTGTAGAGCATTATATGTTTTTATACACTTCACTTACGGGGGAGGGGAGGCGGTAAACAAATTAATTATATTTATATATATATAGTTATAACTGCCTATATGGTTCAGTTGGCTAAGGCGTCGGATACACAATCAGTAGGACGCGGGTTAGAGCCTCACCCGGACAATTAAAATTATAAATTAAAATTCTAATTAATCCAATTAAAGTTCTTAGAATAATATTTAGAAGTGATCTTATATAATTGTGTATTGAAAATGATCGGCTCTCGTTAAAACCATGGATGCCTTAACATGAGAGCGGCTTCGAAGGGACATTAGAGCCATATATGGTTATAAGTGAAAAGTTCATCTACGTTCCTGGATAGGATGAAAGGACTCCACTAAAATAACAATAACAATTGAAGAATAATATTTATATAGTGGAGAGTTGGGATAATTGAACCACTTTTTACATACATTTAAAATACTAATAGTATACATCATATTAGTCATTAATCATGTTTAGTATATTACAATTAATACTAAACATGATTTTAGGTTCGCATTTGTCATGTATGATCATAACTAAAAATAGGTCATAGTTCACAATGGTTGTATGCGAATGAACTAGTCTGTATCGAATATGGCCCCCGTGTGATTACGATATATGAGGTTACATTCAGAATAGGTTATCTACTATTTTTGATATTTGACACACAAATGCACATTCTAAAATTATATGGAAAATGCACATGTAGTATATATATATATATCTTATAATATATTATAAGATATATATATATATATAAATTAGTTGTTATTATAATTGTAAGGTAGGTATGCAACGCAAAATATTACGATACATGCAAAATATTTTAAATTTTAAGGGAGACTAACCAATCAAAATAAATGTTGTGGTAAAAGTGGTGGGGGGACGAATACATAGAGGTCCCCGTAGATTTTAAAGTGGGACGGGGGAAACATTATACCCCCCGTCCCCCCTGTTGCAGCGCCCCCTATGTTAGTGTATTAATACTAGTTTTAATATCACGTGGTGTATCTCGATATATTGTGTGGTTTTGCGTACCGTTGTTTATGATGTGTATACACAGCTATAGGTTATTATCGAATGCATCTTATATATAAGATATATGTCAAGTAGAATAAGTAATTAGTAATGATTGTGTTAGAAATTGACAGACACATTATAGTTGATATCAAGTATTAAAGTCTCAGAATTGTGATTAGGTTTACATGCACGCTGTCTTATATAATGTACTTATCTGCATTATATAATGTATACATTAATATATTATTCATGATATATTGTGTGAGATTATTTTGTGTACGATTGTTGATAAAAAGATAAATTCGATATTGGTCGGTAGTTTTCAGGGAGTGATGTGTAGGCTATTAGATATATATGTGTATGTGTGCATGTGTTCATGTATGTATATACACATATGTGTGTATGTGTGTATGTGTGCATGTATGCATGTGAGTACGTGTGCATGTGTGTATAGCTCTTCGTGCGCTTCCATCATACCATAATAGTGCTTATAATCTCCTATAGGAGTAATAAGCAAGTCTCTCAATACATAGTACGGTATAGTTTACAATGCTATTCGTATATATATATATATATATATATATATATATATATAGGTAGGCATTATTAATAGACGCGTATTAATAATAGTATGATAACGCGTTCCCTACATATATCTCCATAGTACCGTCGCCTATCCATGCATTTTTAATGATTTACATATTCAAATAATACACTTACATATAATATAGTAGATAGTACTATATATAGTAGATAGTATACTATAGTATATAGTATACTATAGTATATAGTATAATATAGTATATACACGTTTGTCTACCCGTACATATGTCGTGCACCGTAGGCATAGACGTGTGCATAACAGACGCACAATGTGCGACACACACATACGAGCGCACACATCACAGAGCTAGAGAGATTTCTCTCTAGCTCTATGGCACACATACTCATTATACGCACACTTCCACACACTCGCACCTACACGCATGCAACCGCACCGACGCACCCACTCCCAGCCGCACACGTGTGAGTGTTTAAATGTATGTATAAGTTTGCACGTATAGTTAGATATAATAAATACATTGTATAGCCTACTAATGTATAATAATAACCGCCCATAAATATATACACACACCAAATATATAAATGATCATCTTAATTGAATGTGAAAAGTATTGTATCTGGATGTGTTATACTCTATACGTATATATACTATATATATATATATATATATATATATATATATATATATATATATATATATATATATATATATATATATATATATATATATATGTGTGCGTGTGTATGTGTGTATGTGTGTGTGTGTGGACATTCGACATGGTTACGTGACTGTCACGTGACGTGCATCACGTGCGCTATAACCACGTGATAATCACGCCGCCTAGCGGATAAAGTGATGACACTGGAGTGCGTGTATATGGGACAATGTCATTCCTATGGAAACATATTATATAGGAGGGTATAAGAGGAGTGTATGTATAACTGATGTAAAGAAAATATATAATTTTAATATAATAATTAAATATAATTTTAATATAATAGAAAATATAATTATTTTAAAAAACCATTTTATAGAATATATATAAATATATATAGATAATATCTATTAGATATATATACATATATACTATATATATATATATATATATATATATATATATATATATATATATATATATATATATAGATGTATTTTGTTATTGGTTTTGAGGGATCGTTGACATTTTTAAGGAAATAGTTTTCTTCAAATAATTAGTTATGCTTTTAGTTATTTTATATAGTTATGCCTTTCAGAATATATCTAGTTAAGAGTTTATATAGTAATTAGTTCAAATTAATTTTGAACATTATAGTATTTTCCAGCTCAATAGAGTATGTAATTTAAAAAAAAAGAGGCGGTGGTGTTGTTATTTTGGTTAATAAATGTATTAAGGCTGTTCAAGTAAAATATCTAACTCACCAAATAGCAGATGAAATTGATATTTTATCCATCAAGATGATACTTCCTAATATAAATAATATAATAATTTTCGCTGTATATCGTAGACCATCCTATAATAAACAATTATTATTTGATATATTATATAATAGCTTTAATTCTAATAATTTTTCTAACAATAATATTATTTTATGTGGAGATTTTAATATTAATTTTATGGATAGTCTAGATTCTCAACCATTTTTTAATATTTTCACCAACTTGATTTATGTTATGTTATACATACACTTACTAGATTCTCTACATCAACTGCTTCATTAAATACCACCTAGATTCTCTACATCAACTGATTCATTAAATGCCACCTAAATTCTCTACATCAACTGCTTCATTAAATGCCACCTAAATTCTCTACATCAACTGCTTCATTAAATGCCACCTAGATTCTCTACATCAACTGCTTCATTAAATGCCACCTAGATTCTCTACATCAACTGCTTCATTAAATGCCACCTAAATTCTCTACATCAACTGCTTCATTAAATGCCACCTAAATTCTATACATCAACTGCTTCATTAAATGCCACCTAAATTCTCTACATCAACTGCTTCATTAAATGCCACCTAAATTCTCTACATCAACTGCTTCATTAAATGCCACCTAAATTCTCTACATCAACTGCTTCATTAAATGCCACCTAAATTCTCTACATCAACTGCTTCATTAAATGCCACCTAGATTCTCTACATCAACTGCTTCATTAAATGCCACCTAAATTCTCTACATCAACTGCTTCATTAAATGCCACCTAGATTCTCTACATCAACTGCTTCATTAAATGCCACCTAAATTCTCTACATCAACTGCTTCATTAAATGCCACCTAAATTCTCTACATCAACTGCTTCATTAAATGCCACCTACATTCTCTACATCAACTGCTTCATTAAATGCCACCTAAATTCTCTACATCAACTGCTTCATTAAATGCCACCTAAATTCTCTACATCAACTGCTTCATTAAATGCCACCTAAATTCTCTACATCAACTGCTTCATTAAATGCCACCTAAATTCTCTACATCAACTGCTTCATTAAATGCCACCTAAATTCTCTACATCAACTGCTTCATTAAATGCCACCTAAATTCTCTACATCAACTGCTTCATTAAATGCCACCTAAATTCTCTACATCAACTGCTTCATTAAATGCCACCTAAATTCTCTACATCAACTGCTTCATTAAATGCCACCTAGATTCTCTACATCAACTGCTTCATTAAATGCCACCTAAATTCTCTACATCAACTGCTTCATTAAATGCCACCTAGATTCTCTACATCAACTGCTTCATTAAATGCCACCTAAATTCTCTACATCAACTGCTTCATTAAATGCCACCTAAATTCTCTACATCAACTGCTTCATTAAATGCCACCTACATTCTCTACACCAACTGCTTCATTAAATGCCACCTAAATTCTCTACATCAACTGCTTCATTAAATGCCACCTAAATTCTCTACATCAACTGCTTCATTAAATGCCACCTAAATTCTCTACATCAACTGCTTCATTAAATGCCACCTAAATTCTCTACATCAACTGCTTCATTAAATGCCACCTAAATTCTCTACATCAACTGCTTCATTAAATGCCACCTAACTTCTCTACATCAACTGCTTCATTAAATGCCACCTAACTTCTCTACATCAACTGCTTCATTAAATGCCACCTAAATTCTCTAAAATATTTGATAACATTTTCAGTAGAAAAATTGTATTATTTATTGATAGAAATAATATATTATATAAAAATCAATATGGTTTCATTGCAAAGTCTTAAACAGTACATGCACATATACATAATTATAACTTTTTGACATCTGGTTTCCAACAAAATAATAAAATGGCTTCTATTTTCTTAGATTTAATAAAAGCACTTGATACTGTAAATCATGATATACTTTTAAAAAAATATTATGGTTTCAGAGGTAAATCAATGACATTATTAAAGAGCTATTTAAGTAATAGAAGTCAGATTACTAAACTAGGTGAAAATAGTTCTTCAAAGTTGAATATATAATATTATAATATTATACATATAATATATGAATATTTGAATATATATATTATATATATTATATATTATATAATATATTCTTACCAATACGTATGTATATATATATATATATATATATATATATATATATATATATATAAACATACATATAATCAAAACTTTGGTCAACATTAACTGGTATATGCATAGATGGAGCTCCAGCAATTCTAGGATCAAAATCAGGGTTTGCTACTTTAGTAAAAAAGAAGAATCCAGATATCACAACTATATATTGCATGATTCATCGAGAAGCTTTAGCGTCGAAAACTCTTCCTATTAATATGCAATCGGTTTTACAAACACTTAATAAAATGGTTAATTTTATTTTTAAAAGTGCACTTAATTCACGTGTTTTTCGGCTTTTATGTCAAGAGTTGAATTCTACTCACAAGGACCTTTTTTATTATACGACTGGCAGATGGTTGTCGAAAGGTAATGTTACAGCACGTGTAAATATATTTTAAATCTCAAGGTAAAAATGCAGAACAATTATTAAATAAGATTAGTGAACATTTTAAGAAAACGTAGCTTACCGTGCCTCTTCAACGTCAAGGTCCATATACAATCATAATAATACATAGAGATTGCATAAAAACGTTTATGGATAAACTAAAATTATAGATCAGGAAAATAGAAAACAGAAATATATCATGATTTCCAAGATTAGCATAGATTATTAATAATATATCATTACTATAGTAATATATCGGAGAATTTCAATGATGAAATTGTAGCTCATCTCAAATATTAATACAGTGAATTTGAAATTTATTTCCCTGAAATAAATACAGAAAGCATACAAATGAGACTAACAAGAAATATGTTTATTATAATTGTGGATGATATTGCTGAAGAGATTATAACGATTTTTTTAGTTTAGTATATAATACATCCATGAAAGATTTATTCAAACAAGAAGAACAATATCAGATTTCTGGGCAGCGATATCATACAAATATCCAAAAATAGGCCTATTTGCATTGCGAGTACTCTTGCCATTTTATTTCATGAAAAGGGTCTCGACAAAAAAAGAAACCCCTGATCAAAAGTGTCCACATAAGGTCACATTGCATATCAACACTTATCTCTACCTCATGCAGTGCGACTTCGTGCGGTTGCCATATGTTTATATATATATATATATATATATATATATATATATATATATATATAGATAAAAATACATTAGATTATATGAAGTATATTTTAATATGTCAGAGGAAAATATGTGTGAAAATGTACGACGCATACGTCGTATACGTACAGTATACGTGTGTGTATGTGTGTATGTGTGTGTATGTGTGTGTATGTGTGTGTATGTGTGTGTATGTGTGTGTGTGTGTGAGTGTATGTGTGTGTGTATGTGTGTGTGTGTATGTGTGTGTGTGTGTATGTGTGTGTGTGTATGTGTATGTGTGTGTGTGTGTATGTGTGTGTGTGTGTGTATGTGTGTGTATGTGTGTGTATGTGTGTGTGTATGTGTGTGTGTGTATGTGTGTGTGAATTGTATACACTGCATGTACAACTATTTCATTTGAATCACGTATCGATGTATGTGTGCGGTTTAGTGTGTGTGTGTGAGTGTGCGAGTAAGTTAGCGCGCACCATGCACTCTTCCTCGTGACCCCACGTGATAATTGTTCGAATTCTATTAATAGCATTATCTCTATTAATAGCCTTACTTCTATTAATAGCATTTATTTGTATTGTTTGCGCGCGCGTATGCGAGTGAACCGTACACCACTGTGCGTATCACTATGCGTATCAGTGTGCGTATCAGTGTGCGTATCGTTATATCACCGTACGTTCAACAGTGTCTACATCCGCGCGCACACACACACGCACAGTGGTGCTCACCTAGTATATGTGCGTGGGTACAGCCGTATTCGTCCGGAGGGCAGACGTCACGTGTGCATTACACACAAACCACGTGTGCATTACATACAAACCACGTGTGCATTACGCATACATCACGTGTGCATTACACGTACATCACCTGCTACGCTAGACCACGTGTGATGCACGTGTATTAAGCGCCATTACGCGACACGTGTTTGTCACTAGTCGACTACGATGTCACACTTGACCTCTACGCTAACGGTAGAGGTCATCGGTGTGCCCGCAGAGGTTACGCGACAACGCTAGAGCATATCTACATCTTAAAGATCTGAAGAACTCTAGAATATAAAAGATGATGTAATTTCTACTTTTATTTATTATAACATTATAAATAACAACTTATAATAAATAAGTATTATTATATATATATATAATTTGTATGATATAATGTATTGGTAATATAACACACAAAAACACACACATATATTATATGATATATATATATATATATATATATTAGCAATAGAATATGTAGAAGTAGTAGCAGTAGAAGTCTGTAATGCATATAATTGTTGTTAACACGTTCAGTCGACTGTGTATATTGGTTAACTATGACCCCTAGTAGTAATACGTGTACACTAATCATAGAGTAGTGAACATAAGTTGTAATATGTTAGTCTCGGACACGGGTTAGTATAACTTAGTATGCTACACAAGTATTGAGCGTATATTATAATGGAGAATGAGTTACATGTCGTAATTTACCTAATAGTTCTGCTAAGCTATTAGAAAACCTACACTAGCATATATATATATATATATATATATATATATATATATATATATACATTTGTATAGGTATACCATCACATAAAACGGTAATGCGACAGGTATGCGGGGACACGTGTAATTATAGGGTACGGTACTGCTTAGACTGCTATATACGGTATACCATGTACTGCTGTATACGGTATACTATGTACTACTAACAAAGATTTTGCGAAGCAAAGATATAACACTCCCTATGCATGCAACGTAATTTAGTAATAGCCCCAACCGCTGCTAGCAGTAGTATCGAAATCACTGAAATAGATTTAGGTTCGGCTCTGTTTGCATACAACAATGTTTTCATTGCTCTATTAAATTACATGCAATATAAATTAGCTTTTACTCACTAAATATATACTTATAGCATTTAAAACATACATATCAAATTTGTTTGTTATATATTAGTAATGAACACTTAGTTTTCATCATATACATATTAATTTAAAGCATATTATTTAACATTTTAAAAGTGTATAGTTAAATACGAATTTACATTATAAACAACGCATAGTTCCTAAAAGTAACCCGCTATAGGTGGCACTGGGGTATTTTGTATACAAATTCGAATTACACGATTTCGCGTAAGTGTTATATCTTTCCTTCGGAAAATCTTTGCTGCTAAGATGGCAAAGGAGGCTACTACTTACGGTCTACTAGTACAGATGATTACACCTTTATATACCGCTAACTAGTACAGGCATATACACCTGGGTTTACCGCAAACTATTACATGCATATATACCTGGGTTTACGGCAAACTATTACAGGCATACGTAGGCATTGCGTAGCATTAGTCAATATTAACAAACATCTAACTTATTAAATCTGTAAAATCCGCGATATTATTCGAGAATTCGCGTGAATATTCGTAAGCGATTGATTAGTTAAGCACGAAAGCATCAATGAGAACCTATACCATTACTATAGCATAACTACATTAAGACATAGATTCACAGTGATACAATAGTACTTGCTTAACTCCATTGATGATTCATTTTAATTATATGCACCCCTTATAGTAATGTCTACATATTTTGTATAATAGTTATATTATGATGAACATTCTTCAGATAGGGAATTTAATGTAAAATCAGGCCCGCTAATAGGAATATTTCACATGAACATATATATTGTCTGTGATCACGTGTATGTCCACTCTACCACGTGACCTTATTGTTATATATATATATATATATATATATATATATATATGTATATACCTTGTATAGTTATTTGTTATCTATACTTCGATGCATGTAACATCGTACAAATTATGATAAATTAAATTAAATACGAATTCCATTTAATGTTATACTTAATTATTCATATATATATATGTAAGTGAGATAAGTTAGCATATTTCATGGAATTTATTATAATTTATTATAATAGATTCGTTCCCTCAAATAAAAAAAAGCAATACATAAATAATATTGTACCAGACCGTAATGCATACCTGGCAGTAAATGTCTGCATACAACCATGGTTGTGCAAATTACTTGAGAAAGTGTTCGTGCGCTCGTTTATACGTATGTATGTATGCACTTGTGTGCGTTAGCGTGGTTGTCTATATAGTTGATTAAGTGATTCACTTTAAAGTGTTACTTAAATTTAATATATAATGAACGCAACTTGATTCCCTATAGGGAATATGAAGGAATATTCTATAGAAAATATGACATATATGAACTATAGTTCATAGTTTACCTACTTCAGAACACGATTAATTTACAGTAATTGTTATGCCATTATTATCCGACACAACCATACTAGCTTACATATATATATATATATATATATATATATATATATATATATATATATATATATCTATATCGTCAGTTTAATTTAATCATACCATATATAAAATACAATAGAATTCAATATAATATATTATTGAGGTATTAATTCCATTATAATTGAATCGAGTCGACTGTCAGATAATTAGTTTAATTTAATATCGCCCGTTATCAAAAGTTATGATTCATGAATTACGATTCATAATCATGAGTCAGCGGCTACTAGTATCTTATAAATACGACTATAGTGCTTCCATGTTTTCACCATATATACATATTTAAATATTAATAATATTTTTGAATTTATTTTATAATATGAATTATTACGCGATACATCATTATCGCTCTAGTACGTACGGAAGCTTCTCGATGATTACGCCATGCCGGAAGTGGAAGAGCGCGGGGACGGGGGCGGGGAGGATCGAATTTAACGCCGCGCCGCCAGTTAATCCTGAAATGATTATCTCGCGGGATTAGGCGTTAATCTCGAAATCCTCTCATCCGTGCCGCGTCACAATAGAAGCAGCGGGGTGGGATGATGGGGAGGAGGATGATGATGTCGATGTGATGGTAGGGGTGGTGGTGGTGGTGGCGCCACGGTCGACGTTCGTTCGACCATTATAACATACAGAAGAGGCGAAGCGTCACGTTAATAATTCATCGCCCCCCGGGTATCACGTGCAAAACTCGATTTGATCTCGTGTCGCCTATGACGTAATACTCGTGGTGACGTAACTTTAAAAGTAGGAGTTGGAGGTTAAGGCGGGTTAAGATGGGTTTAAGGAGGAGGTTAGGACTTCATATATGAAGAACCTATAGGTAGTTTTAGTAGGTATACCTATAGGCGGGTGATATAGCTATTGACGGTGATGCGCTCGCAGGTTAACGGAAGGGAGGTTAACGGAAGGGAGGTTAACGGATAGGAGGTTAACGGAAGAGAGGTTAACGGAAGGGAGGTTAACGGAAGGGAGGGTAACGGAAGTGAGGTTAACGGAAGGGAGGTTAACGGAAGTGAGGTTAACGGAAGGGAGGTTAACGGAAGGGAGGTTAACGGAAGGGAGGTTAACGGAATAGAGGTTAACGGAAGTGAGGTTAACGGAAGTGAGGTTAACGGAAGGGAGGTTAACGGAAGGGAGGTTAACGGAAGGGAGGTTAACGGAATAGAGGTTAACGGAAGAGAGGTTAACGGAAGGGAGGTTAACGGAAGTGAGGTTAACGGAAGGGAGGTTAACGGAAGGGAGGTTAACGGAAGGGAGGTTAACGGAATAGAGGTTAACGGAAGTGAGGTTAACGGAAGGGAGGTTAACGGAAGGGAGGTAAACGGAAGGGAGGTTAACGGAAGGGAGGTTAACGGATGGAGGTTAACGGAAGTGAGGTTAACGGAATAGAGGTTAACGGAAGGGAGGTTAACGGAAGGGAGGTTAACGGAAGGGAGGTTAACGGAAGGGAGGTTAACGGAAGGGAGGTTAACGGAAGGGAGGTTAACGGAAGTGAGGTTAACGGAAGGGAGGTTAACGGAAGGGAGGTTAACGGAATGGAGGTTAACGGAAGGGAGGTTAACGGAAGGTAGGTTAACGGAAGGGATGTTAACGGAAGGGAGGTTAACGGAAGGGAGGTTAACGGAAGTGAGGTTAACGGAAGGGAGGTTAACGGAATAGAGGTTAACGGAAGAGAGGTTAACGGAAGGGAGGTTAACGGAAGTGAGGTTAACGGAATGGAGGTTAACGGAATGGAGGTTAACGGAAGGGAGGTTAACGGAAGGGAGGTTAACGGAAGTGAGGTTAACGGACGGGAGGTTAACGGACAGGAGGTTAACGGGTGGGGGCTAACGGGTGATATGGTTAACGGAGGAGAGGCTTATCGGAGATAAGATAACGGATGGGGTTAACGGAGAAGAGGGGTACTGGGTTAAAGGAGGGGGGCTAACGGAGGGAGGTTTAACCGGGATGGTTAATGGCGGTACAACATTAATTATTCAGACGAGAGCGTAACGCATTATCAGTGGGTCGTAACGTATAGCTATTGTTCAGGGGCAGCTTGTGACGTAGCATGTATAGCTAGACTCCATAGACATGTGTGCGGTTACGTGTATGACGCTTGATCTGCTTATAGACGTTCACACACATACCCACACGCACACACACGCACACACACGCGCACACACACGCGCACACATTAAACACACACACATGCGCATACGTATAATAATATATTTACTTATAAATAATAGCATATATATAGACGATGTTTAGTTGTAATCGATAAATCGGTTAATATATATATATATATATATATATATATATATATATAGTTCTAGTTAAATATACCTATATTATATCCCAACAATCGCCACAGTGCACATGTGCTCAACTCACCGCATACAACATATCAATGACCATATACCTTTAACAACTAACGTTTTCAACACTCGGCAGGGGAAAGTCTCCTATTACCGACTCGTAAATGATTATTTGTACACCTTATTACCTATACAATATATTTATTTGAAATTTTGTAATTAGGGTAATATTATGGCAATGAATTATGTAGTTATTTTAAATGTTTGATATCATTATATTAACAAGAATAAACAGGGGGGTCGTTAATTGGATACATGTGCCTAATACCGACCACCTTCCCTTATTACCGACCTCCTAACATAATCGTTGTATTGATAATTGTAGTATTATAATATATATTATTGGATATCCAATCAAAATAGTAGGTATACATTCATCGCGTATGTGAATCCGAGGGTTAACTCCTCAATACCCTACCCCGCGCGCAGGACAACTGGACGTTCTCTTACGTAACATGGCCGCCGCCGCGACGACGACGACGACGACGACGGACTATGACGTCATAGCTACGATGCGGGCGTTGCGTGCGTACGCCCGTAACACCAGTGACGTAATCATGCCGTTCGTCGAACACGACGACCGCACCTATTACGATAGTTAGTGATGCGCCGCACGTGATCTGTTATGTAATACGCGTGTTACGTAACGAGTGTCGTGCGAAGTGGGTCAGCGCGATGAGGAAGAGGTCACGCGTTCTAAATACGTGGACCGTCCGACGTAATGGACTATGGGGGCGTGATTTTAAAGATGGGGGCGTGGTTTTAAAGACGCGCCCATGACGTTTCGTAATTGGCTCCGACATCTAATCAAATTATCATTTACCTTGAATAT
>OZ025242.1:75914699-76124699 GCA_964019155.1 Osedax fenrisi
GCTTGTAAATTAATAATTTTAAACCGAAATAAGAAGTTAAGTTCGATAATATTATAAAATTACATTGTATTTATATTTATTCTTATATGAATAATACAACGTGAGAAAATATAATTATTATAATATATTATAAATGATGCTCCACTATCCTAATATAGTTACACATCAATGATAAGCTTGTTTAATTCTAAAATCAAACATGTAACTTAATGTGAATTATACGTATAATAGTACTATAACTTTTTTACTTATTTTTAATTCATTATTGACTCATTATCCTAAAGGATATCGATATTGGTCATTAGATCACCTACATTAAGTCAAATATGTGTTGATATCTATAATTATGTATTAATGTCCTTCTAAAGTAAAGTAGTGATAATTATGTCAATATGTATGCATGTTTAATATTAACCTATGACCTTTATATATCATATATCCTATATATATATATATATAAGTCACATGTATTACCAGCTGGTTCATTTAACATACACGTAATAATATTTCATATTTTAATATTATTTATATATTCTTTAAAATATGGTAGCTTATTTTACCTGCATACATTCTATAATATGATACATAATTGAAATAATAATATAAATTTATTGATAATATATAACCTATTGATTTATATTTATTAATAATTAATTCTAGTCATTTAACAGTATAACGTTCATTGAATTCATTTTACTGATAGATATAATTTACATATACTTTCACTGCGATATGTAATATGCGCATATATACCTAGGTCAACCTACACATATAGTATATATATATATATATATATATATATATATAGTTACTATAGTAAATCGTAAACCCACGTGATCACGACATAGCACACGAGTAGTGTGTGTTTTCATAGAACGTTACACATGAATAATATTAACTTTTCAAAATATTATAGACGATACTTTCGGCAATATTATATAGAACATATATATATATATATATATATATATATATATATATATATAACGTATATGCGATTCAAGGGATATGTTGAGATTCAATAATAACACCTATATGTAGGGGTAGGATTTAACATTAATAACTATATAGTTATTAATGTTAAATGCTACCCCTACACTGTTAGAAATTAGGGGTAAACTAGAAGTCTCACAGGGGTAAACTAGCTAGGAGCAGTAGTTTACCCCTAAGGGTAACTTATAATACGTTTTAATTTACCCCTGAGAGCATCATAGTTTACCCCTGAGAGCATCATAGTTTACCCCTGAGAGCATCGCAGTTTACCCCTGAGAGCATCGTAGTTTACCCCTGAGAGCATCGTAGTTTACCCCTGTGAGCATCGTAGTTTACCCTTGATATAATCGTAGTTTACCCCTGAGAGCATCGTAGTTTACCCCTGAGAGCATCGTAGTTTACCCCTGAGAACATCGTAGTTTACCCCTGACAGCATCGTAGTTTACCCCTGACAGCATCGTAGTTTACCCCTGAGAGCATCGTAGTTTACCCTTGAGAGCATCGTAGTTTACCCCTGAGAGCATCGTAGTTTACCCTTGAGAGCATCGTAGTTTACCCTTAAGCGCATTGTAGTTTACCCCTGATCATATCGTATAGATGCCTTAGTTTATTGTCCTTATATCTGTATCTTAGTTTACATCTGAATTTATCATAATACATTATTATATTCATTTATAAGCTATCTATATATAGATTATTATTTTATCCATATTTATCCATATTTTATCCTACATTTATTTTATTTTATAATAAATAGATATTTAATGAGTAATATAATAATAAGCAGATATATTTATTGATATATATGATATAATAAAATAAAGTAAGGCATTTAATAATAATAATAATAATATTAATCACAAAGACGATACCGGAGTTGATCCCGGATAGCATACGGAGGACGTATAGGGAGGTAACGGAGATGATCTTGAACATATTCATGAAGATATTCATCTAGCCAAGCAGGAAGAAAACTACTGATGATCTTAATTATCCTGAAATTATAAATTGTATATTAATAAATCAATTATCATGACACTATAATATTTATATGTGTATACTAACTTCTAACTTCTGCATCTTGACTATTCGATTTGTCGGACTAGAAGCTGGCCAACAAGTTTAGATACATGCCATTCACGAAGACGATACCGGAGGCGATCCCGGATAGCATACGGAGGACGTCTAGAGCGGTACCGGAGATGATCTTGAACATATTCATGAAGATATTCATCTAGCCAAGCAGGAAGAAAACTACTGATGATCTTAATTATCCTGAAATTATAAATTGTATATTAATAAATCAATTATCATGACACTATAATATTTATATGTGTATACTAACTTCTAACTTCTGCATCTTGACTATTCAATTTGTCGGACTATAAGCTGGCCAACAAGTTTAGATACATGGAATTCACGAAGACGATACCGGAGGCGATCCAGGATAGCACACGGAGGACGTCTAGGGCGGTAACGGAGATGATCTTGAACATATTCATGAAGATATTCATCTAGCCAAGCAGGAAGAAAACTACTGATGATCTTAATTATCCTGAAATTATAAATTGTATATTAATAAATCAATTATCATGACACTATAATATTTATATGTGTATACTAACTTCTAACTTCTGCATCTTGACTATTCAATTTGTCGGACTAGAAGCTGGCCAACAAGTTTAGATACATGGAATTCACGAAGACGATACCGGAGGCGATCCCGGATATCATACGAAGGACGTCTAGGGCGGTAACGGAGATGATCTTGAAAATATTTACATATAAATATTGGCGTTATTTTTGATGATACTAGGATGCCCTTAAAAAATATTGTTAAACATTTTTCAAAGTTTTAAAATATATTTTATTTATAATAATGTATACATATAGGTGTTATTATTATATATATGAGAAAATAAACTGGATAATAGCTGTTTGAGGGTTATATTACAGGGTTACCGATAGGTTGTTTTAATAGCTAAAGCACGATAACCCAATCTGAAGTTAACGGGATCCCGCACATAACACGCAATTGCCAATTCTGATTTTATTATTATTATTACTATTATTATTATATTATAGTTAAGCTATTTAACTAATCGACACGTAACAATTCACATCTTGTTCGTGTAACCCACTTTATATACATAAGTATTAGTCAAATTTACAAATCACTAAGAGGTCCTTCAATATTTCTGCTGCCTCGGTATGGAACAAGCTACCTCTGTCGATACGAAGTGTTCCATCTACCTCAATATTCCGCAAAATACTGAAAAACATCATTTATTATAAAATGTGTTTGTTAACATTATTTGATCATACTTTAGAGAATTGTTGATACTATTATTCAAGTGTATAAATAAACTTTATTATTATTATTATTATTATCTCCCACACACAATTCCTACTTATTTCTTTAACATATATGTATGTTTATTCCATCTATAAACAATCAAACTTTTCATTTCGATAGTCATTATTGTTCATCTATAAACAATCAAACTTTTCATTTCGATAGTCATTATTGTTATCTCGTTTTATCTTCAAAGTATTATTATACTTACTTTTATAGGAAACTCTTTTCCGTCGATACATTGTTATTATATTTGTATCTTCGTATTATTTTCTCTCAGCAATAGCGAATGGGCTATCATAGCCATACTTGTCTTTCCGATTAGCGATATTTAAATAAACCATATGTCCATAATGGTATTAATTGTTGATTCTACTATATAGTATGCTTATTATTAATTAAACTATATAATTTATGTGGATATAATACACACATAAATAAGTCGTACGTTACGGGTGATCATAGAATATTTTTTTGTGTGGACACATTGCTCTTATAGATATTGAAATTCTAAGAATATATGTATACTTCAATTTTTTTTGAGTCATTTTTTACGACACAACACAATGTGAAAATTCAAAGAAATGTCCAGGAATTTTTTTTTTTAATTCTATTTTTTATATTTTCTATTCCATTATTATAAAATAAATAGTGTGTTAAAATTTGATAACAAATTATTCATTACAAAGGTTTAAAATACCTATTTTTTTATAATTTATTTTATATATAGCAAAATTTGTAAACATGTTAAACTTCACGAGGCTGTCGTATGACCTTAGATTAATAAAATTAAAAATAAATTTGTGTGCTTCATTTTAAGGGTATATTTTTTAAGAAAAACATAGTCCAATGATAATCTGTTAATTTTCAATATTCTATGATCGCCCTTATCGTACGTATATGCGCTTCTATATAGGCCGGATACATTGAGTGACACGCACACACATACGTGTCTATATGCGTATGTAGACCGGTATACGCATTGCGCATGCGCGTTACAATGTAGCACAATCTAGTGCCATCTAGCGGAATTCTAGCGCCAGTAATTTACCGGTAATCCAATACCGCGGAACAGAATCACTCCCCCGCTTTACAATAGAGACCACGCCTGTTGCATCGTTTCTATCGCCAGCGATCTAGTTAATCAAATTTATGAAATAAACACCCACGCACGCACGGTATTAAGAGAATCAGTATACACTTGTATATATATTTATATTTATATATATATATATATATTGTGAATAAAGGGTGTATTTAATCAAAATGTATATTACAATGTATCGTTAAATAGTAGTAGGTTAATTAGAAACGAGATGACTGTCTATAGGAATTCATCTTAGTACATATAGGTACATATCCCATAATGTGATATAGCATAGATCTCTAGTGGTTCTCAGGCTAATGTAGGCGAATGTCCACAATAATATTTTTTACATATATATTGCCCCAATAATTAAAATGTATTTTGTCATTGATATAGTATAATTTTATTTATTCATCAATGATATATATAATATTACTAGAATAATAAAATATATAACAATATTTTTTTTAATAAGCTTTTTAATATTTGGAGATATTTTAAAAAGAACACATATTAGATCTTTTTCCAAATATAATTTTGTTCTAATCATATTTTTCAATGCGAGAATATCATAAAAAGATCGTTCACATAAATAGGTTGAACCAAATGAAATACTATATAGGAATACGTACAAATAAGAATTTAAATATATGAGGATATTGATTATTCATTATAATCCAGGAGTCATGATGTTTATCAGTAGTCTGAAATTGAATATTTGCAGATGAATCGTTTGTAATATTAGTAGTTCGATTTGAGCTTCACCATTTTTATCATCAATATCAGTTAGGATTTTAAATAACAATTTAAATACATATTGAATAACAGGTTTAAGGGTTAATTTTAAGATATGAGAACTATTACTGGTGTACAATGTTGCATTTCATCATTAAATAAAATTAAATGTTCTTTTATTTAATCTAATGGTACCATTGCAATATTAATCCAATAATCCTTAACATAATTGGATAGTTTTGGAAATATCAATAATTTATAAGATTAACTACAACCTACATAGTTATCATTATTTTACGAACCCAATTTTGAATCATTTTAATAAATCCAGCTCGCTTGTTTACTAATTCTGGATATGTAGTAGACCTACCTACATTTATAAAATTATTAACAATATATATTTTATATTTATTTACCTTTCCTTGTTCTAATTCTGTATTTAAACTATTTAATGTATTAAAGATACCAACAATATATGCAATTTCAAAATAAATTGTCTATCCATCCATATTTCTAACAAGGCATATTTTGAGTCAGTTAAAAAAGCCATTGCGATAAAAAGATAAATTCTTCTTTTATTGAGTCATGTATTATGTATCGAACGAAAATCACAAGTTGAACAAATTCATCAATAGCAGTTGATTCATATAATTGCATTGCGTCACATTTTATAATTTCAGAATCACCAAATAATAGTGATTACATAATTTAGAATAATATTAATTATTAAATTTACTAACTTTCTCTTCGAGGTCAATTCATATATATTCAATTATTCTCTTAATTGTACTATTAGACAATGGAATTAAAGACAATTTGTTAAATTGTTAATTTCTTGCTCATTTAATATTGCTTTGCTAATATCTATTGCACATGTTAACATCAGTACTTCGGCGATATTATGAGGTTTTTTATCTTTAACTATTGTCAACGCAATCTAAAATATAATTCATGTGGAATAATATTATATGGTAATTTTCAAATGAACACGTCATATCGAATACGAAACCAATCAAATACAATCAAGTAATACATCAGTATTAATGCTAGCATAGTACTATTAACACGGGCTATTAACTAAAACGAATATATTGTAGAATAATAAGTGTTATTTTATTAATAAAATGATTTAAATTAAGTTAATTTCTAAAGAATAAAATAAATAAATGACTCTAGACTGGGTCATCTTGTTGATTAAAAAATCATATATTAACATATGTATATACTCGTCATGTTACAGTTAGAACATATTATATACAGTACATATATTAGTGTATATAGATATATAATATTTATTAAATATACTACATTATATAATATATATTATGTTATTGTTATTTTGTTATTTTGTATTTGGTGGAGTCCTTTCATCCCATCCAGGAACTTAGATGAAGTTTTCACTTCCTTCGAAGCCGCTCTCATGTTAAGGCATCCATGGATTTAACGAGAGCCGATCATTTATTTATACACAATTATATAGGATCACTTCTAAATAATATTTTAAGACACATTTTATAAAATTAATTAATGGTCCGGACGAGGGTCGAACCCGTGTCCAATGTACCTATGTACAATTATTATGTAAAAAATGAATTTTCTATCAACAAGTTAACCCAAACATCCAGTACATTGTTTATAGTTTTGTTATCATTAATTTTTAATATAATTGATTTTCTTATACCATTTAATTATTATGATAACTGGAATTATTATATGTAGTTATTAAGGAATAATATAAGAATTAAGAGTTAATGCTATATATATATACTTATAAAAGTATACTTTTTAACATAGTTATTCATTGTAGGTATTTATTATTCATAATTATTCATTCCTATAGTTATTTGCTTGCATTAATAATTATTAATAATTGCTTGCATATGATGGATTTAAAATTGTCCACATAACAATATTCTCGATTAATATTATCTATAAATATGTAATGTAGATATCTAATATTTTATTTAATAATTTTATTATCCATAAATTAGATTTAAATTATAAAATATTAAAAATAAATTAAAAACTAACATTATAAGAAGCATTAATATTAATATGTATTTTATTAATCATTATTTTCTTTAATATTTTTCCTTTCAAAAAAATGTAATATATTCATTCTTCAAATCGTGATGTTTTGATAACAAGTGACCATTAGGTATTGATGGTTTTAAGTCTTCCTGGCTCATATTATTTTTTAATTATTTTTAAATTTATATTTTAAATTTAATTTTAAATTTATAATTTATTTAACCTAACGAATACAATTGGAATTAATTTCAATGTCTTTGTAAAAAAAAATTATTAATTTTATTTACATATAATACATTTACGAACGCCCCTTTAAAATGGATGTATACGTCTAATGGATATATCGTCCATATCCGATATATCGCCCACTTGTGAGAACAACTGACATATATAGAGGTACATATAGATAAACAACTGATCTATTGTGTAACTAGTGAGGCTCGATGTTCCGTCGATGGTATCAAGAGGGTGTACAATGTACACTGTACAGTATGCACTGTACATATTACAATAGCGATATACTATAATTAATACCATGGTATGTATATTCATTAAGGTCACCTCAACAATATTTAATTTAGTGCGGCGTACCGTTTTTAATTAATATAAAACCTATGTTATTCATTTATATATAAGTAAAAATATTATAATATTAAAATATATATTAATAATATATTAAATATATATTTTAATTATAATTAAATATTCAGTACAATTATATATATAATTAATATAATTAATAATTTTATAACTGCCTGTGTGGCTCAGTGGCTATAGCCTTATAAGGCGTCAGACACACGAGCAGTAGGACACGGGTTCAACCCTCGTCCGGACCATTAATTAATTTTATAAAATGGGTCTTAAAATATTATTTAGAAGTGATCTTATATAATTATGTATAAATAAATGATCGGCTCTCGTTAAAACCATGGATGCCTTAACATGAGAGCGGCTTCGAAGGGACATTAGAGCCATATATGGTTATAAGTGAAAACTTCATCTAAGTTCCTGGATGGGATGAAAGGACTCCACCAAATAAAAATAACAATAACAAATAACAATATGATTATATAATATAATATTACAAATTAATCTATTAAATATTCAATACAATGTTAATAAATGTATAGTAACTAAATATCTTGTATGATAACTATATATATATATATGATAGGACATAATTTGCAATAACTGCCTGTGTGGCTCAGTTGGCTAAGGCGTCAGACACACAAGCAGTAGGACACATGTTCAAGCCTAGTCCGGACCATTCAAATAGTTCTTAAAATAATATATAGCAGTGATATAAAATAATTGTGTATAAATAAATTATAGAATATCGTTAAAACCATGGTTAAAATCATGCATGAATACATCAACATGAGAGAGATTCGAAGGGAAATTAGATCCATATGTTTATAAGTGAGAACTTCATCTAAGTTCCTGGATGGGATGAAATGACTTCACCGAAATAAAATAACAATAACAATAACAAAAATGTGTATATTTATTATATATTTGTAACTAATTAACTTAACTATGACGTATATGTACACATACATTATTAAATCGAGTGTTGGTAATATATATATATGTATATATATATAACCGGAGAAATAAAACTAAGATAAGCCTAAGATAACCTATATATTTAAATTTACAATATTTGTATGCAAGTTATACTTTTCAAATAGTATACTATAACATCACAAATTTGTCAATGCGTTGGAAAAATCGTTGCATTTAGCATATATGTAATTAACAACGACTTACTGTTTAATTTGCTCGGTATATCATTATGTATTATGCACGACACATTACAGAAGAAGTCTGATCGATGCACGTCATCATTATAATGATAAACTACTAATAGCTATTTATAGTCTAGCATCCCCTACGCGTGTGTTTAATGATAACGCGATCGATCGTAGGAAGTGTCACATATCGGCGAAATGCGGAACTATAATGACGGATCTAGGTCAAACCGGGTACTCGTTGACCCATCAAGTACTATATTTACAGATCGCCGAAATGGTAACTATACGACGCAACCACCCTCACCACTAGGTGGCACCTCGTACACTCCATAAGCGACCAATCAGCGACCAGCTGTCGATTATATCGCATATTACGTAACCATTTAATTTACTTTATTAGCATTTCTAGATATTGGAAAATATATACATATAAATAATAGACACAACTATATATATACAAATATATACACATATATACACATATATATATTATTATTAATATTATTAATATTATACTTAAAACTACTACTACTACTAATACTACTACTACTACTACTACTACTACTAGTACTACTACTACTACTACTACTACTACTACTACTACTACTACTACTACTACTACTACTACTACTACTACTACTACTACTACTACTACTACTACTACTACTACTACTACTACTACTACTACTACTACTACTACTACTACTACTACTACTACTACTACTACTACTACTACTACTACTACTACTACTACTACTACTACTACTACTACTACTACTACTACTACTACTACTACTACTACTACTACTACTACTACTACTACTACTACTACTACTACTACTACTACTACTACTACTACTACTACTACTACTACTACTACTACTACTACTACTACTACTACTACTACTACTACTACTACTACTACTACTACTACTACTACTACTACTACTACTACTACTACTACTACTACTACTACTACTACTACTACTACTACTACTACTACTACTACTACTACTACTACTACTACTACTACTACTACTACTACTACTACTACTACTACTACTACTACTACTACTACTACTACTACTACTACTACTACTACTACTACTACTACTACTACTACTACTACTACTACTACTACTACTACTACTACTACTACTACTACTACTACTACTACTACTACTACTACTACTACTACTACTACTACTACTACTACTACTACTACTACTACTACTACTACTACTACTACTACTACTACTACTACTACTACTACTACTACTACTACTACTACTACTACTACTACTACTACTACTACTACTACTACTACTACTACTACTACTACTACTACTACTACTACTACTACTACTACTACTACTACTACTACTACTACTACTACTACTACTACTACTACTACTACTACTACTACTACTACTACTACTACTACTACTACTACTACTACTACTACTACTACTACTACTACTACTACTACTACTACTACTACTACTACTACTACTACTACTACTACTACTACTACTACTACTACTACTACTACTACTACTACTACTACTACTACTACTACTACTACTACTACTACTACTACTACTACTACTACTACTACTACTACTACTACTACTACTACTACTACTACTACTACTACTACTACTACTACTACTACTACTACTACTACTACTACTACTACTACTACTACTACTACTACTACTACTACTACTACTACTACTACTACTACTACTACTACTACTACTACTACTACTACTACTACTACTACTACTATTACTACTACTACTACTACTACTACTACTACTACTACTACTATTAATACTACCAATAGATGGATTGTTTCAATCCCTCCGATTTAAAAGATCAACTTGTTTATAAAAACGACTTATGCAGAAGAATATATCTCGAAGCAGAACATATAAGCTCTAATGGCATCTCGGACAAGTTTCAAGATTTATTTATGGAACAAAGTTAGTATATATCGATTACCACATTATATAATTGTATATATATATATATATATATATACTTAAATACAATTATATTGTCATTCGAAGGCTGTATTTGTTATATAATTAAAACATACACGTAGAAATTAAATAATTTCATAAATGACAAAATAGCGATTACATTTAGCATGCAAATATGTATATACTCCTGACGTGTAGCTATATAAATAGCATTACCTAAAGACACAATGAAACCATAGAGACGGGATTTATTTTAAACTGTACATAAGTTAATAACGGAATTTAATAATAATTACGCCATGTTTGTAACAATGCGAATAACATCATAGTTGTAGCAATACATATTACTATTATAATGTTATATAATTATAGTTATTAATTGGCGGTAAAACCTTGGTCACTTTACATGTAAATAATAGGTGAAAAAGGTTCTACTATAATCGGATGCCTTAAGATTTAATTTGTAGTTATTATTTGTAATTAATTTGCCTACTGTATTATTTAGATAGTATTCATATATATATATATATATATATATATATATATATATATATATATATATATATAAAAGTTATATATGGCTGATAATGTTAGATGATAGTAAAATAAAGAAAACGAGTATATAATGAATGTTTCTGATAAAAATATGTTAACATATAAAAATATACATGTTTTTGTGATACTATGTAATATATTTGTACCTATACAATTTATGCATATATTTTAATTATCTAATGTATTATTAGAAATATTATATATATATATATACTCATACACGTTCATCAATATCATTAAGATCCATCATAGGGTTCAAAACAGAGGGGAGATTAAAGAGTGAAAAATAAAATAACATTTTCCGAGATATATACATATATATATAGGTATAGATTCCTAAATTTTAGTTGTATAATTTGAATAATAATAATAAGTAAATTTTTTTCGCGAGCTGATATTTTAAAATTCAAGTTGATTATACTTATATTTACTTTTAAATAACATGTTATATTATATATCATTATATGGATAAACTAAATATTGATATATTAAAATAAAACTAAAATAAATAAAAGTAACGAATGTTTAGCCGCCCTCAAGATATAATCAATTAGATTTTATAATTAACCGTTAAATATATTTTATAGTATATAGCCTAGCCGGGTTTATACTATATACTATAGTAATAATAATGATAATAATAATACTAATAACATACTTCTCAAATATCGATCATCAGTTACTTATATATATATATATAATATACTATACATGTATACGAGTATTGATATTTAAATAATACTATTTTATACAGTATTTAATATCATATTACATACATACCAAATTAATAAAATAAGCTCTTTGTAATATAGTATTAAATACTGTATAAAATAAGTAGTAGGAATTCAATATTGATACACATATCGCTCACTCACAAGCACCCACACACCCACACACCCACACACACACACACACACACACACACACACACACATATATGTATCGTATACGAAGACCCACATCCAAATATGTCCACAAACATATATATATATGGGTATAACCACATACACCCACAATCTCACCCACCCACACATACCCTCACACACCCTCACATACCCTCACACACCCTCACACACTCACGAAATAGTCGCACTATGCGGAATGTATGGATTCGGGGAGTTCACGAGGTCACAATGGTTGAAGAAGATTCTCTCTTGGCAGGATTACCACAATACCGGGTGCTGGAAACTTCCTATCAAAAGTTACTAATATTATATATATATATATATATATATATATATATATATATAGTATATATTATATACTGACTATATGATTCAGTTTGCTAAGGCGTCAGATACACATTCAGTAAGGCGCGGGTTCAATACCTGTTCGAACCATTAAAATAGGTATTAACATAATATTTAGAAGTGATCTTATATAATTATGTATACACATATATGTATATATATATATATATATATATATATATATAGAATAATGGTTGACTCTAATTTGATGCATTAACATGATAACGGCTTTGAAGGCACATTAGAGGAATTTGGTTATAAGTTAATGACAACTTTATCTAAGTTCCTGGATGCGATGAAAGACCTACACTAATATGGAACAATGTTATATGAATATATATATATATATATATATAATATATTATATATATATATATATTATTTTATGTAAATATATATATACACATATATACATATATACAGCATATGTGGATCAGTTGTACGATGCATCATATACAGAGACAGTAGGACACCGGATCAAACACCGCCCGTATCAATGCAATATGTTTAAAAATAATATTGATAAGTGTTCTTACATATTTGTAAATACAAAATGATCTGATCTCATTAAAACATAGATGCCTTAATACGATTACGGCTTTTAGGGGACATTAGTGCCATTTTAATCGTTATAAGTTAAACTTTATGTAAGTTCTTGGATTGAAAAAACAATATCACATATATATAATATATATTTCATTACGATAAATTTATTAACCATCAATAATCATCAGCTTCTATTATTGATACACACATACGCAAATCGAACAGTATACCCCATATAGGGGAAACTAACCTAATACGGACATTCAACAATAAATTATCTTAACATTTTAAGCCTCAATATTTTTATTCAAAAATTACAATTTATTAATATTATATGATTATATATATTATTGTGATTTTATAATTTTATTTAATATTTTTGTTCAACTCGGGTG
This sequence comes from Osedax fenrisi, assembly GCA_964019155.1. Classification (NCBI taxonomy): domain Eukaryota; kingdom Metazoa; phylum Annelida; class Polychaeta; order Sabellida; family Siboglinidae; genus Osedax; species Osedax fenrisi. The sequence goes on from OZ025242.1 coordinate 75,928,390, forward strand.
TCCGTATTCGGTACCCATTTCGAATACGACCACATTATGTTATAATACGCCCACTCTGTATTTCACTAGATAAACTATATATTATTGATGAACCAATGAGATAAATTACATTTACATTCTTTATAATTCATTTTAGAAATAATTTAATATAATTAATTAGTAATTAATTTTTATTATTTTATTAATTAATAATACAATTTAAGTATCTAAATAATAAAATTGTTATATGTAGCGGCATTAGTGGTATTAATATTATAACGCACGCGATTTTTATGAAAATCAGAATAGTTCATACACTTCGCGCTGATTAGTTGTAGGGTTTCCGTATTAAGACATCTAGAGTGTACTTATTAGGGATTTATATGACCTCTAGATATATGCTTATAACTTAATTAATATTTTATAACAAATATAGCAATTATGTATATAATTTTTGAATGCTTTAGTTTTTAATAATATATTGTTATATTTATTTCTATATTCTTGAGAAGGTTTTAAGTTGACATTTTTTTCATAAATTTAAAAACGTAATAAAAAAATCAGTTATTGGATATATCAGCAATATTTTGAATAATAAAAAAATAAAAAATACCTTTTTAGACTATTTATATAATTATGAATATTTTATTCATTAAACATTATTTTGTAGGATTTATGGTTTCTGAGATACCGAGAGTGTCTGTATTCGGGCACTGTCCGTATTCGGTTACTTTCCCCTAAATATACTTTAAATATTGTACCAGAATTATACTGAGAATATAAAAAATGTTATTTATAAAAGTTATTCGACGTATTATAAGGGTATATAATTTTAATTAAACTATACCTATACTCACGTATACCTATAATATAATATAAAATATTTAGAATTATGTATTTCCCTTTTGTGAATAATTAAATATATTATATATATATATTATTATTGGTATTGAAGGATCCCATCTCAGATGGTTAATTTAATTTTTCACCGATCGTACTTCATCTGTCAAAATCAATGATTTTATTTCTCCCCCTAATAATATATCAAGTGGGGTTTCTCAGAGTTCGGTTATAGGGCCTTTACTATTTTGTATTTATTTGCGTCCTTTATCTAATATTATTAACAAGTTCTCTAAACAAAATAAAAATAAAACGAAATCAGGTTATTGGATATATCAGCACTATTTTGAATAATAAAAAAATAAAAATACTTCTTAGAGTATTTATATAATTATGAATACTTTATTCATTAAACATTTTTTTGTAGGATTTATGGTTTCTGAGATAACAAGAGTGTCCGTATTCGGGCACTGTCCGTATTTGGTTACTTTCCCTTAAGCATTAACTGTATAATACCTATATGCACTGTAAAACTATATAGCCATATTCCTATTCATATAGTACGAATATAATTATTAATAAAATAGACGATCTCTTATCTTCAATATATTCTATGTTTAAAGTATAACCGGACGCTATTATCGATGTATCAACCGTCGAATGACTTCCGACCCCTAACCACCCATAGAACATAAAAGAGTGAAGCGAGAAGAAAGAAGCCTAGCGGCGGGATGCGGCTCTCACAGGACTTCCGTTGCGATCGCATCTTTGGTCCAGTTCTTACGCTATAACGTTACGTAACGCAGGCCGCTAGGGGGCGGTGATGACGTCACGCCCTCTCTATCACGTGGTCACTCTCTATTAGTCAAATGACGAGGCTAATGGGGGCGTATAATACACACACACTCCACTCCACTCCACCCCACTCCATTGTTTATGTAAATAAAGGCATTATCATCATCATCACATCATCATACCCATTACTCGTTGAATTACTTTCTCCCTATTGCGTCAAATACGAATATGTATATTTCAATAAATATATATATATATATATATACCTGCATTTATATATTTTATTATATATAGTAAATTAAAAAGTTAATTTAAACACCAATATAGTAATATAACCGGTAACAATAACCGGTACAGAATACATGATGGTAAATGACAAACAACAAAAATACATTAATAAGTAAATATAATATTTAGAAGTATTTTAAATTTATTTTGAAAGCCATATATATTCATTTATATTTATATTAATTATAATTATATATATACAGTCAACTCTCGGTAAGTCGGACTACGTATAAGTCGGAATTCTCGATAAGTAGGACACATATAGTTGGTTTGGTTGGATTTGTATCTAGTTCCATGTTAATCAATCGGATAAGTCGGATAAGTGGGATTGGATAAATCGGACTTTTCTATAAGTCGGACACATATTATAGTAATTTTTATGATTTTTATATTAGATAAGTCGGAATTTTTATAAATTGTCAGAAATGTTTACTTTAAATAATGAATATTATAATTTTAGTAAGTAATATTATTGAATACAAAATTTTATGTTGTTGATTGTTGCGTAATTCCACATTTCGGTAACCATTTAACTCGCGCTGCGCATTTCATGTCTTATTTGCATGATATTCTGAATCTTGGATAAGTCAGACATCTCGCTAAGTCGGACACTTTTCCCGGTCCCTTGCGAGTCCGACTTATCATGAGTTGACTGTAGTTACTAATCAAAATATATTCTTGAATTTACATAGGATCATTAATTAAGATAATAGAAATTAGTAACTTTTTAGATATAATATATACCTATAGGTACCTATACGGTATAGGCTATACCTATAGATTGTATACAATATATGTATATATATATATATATATATATAACATGTGAATATAATATATATACGACATACGTATGGTAAATATCGAATAGAAATGTAATTAATTCGCTAACAAATGATTGAGTGTAACCGTAACATATAGGTACGTAACATATGAACATTTAGGTTATGAACTATGGGCGATGTATGCATACACGTGCGATTTACGCCGTCAACTAAACACTTCAAGAAACTACCGAAAACGCACTTATTCAATGTACCAACTTAATTGCCCACGTATACGGACGGCCGATTGCTTTATAAGAAAATGTTCAGTCAGAAAACCGAAAAATGTAAAATTTAGATGAGATGACGCACACGTATGTGACGTCACATATGTCACGTGACATATGTGACGTCACATACAACCCGCGCATGCGCATACACTTACGCACAAGCGCGCCTATTTAACGTGCATATTTGTATTATTTATTCCTACATTTATAATACATTTGCATATATATATATAGTATTCGATATGATAGGTTATGCAACACATTTCCATTAATGTATTAATATATATTCATATCGATAGCAATATAAACACCCACGCATGTCATACATATATATATACTTAAGTGTGTATTATATTGATGTGTATACTAATATTATATATATATATGTGTGTGTGACATTTCGGCGATATTATACAATTAAGTATTTCACCGCTAATTATTGCATTGTGCCTATCACGCGAGTCCTCCTTTATTGAATATTTAGTGACGTATCTGTCGATCAACGGCTGTCAATCAAAGGCGTGTCTATAAATAGAAACCTACGCTTGTACTTAGGGCGACTCTCCCTCCTTCGAACGTACACGTTACGCCTCACGTGCTTCTGTTATTGTGTTCTATTAATACATTATATATATACTCGACTATTTAGAATATATATATATATAATATTTATTTATTGAATCACGTATAATAATATCGAATAAAAATGGAATCCTCGAGAAGTCGTTGACTTGTACATGTTATAAAATAATTAAATGTGATGGATCCAGGAAAATACAAAAAAAAACATGTACAAAATGTTTTGATCGTATTATGAGTTAATGTTTATGAGGTTATTGATAAACGCAAGAGAACAATACGAATTATCTGGGATCGTATAAAAGATATCTCGAGAAAACGATCGTTGCCCATCTTTTCATTTTTCCACTGAGCCATATATCCCATGCATATATAAATAACTTTTTAAAATAATAATCCTATAACAAATTATTAACGGATAGTATATATTAGATAGTTATAATATTAATATTACTAATTGATATTTAATTATTATTAATAAGTATTAATACTGTAATGTACTTATTACTTAGTACTTAGTCCCGTGACGTCGAACATCGTAGGGGGAGCACATTTCTTCTTCCGTAACACAACTTTTTCCATTCATCTCGATTCCATGGTTTTTCTAATAAATTACCTAAGGACAGATGTGTATATTCGGTTAGGTCGTTCATCCAGTTTCTCTTTGGGCGACCTCTATTCCTCTTTCCTTCAACATATCCTTGCATTATTGTTTTGCATAAGTTGTCATGTCGACTTACGTGACCATAGAAGCTGAGTTTTCTTTATAAAACAATATCCAGAAGAGCCGTATTATGACCAATTCTCTTTTCGATTTCAGCTCGAACGAATTAGTTTTATGCTCTCTTATGCTTTAGCTTATTTGAAGTAGACATCTGAAGGCTTTGGTTTCGAAGGCGGATATCCTTTTTTTTATTCTTGGTATAATGTCCACGTCTCGCATCCATACAATAGTGTTGAGAGAACTAGTGATTTATATAGCTTACATTTTATTTTAAAAACAATTTCTTTGCTCCTCCAAATCATTTCTAATTTCACCATTACTGATGTTGCCGTTGCAAGTCTTATACGGATTTCTTTTTTTGATGTTGCATCATCGGATAGCGTAGCTCCTAAGTACTTGAAATTAGAAACATTCTCTAAAGCTTTACCATACATCATAATCTTAGGCGCTTCTGTTTCTCCGTTCACTAAAGTTTTACTCTTGATATGGCTTATTTCCATTCCGAAAGACGTTGCTGCTTTTTCAAGTGAATCCGTTAGACTTTGTAATTCCGCTTCCGAACCAGCCAACATATCTATATCGTCGGCAAACCTTAAATTAAATATTGGTTTCCCGCCTATTTTTATTGATGATTCATGATTTTGAAGTGTGACTTGCATTATTCTTTCCAAAAATATATTGAATAGTTGCTGTGAAAGTAGGCAGCCTTGTCTTACCCCCACTTTAGTACAGAATGTAGGGCCAATTTGATTGGTAAGTAACACAGAACTGCTAGTTGACTCATATAGGGATCTTATTATGTTAATCAGTTCGGTATCGATTCCGAATGCATTCGGGCCGATGACATCATGATGTCATCGTATCCCATAGACCTTGGTGCCAAACCCTGTCGAATGCTTTTTTGAAATCAATAAAATTGTGAAAAAGTAGTCTTTGTTGCTCAATATGTTTTTCCATAATCAGCCTACAATTTAAGATCTGTTCTGTCGTACTTCTGTTTTTCCGAAAACCTGCTTGTTCTTCTGATAGTATGTTTTCTGTTTGTGGTGTTAGACGGTTCAGTATTATATGTAGGGGCGTCGGAACAGGGGGGGGGGGCGGGGGGTATCGGACCCCCCCATTCAAAAATATGGGGGGGGGGGCTAAGTATGTTTTGCCCCCCACCCCCATCCATGAAATATGATAATATTCAATAGAGAATCTCTGAGAGATACTTGTTATCTGGCGATATTAAGAATGAAATTATTCAACTATATAAATCTGAATTATTAAATATCTGATTATAAGATATTAATGGAACTTTCTCAATTTAATGTGATGGAATTCAAGATATATCCGGAAGTGAGCAGGACATTTTGGTGGTTCTATATTTGACATAAAAACTAGAAATTAAATAAATATGCATATATGCAATATATGCAATATGACTGAAGATACAACTTAGAAAATATAGCAAATTTAATGTTATCTGAACTATAACATCTTAACTTGCCTATTTCTAAATTAAGAGGACAGTCATATGTTCAAATATATATGGACGGCCGATTGCTTTATAAGCACAGTTCGCAGTCCGAAAACCGAAAAATGTAAATGTATGTATATGACGGTGCAGATAATATGTATGGTCAATATAATAGTGTAAAGACTATAATAATGAATAGACAGCCATTAACTTTGTATACACAATATGGAGCTCATCGCACAAACTTAATAGCATAATCATTAGATAATAATATAAATATAAGAAAAACCTTGAGAGTGGTTCATGATTTGGTATTATTATATGAACAAACGATAACATTCAGGATTGTATATAATACTAATAATAACAAAGCAATACATTGAAACCTTTATGCCCAACAATATGGACTGCGAAAATCATGTATTAAAACAACATTAGATCAATATAGTGGTATAATCGAAGCACTGAAATAATATAAAGAATTAGATTATATTACTAATGACCACAAATATATTGCAAATTTATTATTAAAAAATATGAATAAGTCACATATTTTTTCTACGAATATTGCAAGTTTGATATTTTAAAGCATGGATATGAAGGTGAAAGCTTTCATGATACCAACAAATACTATTGAAGGTAACATTTATAAAAAATATACTTGAAAGCATATATGATTATAATCATATATAATCATAATAAAAATCAATAATAAATAAACATAAAGGATCAGATAATAGTAAAGATGATTCTAATTAAATTGAATAATGATAGAAATAATTTGCATACATTCATTGAAGATATAGAAACAAAAGTATTTTATATTTTATATATATAAGTTTTGATATTGATTCAAGGTTAATAACCTACTTTTATAAACATATTATATAATGTTTTTTTATAAAATACAAAATAGCTTATAATAAATGTTTATAATAAAATATTATAATAATTTATTTTTATTTGAAATATATCTAATTTAATTTTCTAAGTATATCTAATTAAGAGAATAATAATAAGACATAAACTATAAATGATTATAAATATGTATGAGATGAATAGTAATGAAAGTTAAAAAGACTATGTAAGGTACCTCATCTAGATAAAATAATATAACATTGTTAATGTTAGGTTAATATAAGAATGTGATTATATATGATCAGTTAATATGTTAATGTATTTTATCATTCATATTTATAGAATAAAATATACTGAGTTGTTTGATTCCATAATGATGAAAATTAAAACCAAATTTTATACTACCCATCAAACAAAAATAGTAACATTCATACCACACAGTAACTTACAAGTAACATCAGAGTAACTTATGAACAACATAAGTTACTAGTAATATTTATATCACAAAGTATCTTACGAATAACTTCAATGCAACCAATGTGGTACGCATGTTACTCTAGTGTTACTAGTTACATTAGAGCAACTTATGAATCACATTGGTTACTAGTAATATGCGTACCACAAAGTAACGCACGAGTAACATTCGTAACACATGTGTTGCGCTGAAGTTACTCGTAAGTTACTTTGTGGTATAAATATTAGGTTACTAGTAACGTATGTGGTTCATAAGTTACTCTAATAACATTAAAGTAACATTTGTACCACATTGTTTACAAAATGTTGCTTTGTGTGGTGTATAATGTTGCTCAAATGTGGCTCAGATGTTACTATTTTTGTTTTCTGGGTAAGGAAACATTATTTATACATTCTTATAAATTAAAGGAATCATTATTACAAATAATATAATTCATGAAAAAAAGGTTTGTTTTTTTAGATTAATCTTATTAATCCTATTAATTTTCTACATTAAACAGATGTTATTAAAAATGTATGAAGAATTAACGATTGAAAGATCGACTTTCCATATATTCAAATCAATCAATAAGTTTAATACCATCTGATGAGGATAATCTAACTTACCTTCATCCTCTTATACTGCTACTCCTCCTAAGCCTCCCACACCTACCTATTCTTGCTCATCCAAACCTTCTATTGTAATCGAACATGTTTTACCTGCCGATAGAAACTTAACATATATCAAATCACTATTTGTTCACCTTCGTCTTGTTCCCAACACTATTACGGACTACTCTTTTAGATCTCACTTTGCTAATCTGGTACTATCATCTTCTTGTACGATTGATAGTTTATTACATTCAAGGTCATCTCTTCATTCATCAGACTTTAAGTCCCTATTTGTACGACCATATATTGATCCTGAAACCATTAAGACTGGTCGCATTCTCTTTCATGCCACTAAAGTATGTATCACTAATTTAAAGTGTGTCTTTAATAGAAGGAGTTTAACCTACCAACTTCGTTCTAATATCGATGATGTTCCTATTGACTGGAAAGCTGATCCTTATAATCATAGTACTGAAGAGTTTGAGACATGGTCCCAATCATATGATTCCTTCTGTGAATCGCGTAAAAAAGATAGAACTGTTGAATGACTACCTGTGCACTCTCCCAGAAAGTATTCTTTTCAACTCCTTAATGCTAGATCAGTACGTAATAAAGTTGATTTGATTACTCAATCAATTATTTATTCGAATTGTTCTATATCTGCTATTACTGAGACTTGGCTAACTAATGATGATTCTGCACTAGCTTCTCAACTGACCCCAGATGGTTTTAAATTATTGCTTGCTAATAGGTCTACATCACATCGTGGTGGCGGCTTAGTTATGTTATTCTCATCGGAACTTAAGCTTATTTCATCATCTACCCCATGTTTCTCTTCATGTGAAATTCTCATCTGTAATATTCAGTTTCCTTCCTTATTTACCATTGTAATTATACTTATCTACCGACCACGTTCATCTAGCCTACGTATTTTCTTAACTGACCTCTCCTATATCCTAGAATCTATTACATCGGTTAACACGGTTATTCTTGGTGATTTTAATATTCAAATTAATAATGATAATTATGCTTCCTTATCTCTGAATGAATTTATATTAGAGTATTCCTTGACGCAACATATTCGTTTTCCTACTAACACCAATGGTAATACTATTGACTTAGTTTTATCTTTAGCTGATTCTAATTTAATTTCATATCCCACTCAAAGTTCTCTAATATCTGATCACTTTGCCATTTTATTTGATTTGAACTTGCCGGTATCTCAAATTAATCGACCTTCTAGATCATTTCGGAAAATATCCTCTATTGATAAAACAATGTTTGTTAACTCTGTATTCCATCAACTTAACAACAGTATATCTTCTGATTTGTCTACACTTTTTGATTATTTTAATTTAGTATTATCTCATTCGCTTGATATTTTTGCACCCTCCATTACTCTTATCAACCGAACTTATACTAAGTCTCCCTGGTTTAATACTGAACTTATTAAACTAAGGCAACTACTTCGTAGACTACAACGTAAATATGCATCCTCTAGACTTGACTCTGATCTTATTACATTTAAAGCTTGTCGATCGCTTTACAAGAATAAACTTCTCTCTACCAAATCGTCATACTTTTCTGATATGCTCGGTAGTTATGGAATATCTTCTAAGCTAGCTTATAAATTATCTTTCACCTTAGTAGGTAAAACCCAGACCAAGCATCTTCCTGACAAACCTGATTCAGTTCTTTGTTCCTTGTTTGCTAATTTATTCCAACAAAAAATTTCTAGTATTATCAATGTACTTCCAAATATCAACTCGGTACGACTCAATCCCAATTTAACATCCAATCTGAATCATTGGTCATGTTTTACGCTTCCCACACATGACTTTGTACTCTCTCTGATGATATCCTTGAAAACGAATTCCCCACTTGATCAAATTCCACTCAATCTACTTCGTTCATTATCACCATCTTTTATTGGACTTATCACTGAAATAATTCATAGATATCTTATATCATCTATTGTTCCACACTCCATGACATATTCATATATTATTCCGATTTAAAAAAAAACTACTCTTGACCAATCTAATTTATCAAGTTATCGTCCAATATCTCAGTTATCATCAATATCTAAGACCTTAGAACGAGTTGTGTCCACTCAACTTATTAATTACATTACGTCAAATGCTATTGTTGATAAATATCAAAGTGCGTATCTTCCTCATCGTAGTACCGAAACTGCCCTTACTTTAATCATTAATGATATTCTCATATCTCTTGATAATAAATCCCCATGCTATCTCGTACTACTTGATTTATCTAGTGCCTTTGATACCCTAGATCACAATATTCTTTCAATTAGACTTAATGAAATTGGCATATACAGTCAAGTACACAGTTGGTTTATGTCTTTTGTGTCATCTAGAATATCTTCCGTGAAGATTAACTCCTCGTTGTCTCGTCCTTATGTTAACATGCATGGTGTACCACAAGGCTCTGTTCTTGGGCCTATATTGTTCATTATTTATATTCTCCCTATTAAATCAATTTTTCTCAAATATCCCAATATTCACTATCATCTTTATGCTGATAATCTACAGATATATACGTCATTTCCTAGTTCTAGTGATTCTGATATGATTCAAATGTCTATATTTAACTGTATTACTGATCTCACTGAATGGTTCTCTCATAACTCTCTCTCCTTAAATATGACTAAAACTGACACTATTATATTTTCGAGACCCAGTTTTCCACTATCAATCACTCATCCTTTTTTACTAACTCTACCAACTTCTGAATCTATAACTACCCTCGGTTTCACTCTAACATCTCACCTAGACTACTCTCCACATATTAATAATATGATTCGCACTGCCACCTATTTTCTATATAATATTAGAAAATCTCGTAATAAGCTTACCTTCGCCATGACGAAATGTTTAATTCACTCGCTAGTTTTCAGCAGACTTATATATTTCTGTTCATTATTATGTAATTTACCTGTTAACCTGATGTATAAACTCGAGCGTATTCAACGTCGTGCTATACGTGTATTATATAAACTAAACTTTGCTTCAATTGTTTCTATATCTGATTTAATGAGATCATTAGGCTGGCTTAAGTTTAGATATATTTGTATACATAGGCTATTATGTATTACACATAAGGCTATTCACCGTGGATTTCCTGAATATTTAGCTCAATCCATTACAATTCAGAGTTCGAAAAGATCCAGTCGGAAGTGCCACATCATGAAGTTGGTGCAACAATCAAAGAAGTTGGCATTCTCTGAATCTGCTTTCTCAGTTATTGCTCCGAAAAGCTGGAATTCTCTTCCTTATGATATTCGTTGTGTTACATCAATTTCATTGTTTAAACGTAAACTGTATGTTCATTTTAAGTCATTGTAATTTGTTCTATTTTATTTTATTATTCTTTCTCTATTTATTTTTGTTTTTGTTTTTTTATTATCTAACGACGCCTATAACCACACAGTGTTTTTGAAGTCAATAAACTATATATAAATAAATAAATAAATAAAAATAAATATACATAATGGAACAATCTCATAAAATTCAAACAAAAAATTTCCGGTATAATAGATTTGATCACATTTATTGATTTTCCCCTCAAGTTCTGTATCATGTTAGCGTGGATCTAGTAAGCTACGAACAATAAGACGTGGTTACGATCTACTATGCTAGATAGTAGATTCAATGCATTAGTATTGGCAAATGTCAATCAAAAAATAATTCACACAATTGAGATGGGTATATTTATAAATAAAAATCTATATCTATATAATAATACATTATGTAATGTTTATTATTTATTTTCTAATGTATCCATATTTATTGTTATAAAAATTAAATATCATTAATTGCATATTAAAGGTTTAACATATATGTTAGACTAAATATATATACGATATTAATAAGATATAGTTTGTAATTATATTGGTAATAAATAATAGGATATATAATATAAAATAGAAATAAATAGCCCCCCCATAACAAATATCGTTCCGACGCCCCTAATTATATGTAATAGTATTTTGCTTGAGTGGCTGATTAGACTGACTGTTCTATACTTTTCACAATTATTTAGATCACCTTTCTTTGGTAGTGGGATTATTAAGGATGTTGTCCATGCATCTGGCCATTTATTTGTAGACCATAATTTTTGGCATAAATCTGTTAATAATTGAGTTAGTACTGGGCCTCCTTCTTTAATAAGTTCACTTGACACATTATCTATGCCCGGTGATTTCCCCATTTTTCAGCTTCTTTATAGCATATTCGACTTCTGATTTTAGTATTGGCAAAATTGTGACCTCTTTATTTGCGAGAGTGTTCGTTTGTAGTACAGATATATCTGGATTAATGGGGTAATTATATAATTCATTACAATATTCCGTCCATCGTTCCATCTTTGCCTTATCGTCTGCCAGTGGTATTCCAGTTTTGTATTTTATGATAGATGTTTTTCTGCTAGATGAATTAGTTATTAGTTTAAGCGTAGTGTATGCCTTCTTACTATTAATTCCTCTGCTTAGATCATAATCAATTTCTTTGCATTGCTGCTCTAGCCAATCTTCTTTTGCTTTTTTCATACTTCTTCATAATTTTTAAAATAATAATACTATAACAAATTATTAACGGATAGTATATATTAGATAGTTATAATATTAATATTACTAATTGATATTTAATTATTATTAATACGTATTAATACTGTAATGTAGATATTGATATAAGTTTGTTTTTAGATACGTTTATTAGATATATGATCACACTTATTTAATCTTGATATCATACTTCAGGATTTTGAATTTCAGGACTACAGATTTTAATGACTAACGATGTAGTATTACGATATGCTAATGTACATACTATTTTATCGGAATCTATATATATATATATATATATATATATATTATATGACGTTATTAGACTTAATAAATTACCAATACGTATGTCACTATAGGTCATACGACATAACGTTATTAGTTATACATCTATAGATTGCATATAATGATATATATATATATATATATTACGTATATATATATATATATATATATATATATTCGTATATAACTACACAAGCAGTAGGAAGCGGGTTCAATCCATATCCGAACCAATAAAATAGGTCTTAAAATAATATTTAGAAGTAATCTTATATATTTGTGTATACAAAATGATCGTCTCTCGTTACAAACTATGGATGCCTTAACATGAGAGCGGTTTCAAAGGGACATTAGAGCCATATAGTTATAAGTGAAAACTTAATCTAAGTTCCTGGATGGGATAAGTACTCCACAAAAATAAAATAAAAAAAATAAAAATAACAATATATTTTGTATATTTATGTATATTTATACATATATGTAAATATATATTATTGTGAAAAGTAAATGATGACTATATTAAATAAGTAAAGTATTTTTGTTAGTTACAAGATATGGATATAATTAAAAATTTAGTTATAGTTGCTAATATAATTATTCATTTAAATATATTTATATATTGATCTTTATATGAATAGTGGTTATTATTATTAAAATTATTATTTTTAAATGTATGGTCAAAAATATACATCTATATTTGGTAAAAAAATTAATGAAATTAAAAGTAACTAAGATTTTTAGAAAATAATAGTGATTCCACCTCATCGCTATTAAATATATTTCACGTACATATAAATAAATAGGTATATCTTTGCTATGAAAAATCCTTGATTCCATTCAGGAACTTAGATGAAGTTTTTACTTATAACCAAATATAAATATAATGTAAATTAGTAGCCGCTCTCATGTTATATATATACATATATTACCGAAAGCCGAGAATTTCTATACAAAAGTATACGATTACTTCTAAATATTATGTTATGATCATATGTATTGGTACGGACAAGTATTAAACTCCTCGCTCTATTAACGTTGTGGCTGACCCCTCTATTAACGTCGTGGCTGACCCCTCTATTAACGTCGTGGCTGACCCCTCTATTAACGTCGTGGCTGACCCCTCTATTAACGTCGTGGCTGACCCCTCTATTAACGTCGTGGCTGACCCCTCTATTAACGTTGTGGCTGACCCCTCTATTAACGTTGTGGCTGACCCCTCTATTAACGTTGTGGCTGACACCTCTATTATCTTCGTAGCGACTTAGCTACACGGCAAGTTATGATTAACGTTCTTCTACTACTAATTTATATAAACATAGCCTATACGATACGCACGTATTGTATGTATGTATACACTGTATACACTGTATACATGTATGTTAGCTATAGCTATATATGCATATAGGCCGCGGTTATCGCGTTACTAGCAGTTCCAATAGGACTTACTATACGCTACGACTCCACACATACTGCCCATGTTAAATATCCACCAGGCCGATTGATTTACCAACCGAGAATTTATCCTGGCCGAGATTTAATGTGAGCTGATCTATATGTTGGCGTGGCTTATGAAGACGGTAACATTGAAACCTATAGTACATCACGATATTGGTATCAGCATTAGTAAGCTAATATGACAATACATATGTATACATAATGATTTACTTGGGTACCACCAACTCACAAGTAATCCGTCAAGGTCATACATAAGTCAAGGGTATTATGTATATAATACGTAGTATACTAAAGTAGCAGTATATGTATTAAGATATTCAAGAGGTAAGTTTCTATAGAATAGGTATATATATATATATATACACGTACATGTGAAGGGTGTCCTACTACTCTTTGTGTATTATATGTACGTGGTGTATTATTACATATATTTAATTTATATATAATAATAATAATATTAAATAGAAATAGAACAATATATTGGGTGAAATAGAAAAATAACAGAATATAATCACTATAGTGTTATAAAATAAATATTAATAACGTATAGGAATACATCTACGGGAAAGTCTCCAATTACCGACCTCTAAATGATTATAATGATTGTAATAACTTATTCATTATTTCATTTATTTATTTGAAATTTTGTAATTAGGGTAATATTATGACAATGAATAAATAAGTTATAACAATCATGGCTATTTTAAATTTTTGATATAATTATATTGATAAGAATAAATATGGGGTCTGTAATTGGATACAAGTACTAAAATACTCATGGTAGAAATAATTGTAGTATTATAATATACAATAAAAATATCAAACATAAATAGATTTAATGAATTCACAAAACGTATATATTTATTTACTATTGAATTTAAGTTTAATATTCGAATTAAATTTATATTTAAACTTTATATTGTTATATTGAACTTTACATTAACTGAATATTAATATAACTACATATACTAAAGATGCATGGTATAGTTGCATTAATTCTGTTAATATGATATACACACAATATACGAATAATTTAAAAGTAAACAAAATATCTGTTTTAATTGGATATTATAAATCACATAGGGTCGGTATTAATGAAATTAAGGGGGTCGGTAATAGAAAAATGATATGGGAAGCTATAATTAAGATATCGTTATTAATACTTATGCATATTAAATTATTTGTATATTTTAATGAATATTTAGTTACTCTACAATATTATACATAGAATTACGTTTTATTTTAATTAATAAAGTATTTACAATGATTGAAAAAAAGTTATTATTCAATTATTTAAAAAGTAAAACCAGAATATTACATTTTATAAAATAACAATTGTAGGATTGAATATTTTGTTTTTCAATTATAATTACTATTACATTACTAACAGATTGTGTATATATGTTTCGTGTATACAATTTTTTGATATCTCTTATAGTTACTGAGCTACGGTAGGGCGTCGGTATTTAGAGTGAGTAGGTTATTGGAACCTTCCCTTATATAGTAGATGTGTATCCAATAATGAAATATAACACTGTAGATCAGTGGTTCCCAACCTTTTTTCGTCATGATACTTTTTTTGATAATTCTTAATTTAGAAATGTTCCATTACCCAATGAACAATTTTATTTTTGTATTATTAAACATTATTCATAAACTAATAATATAAATAATAATATATATATATATATATATATATATATATATATATATATATATATATATATAAATAAATATTTTTAGAAATGGGTTCATGACCTAAACAAAAAAATAAATGACCCATAGGTTGGGAACTACAACTGTAGATCAACAATAGCTACACAACGTAGTCATTGGGCCTACTTAGATGTACATATATCTACAAGATACTTATATAACTATCTGGGTGTTAAAGTGAATACAAAAGTATCGATGTGTAGCATACTTTATAAAGACACACTTTATAATTAAGAATGCCATGGTATTACTCGTTTGACTAGCGGTGGAGTTAAAGGTGAGGATAATGTTCACACTGCTATTTTATATCTATCTAAAAACGCTAAGGATAAATATCTAATATATTAGATATATCTATAGAGATAATTTATACATTTTTTTTATTTAATAGATACTTTCCTCCATCATATATATTATAAATATAATTGATTTAAATGGTGTACAAAATAGTAACAATTAGTTAATTATTTATTTTGTTATTTTATTCATTAAAATGCAAGTTTATCATCATTTATTTATTCGGTATAAAATATAATAATATATCCTACTATATCTTATAATTGTATATATTATATATTTACAGTAACAATTTCAGATACAAATAATAAAGATCAAAAAAGTAGTAAGCATTTACATGTGGTTAGGTAAGTGAAAAAGTAAAAACTTTATAAAATAACATTCTTAAGGTTAATATATAACATTTAAATAACTATAATATATAATAATAATAATAATAATAATATCAGATTCAGTTGATGACCGAGATCAAAAACCCAGGTATGGTATAGAAGTTCTATTGAACTTATCGAGATACCAACCTGCTCTTGGTAATGAGAGAATTAATACAAAATGAATAAATATAAATAAATATTTTACAATTCTATATTGTTCATTCGTGTTCTGTCTCATAAAAAAGCAATACAATAAAATTAAATATATCTCTCAATACCAAGAAATCATCATGTATATAACAATAAAATAATAATAAAATATAATAAAAATATATAATAAAATATTTAAAAATGTAAAAAGATACTAAAATAATAAATAAGTTAACCTATAAAAATCAAAGAAAACTAAAGACCAAAGGCTACAGAGATACAAAATATGTATACAATACGAACAATTTAAAAGAGCTAAAAAGAAGAAAAGATGATCATGTAAATAAAATAACAAACAATACAGATAAGGTGTAAGTGATTAAATATAACTATTTAAAAGCATGTTTTTAATATGTATTGTAAAAGTATTCAAATTCGTCAAAGATGATATGGTTGTATTTAAAGAATTCCATAGATGCGCCTTTGTAACGAATACTAAATTTATCATGATCAAATCTTATTTTTGGTATTAAGAATGTTCTATTTAACCTAAAAGTATATAAAGAGCAATTATAGGTAAATAACTTATAAATTGAACTATGCAAATAATGCTTGTTATATATTCTAAACATATATTCATAAATGGATATATTTATTATATCTTTAAATTTAAGAATGTTATGTCTTAAAAAAATGTAATCAATATTGGTTTTGTTATCAAGTTTATATATTGCTCTCATACATTTATTTTGTAAAATTTGAATACATTTTATATTGCTATGGTAAGTACTTCCCCATATAATAGAACAATAATTAATATGACTATGAAAAAAAGAAAAATATAGCATAACTAAAGTATTAATATTAAATTTATATTTATGTAGTAAACTAAGTCCATAGTAACGTTTATTTTTAATATTATTTATTTGCATTTTCCAATTACGATTTTCGTCAATTAAAATGCCTAAGAATTTAAAATTAGTTGATTGTTTTATGGCTATATTATTTATTTTGATGTTCAATTTATTTTATAGTTTAACTCTTGTGCGATGGAATAAAATTAATTTTGTTTTATCAATATTAAGAGCTAGCTTATTACCACAAAGCCAGTCACATATTAAAACTAAAGTAGAATTTATTTCATTTTCTAGATCATATAAATTATGAGATTTAAATGTTAAAGTTGTGTCGTCAGCAAAAAGAGTAAAATTGCATTTATTAGTTATATTAGGTAAATCAATTATGTACATTAAAAATAATACTGGTCCCAAAACTGAACCTTGTGGTACACCACATTTAATCGGAAGTATTTTAGAATTGGTATTATTATAGCTTACGTATTGATACCTGTTTGTCAAATAGCTTTTTAATAATGACAAAGTGATACCTCTGCAACCATATATATATATAATTTGTTTAATAAAATGTCATGATTAATAGTGTCGAAAGCCTTTTTTAAATCAATCGATATTGTGGATATGAATAATTTGTAATTTATATTCAAGTAATCGATATAATTTATCAAAGCATCACATGTTGATATAGATTTTTGAAATCCAAATTGAGAATTGTTTATTAAAGAATTTTTATCTAAAAATGAAAACATTCTTACTTTTAAAAATGTTTTAAATGTTTTCAAATTTTTTTGAGAATTGTGATGTCAATGATATTGGTCTATAATTCGAGCAATCATTTTTATTTCCTTTTTTTATATAAAATTATAACTTTAGATGTTTTAAGTACATCAGGGTAAACACCATTTTCAATGCATTTATTAAATAAAATTGATAAAATATTACTAATGGATAAAATAATGTTACGTATTAAAAAAAAGTTAAAATCATGGGAATCCGTACTATATTTTGAATCACAATTATATACAATATTTTCAATTTCTATTGATGAAACAGGCTTTTTAAAAATTGAACTCTTATTACTAGTAATATTTTCATATATATTTTTATTAGAGTATGGTGTATTTTTATTTAATTCAACACCTATATTAGAAAAATATGAATTGAACATATTAGCATTTTGTAAATCTGTTAATTTATTATCAATAATAGTTCCTGATTTTTTATTATTTCCTATAACTTTATTTAATGTACGCCAAGTATTTTTAATATTATTATTTTTTATTTTATTTTCATAATATTTTTTCTCTAATATTTTCATTAAGCAATTTTTATAATTTTTATATACATTTATTAGTGAATGATTATTTAAAGATTGTTTATACATTTTATTCTTTTTACCTCTGCATTTAATGATGGAAGGGGTTAGCCATTGTTTATCAAAAACTCCAGATTTAATTTTAACTTTTTTTAATGGACAACATATATTATATGAATTAGTTAATGTAGAAATAACATTTTTAAAATATATATGAATATCAGATTGAGTTAAAATGAAAGACCAATTTATATTAGTCAGATTATTATTAAAATTTAAAATATTTTGATCTGAATGATCCCTAATATATTTATAAAATAACACGAATATACAATTTTCTATCAATTTCAAATAATTATTATATAGATTACGTTCATAAAACACTTTATAATATAAAGTTTATATTGATATAAATACTACAAATAATTTGAGAAATTTTACAAAGTTATAAATACTACCAAGATACTAAATATGGATAATATGTAATACATAATTATTGTTAAAATAAATATTAAACATATATAACGTAGAAAATGTTAACGTGCATCCCCTTAACATACAGCTAATGTTAGTATTGAGTTAGAAGACATATGCTCGAACAATTAAACCAAATATACACATTATTTTATATATATATATATATATATTGGACAAATATGCTGGTCAATTATGTAGGTGTATGACATAGTGTTGACTAGTGATGTAAATGATGCTCAAATCTAAAGAATGATGCAGTCTCAGTCTCAGTTACCTAAAGTCTCAACTCGGCTCGGGCTCGTTTGGCTAGAGTCTCGGTTCGGCTCGGGCTCGTTTTTTTTCCAAAAATGAAAGTCTCGGTTCGGCATCAAAAACCAATAGTCTCGGCTCGGCATCAAAAGCTTGGCATCATTTACATCCCTAGTGTTGACACATGTTAGATGAACATTTATATTACTATTGTACATTGCTATGATATATGATCATGATCATAGATTTATATTATAATAAACAATATTATCTCGTGATTCAACTGGTTAAATGATTATTTATAAAGTTTTAACATTTCTTAAAAAATGATTAATAATTAGATAATAATAAAATAATAAAAAATAATTAGAATTATATGTTTATTATAATACCTTAATCTAATTAGATGCATTTAATTTAAGAATTTTAATTAATACCAAAATGTATTTGTTTAGTTTCTTGAATTCCGTCGGTTTATTTATTTACAATTTTACAGCATTCACTTTTGTTTTAATATACTTATAATCGGATTAGTTAGTCGATAACATATATGATAAGGTATACCTTACTTTAGATATAAGTGTTCAACGTTTACACAATCTTATATGTTATATATATAGTCGATAACATACCTTACTTTAGATATAAGTGTTCAACGTTTACACAATCTTATATGTTATATATATCCTATATGATATTAATTATTTTACAAACAAATTTGAAATACATATTCACATACCTTTATATCATCTCATAGGTAATTTAATATTTGTAAATATCATTATTATGTTCACTACTCGTTATGGTGTGTGTATCTAGATACATTAGCTAATATGAATATAATCACATTTATTGGAATATTTATGTTAATAAAATAGTAGTCATTCTATTCGATTACATAGAGGATATGTCATCTATAGGATATATCATCTATACACATTTGTTAGGACATATTTAACTCGTGCTATTAAATTGGCGTAACTTTACGTTGCATATTTTTGGCATGTGTTTAAACCATATTTATTTATTTTCCATTTATTACTTATTATTATATTATTGTTGCACGTCATTTTAACACATAGTAAACTATCTATCTATCTATCTATCTTATAATTATATTTCAAACATATATGCCAAATTTATATTAAGTAAACGTTTTAATAATCAGAAAGTTGCGTTGATATCATTGAGCTCTATTAATGTATTGCTAACGATCATCATTTTGCAGTTATTGTATGAACTTTATGAATGTTATATGTATCATATGTATACGAATTATTTATACATTATACATTTGATTATGTATCTTTCCATGTCCTTAGATTATTGTGAATTATAATATATCGGAGTAGTATTTTGTTAGTATTTTAAATAATAAATTATAATTCAATTCAATTCGAGCTGGATGAGGATCCTATTATACCGACATGCACATTAATGAAAACCTTAATATATATATATACATATATATATATATATATATATATATATATATATAATATACTTATACCCATATTTATACATATACCTATATATGATTATTTTAATAAATATTATTTTATTTATAAATATATGTAGTATATGTAATATATGTGTACCTATATACAATGTATATTATACATATAAGTTAAAATGCTATATAAGTTATATTAATATATATTAAATATTAAAGAATGTTTATATATATATATATTATATGTAATGGCATTGTATTGTTAGTGAATTTATATGTTAAATAAATAAACATGTATAAACATTTAAACTCGCATATATATATATAATTCTTTAACGGTAAAAATAAAAATATAACAAAACATATAGAAATTGTAGCTAATTAATATATAAAAACAATTATAGGCGATAACATATATAACATAACATGTAATAACAAAATATAAAAATATAAATTACATGTACATATATAGTATACATAGCATACCTACGTCGGTAATGAGGGTTAATAAAAGCTAATAAAACTGCAGTTATTATTTTGAATTAATTACCAAAGTAAACATTTATCTTTCCTATTCATCTTAGAATCTGCGCTACATTTGAATGTTTCGGCGAATTCTTTTGAATTTTGAATAAATCCTCGCACTCTAATATATTATTGGAATTAAATATTTTACATTTGAAAATAGTATTGTTGTGTAATATTATAATATAATTAATAATACACTACATGTAACTCATACTTATTTATATTCATTTATTTATATATATATATATATATATCATCTAATAATTAAATGAACTTGAAAGTTATTTATTGATAATGTAATATATAATATAACTAATAACAAATATTTACATAGATAACTGACATTAAATATTTACAAAAGCCCTAATATTAAAATTAAAATAAATTATAATAAATTATGATATCTAAATTGTTATGATACAGAAAATAATACAAATAAAAATAGATTAATAATTATTTAATAATATATCTAGGGAAAACAAATATGTAATATATATATATAGTACGTATTATATCTATAAGTATATATGAACCTCTGTATGTTGGGAGTGTGGATGTAGTCGTTCCCCCGATTCGAGGGTAGCATATCTCCGCAATAGAACTACGGAATAGAGTGGGGGGGAGGGGGTAATAGAGCGAGGTAGCACGTGGGCAATAGAGTGGGTTAAGGTTCAAGTAATAGAGCGAAGTAAGATTGGGGAAATAAGTCGAGGTAGGGTGGATGCAATAGAGTGAGTAGGGTTGGGCAATATAGTTTGGTAAGGTACAAGCAATTGAGCTCGGTATACTAGATAATAGACCAGTATAAATAAGTATATCAATATATGAGGGTAAAGTGACCACAATATAATAGCGGTTGGCGCAGTAGACAGAGGTATTCGTTAGAGGTAATAACATTGTCGACGAATACATTATTTAGACTTATAGATTACTTGCTTTTTAGATGATATAATATATAATATACCTATTATTATATAATATACCATATGAATATATATATTTATATTTAAACTTATCACTAAATTTATTTTTGTTGTGTCAACATATATTCTTTCCTACACACTACAGTGGTAATACCATTTATCTAATATATACATACCTACATTTAAATATTCTTGAATATATAACCATATCGCTTTTCAACAAATTGAATTACAAACGGATTATATTTTTATAGGATTCTTTATAAATTTAAAATTCAAGAATATTGACTATACACCTATTATATATATAATTTAATTATATTGAGCTATTGACCTACACACCTCTTTCAGATATATAAATAATGAGTTATATTCTTCTAATAGGAAGTAAATACTAGTTTGTCCTATACTTACTTGGATTGATACTATTAAACTTCATTCTACGCAATTTTATTAATTATTTACACTTGTTTTCCTTGGTTATATCATGAACTGTTATATTTGCATGAAGATTATTCGGAAATTTGAGAAGAAATTCTTAATATACATATATAATTACGTTAAACTATTACCTACCTGTCATGTGTATATATCAGTGTATGATGATGATTATTACGATGATGAAATACGGTTTAGTTAACATTAAAAGTGTGGCTGTATCTATATTATATATATATATATATATATATAATAATAATATATAATACGAATACTCTGATTGATAATAATGTTTAACTTAAGGTTATAAATAGGATATGTAAACCCATTATTATTTCAATATTAACGTTAGTAGGCCTATACTACATATACAATATATATAAAGCAGGACTGCTATGCGCGATTATAGGCCTACCTGTGCGTACTGAACGAAGAACAACTGCGGTATGGTGAGGTTTAATCCGGGCAGGGGTAGGTCGGAGTCGGCGGACAGCGATGTGTAAGCCTGTGTGCGATAGTAGACTGACTATAGTATAAGTATAAACTATAGGTACTACTATAAGTATTTACGTAACTAGGGGCGCTGCAACAGGAGGACGGGGAGGGGGTATGCCCCCCTCTTTTAAATCTAGGGGGACCTCCTATTTATTGGTCCCCCCCCCACTTTTACCACAACATTTATTTTAATTGGTTGGTCCCCCTACATACACAATCGTTCCAACGCCCCTACACATAACGGTACTAGTTAAACAGGTAGCCATAGCATTGTGCATTTTTATTTAATTAATAGTTAATAATAATAATAATAATAATGAATTAATAGTTTACTGCATGTTGATGCGTGTAGAGACAATTACCATTTGTATACTAGTATATAATAGAGCTCAACAAATAGACGTATCATGTGAATTGAGTGAATACAATCTAATACTGTATTATATAATAGTATATTCTAATATGATTGATTACCATGGATACCAAAGTGGTTTTCAGTGAATTAATTTATATTAACATAAGGTTATTAATAATAACAATAATAACAATAACTTAGATATGTTAGATTGTTTATAATACATTGTTTTATGCCGTATGCGGTGGAGGGTATACCGTTATAACGTAGTTAGGTGTATACACTAGTATAAATGTGTAGTGAAATTAATGAAAACCTAATTGTATCGTTGTTTTTTGGAAATTATGTATTTCATGTCCTACAAATTAAAATATTTTATTTTTATAAATGTACGACGTACAATGTACGTCGTACATTGTACGTGTCATGAACATACATAAAGTTACGTATATGATAACTAATCCTATACCTAATATATATATATAATAGCTTTTGGACCATTACATGATCTATAGGATATATTTTATATCATATATAAACTAAACTAATATAGGAATAAACCTATACAAAAATTAAAACTTAATAGGAAAGTATTATAAATAGGATATAATATGATACAATTATACTTCATTCTGCAACAATAATAATAAACAACCCTAGTTAGGACCCTGTATAAAAAATCTTATAAGATTTTTGTATAAATTAGCTTAGATTAATATTAAGATAAATTAGGTATATTAGATAAATTAGATAAATTACCTATATAATTGTTAAATTAATGTAAAAGAAATAGTTATAATTTTAATTAGAAATGATTGTTATTTTATTTTCCTTACATATTTCCATAATATTATATTTCCTATCAATAATATTTCCATATATTTCCTATAATCATTAATAATCATAATTATTATAGTTATATTATATATATATATATATATATATATATATACATATATATATATGTGATGAACGACGAACTTCACTTCAATCAATGTAAATGTATGAGTATGAGATTTTGTTAAAAACTTTATTATCAAAAACTGTATATTTCCATAATATTAATAACCTAGCAATTAAAATAGCGAGTAGATATATATATATATATATATATATATATATATATATATATATATATATATATATATATAGCTATAGCTATCTAGGTTTTCGATCTTGATACGTAAGGATAGTTAAGTTCTGAGTTTATGCTCCATATTGGATATATTACTTTAAGTCACAACATGCTAAGTATATATTTATCTAGAAGAGGAAATTAAGGTGAGTATGTCATAATCAATGACAATTAATAATAATACAACAATAGCGAGTAAACAAAATATATCAATAGGTTTTCATATATCAAATATATCATTATATGTGTAGGAGTGAATGTCAAATATAGCCTATATATAATTATAAGTCGTTGCATGTATACTAGATAATCATTGATAGTCTATAAATAGATTTGTATGTCTATGTACGACGTACATTGTACGTCGTAAGTCGTACAATGTACTTATCATATTATATGCTTTTTGATAAACCGATGAAAACGACGATTGCAATAGCCGAATTAGTGTGAATGCCTACTATATTAAGCCCCGTATAAGCCCCTAAGCTCTGTTTATGAGACTGTTCGACGGCTTATTATATGCATATATGCATGTTTATAAACATGCTTACGACGGTAACTAGAAAACCGGAGTTGATTTGAACCCCCTTTTAGATGTCTACGAGTAGGATAATGAACACAATGAATCATTAAAAGTGTATTCAGTTTTTATATACTTTTCTATTTATTTTATTATCATTATGGATTATGATCAAAATCTTCGCGATTTTAAAAATAAGCTTAGATTAAAGCTAGGCACTAAAGCCCGCGACATTCTTTATTCGAATTAGTGATTGTATAATAATGATAAATATAATATTATATTAGGTTTTAACCTATTTAGGTTAACCTACCTAATTAAATATATAATTAATATTAAATATATCAAACATACCTATTATAATCATTATAATAATGATTATTAGGTTAGTAGGTATATATAAATAAATAATAAATAAACCTATAATAAATAAATAATATTAAATTAATCCGTATATCCTACGTACGCACATCGCGCGAGTAGGTATAATTTTGTTATAATTATAATTATGATAGGTAGGTAACCTATATCTAGGAATGTTATATAACCTATAATATACCTATATATATACCTATATACCTATATATATAGATATATTTATAAAGTATTATAGATATATATCATAATAGATAATATTATAAAGGTTATAGTTAGGTAATATATTGAATAACAATAATAGTTGGTATAATAACCTATCCCAGCTAACATTAAGAGCAGCATAATAGCAGCATAACAGCATATTCTAGAGCCTCAAATGTTTACATTGTGATATTATGCTGTTATTATGCTGCTATTAAATGTCTATTATGCTGCTATTAATTTGTCATGCTATTATGATGCTGTTATGCTGCTATTATGCTGCAATTATGCTAATATTATGCTGCTATTAATTTTAAAAGTATATTATGCTGCTATTATACTGCTATTATTATAATAGCTAGAATAGCATAATATTAGCATAATGGCAGCATAATATCAGCATAACAGTATCATAATAGCATGACAAATTAATAGCAGCATAATAGACATTTAATAGTAGCATAATGGCAGAATAATAGCACAAGCTCTAGCATATGCTGTTATGCTGCTATTATGCTGCTCTTACTGTTAGCTGGGATTTAATATTATTATAATATTTATAATATTTACCTATAATCATTATATTGACGGACATTGATGTCCGTCGAATGTATCCGTTGATTGTAAAGTTCCGTTAATCCATTATAATAATCATTATTAAACATCCATTATTATAATGGATTAACGGAACTTTACAATCAATGGATACATTCGACGGACATCAATGTCCGTCAATTGTAAAGTTCACTTTATTATATTCAATATAATAAAGTGAACTTTACAATTATTGTAATATAATTATTATAATAATATTGTATTTTAGAAAAAAAGATTAACGTTACCGTTACCGTTAACGTTACGATCGACGGACATCGGTAGGCCTACATTTAATTTAATATAATTAATTGACTTGGGAAAATGATTAATGATCGGCGAACATTGATTTCCATAATTATTTAATAATATTATATTATATTAAATATATTATGATAATATAACATATAGGATAATATTAACTTTACGATCGACGGACATCGATGGCCATCGTAAAGTTCCGTTGATCCTAATTATATTCATAACAGACTGTTAAACAGTGTTATAATAAAAGAATTGTTATGATAACAATTATTTTTGAAAATTAAATCTAAGAATAGGAATTTATTAAATATTCCTTTATAATAAATTTATATTTCAAATATATTTATATATTATTATATATTTGATATTATATATCTAGAAATTTTAAATCTACTTGTTATTTAAAAGTTATATTTGTTAAATAAAAAATAACACATAAATTTAATTTCACTAAAATTTGTAAACATATTATAATAATTATGTCTGCGTGGCGCAATGGATAGCGCGTCGGACTTCTAATCCGGAGGTTGTGGATTCGAGTCCCACCGTAGATGAATTTTTTAATTTTTTGTAAAATATATTAGTATCTACTCTTACTAGCTACTCCCTACCATAGGGTATGTTATGTGGTTTTTATCGATGTCAATATAATCACAACTTTAATATTTATGAAAATATTTTACATTAACGAACTGTGTATTATGTTAATATCACCTAGTATTTTAAGAACATTTTTATAATAATTATATATTATCGATTATGTAAAAAGTGTATTTTCTGCTTATTATTGTACAAATAGTGGAGAATTAATGGTAAATGACAACGAAATTAACGTTATTTTCTTGACTTTTTTTCTATTATTCATTTTTAAATATACAATAATCTACATAAAATAAAAAAAAATCAATTAAAAATATTAATTAATAATTGAATAAAGATAACATATTAGTACCATATGCGATGCGGGGGTTTTTGTCGACGCTAATATAATACCAAGGTAATAGATATGAAAATATTATAATATTTTATATAATGTCAATTGACATTAACTAACGGTGGATAATGTTAATATTACCAATTAAGTTAAGACAAATTTAATAAAAATTAAATATATTGAATAATATTATCGATTATGTAAAAAGTACATTTTTTGCTATAGAAAAAAATGATATATATATTATTGTAATAAATAGCGTAGAATTAATGATAAAATGTTTCATATATAATTATATTATAATATATATTAATTAAAATTATGAGTGTATTAAATATTATCGTATCATTATAATACATATTCGAATATGTTAATTTAACTAAAAGGTTATTGTTTGAGTATATAGGGCGACAAGTATTAACAAATTCAGATCTATTATCACGTACCATATTTCACAGATATTTATCAGTAGTATTATATCTAATAATATATGATTTTATCATAATAACATTCGAGATAGCTATTTATTAGATTAATATCTTTTTAATAAATATTCTAAAATTCAAATACTAGGATTCAATATTCACGGAGTACTGGCTATTATAGCGAGTGCCAAATTATATCGTTCAAAACCCCCTATAAGGGTGTATACATTGAATGAACCGGTTTATAAATGTTAATTTTAATTAGTTCCACACATTATACATATACTATGAGGAATTAAAATAAAATATGTAACCACTATATTATTACCTACGTCTTTTAACAAACACTTATATTATATATTTAATAAAATATATAAATTGTAGACCTATAGGTGAACTATAGATGACACTTAATGGATAGTTAACCCTATAACGGGTAATTATATTTACGAAATAAAAATGAATAATATAATTGTATTGTTTCGTTGATCATTAAAGTAGCAGATTACGTAATAACCTGGTACGCATGTCGTCATTTTATTGAATAAAGTTAAAGGAAATAATATATAGTAATTTAATAATTTCAATGATATAAATAATGGTATTAATGTCCTTTAAATCCGTTGGTTCTAATTCATATATGTACATCGTATACTGAATATACTGTTTATATAACGTATAATCAAATAATTAAAAGGGCGCCCTTCATATGTGAATAATTATTGTTGTTTTATTATTATTATTGTAATTATTATATTTACATGTTAGGTGTGAACATTATCTGCTACTAACACACACTCGCCGACGTGCACACATAGCACTAATGCTCGCTATACATGATCGAATAACTAGGGGCGCTGGAACCATGGTGTGTATGTAGGTGTCCAATCAATCAAAATAAATGTTGTGATAAAAGTGGTGGGGATGGGACCAATACATCGGAGAAGTCCCCCTAGATTTTAAAGTGGGGGGACATACCCCCCGTCCCATGTTGCATCGACCCCTACGTATAACAGTGAGTGTATACACTTATTGTATACATATATATATGTCTATAGGCAGTGTTACTTACCTGAAAAGAGGCTTTCACTCCGGTTGCGTCCGCGATATTCTCATTCAATGTTAGCGATCCGTTTACCTGTGAAGCATCAATGACGGCGTTTATACATGCGATGTCTTATACACATACACACACACACGTACACACATACACATACACATACACACATATTGTGCGAGTGTGTTTTTATCATTATATTATTAATTGATAATATCAATAAGGTGAGGTATATACTTCCATTTAAAAAAAGACTTATAATATTATATATATATATATATATAATACTGCTTACATATGCATAAACATATACCTATCTGTATGGTTCGGAATAGCCACGACATAAGCTACAGCTATAGATAACACCCCGCTCGCGTACCACCCCAGCACGAAGTAACACCCTCTCACGTGTGTGTGACGTAACGCCTACCTGTTCGTCGTAGAGCCTGTCCACTATACGATAGCCGTTGTATTGCCGCACGAAACAGCTCGCCCTCTCGTCGTACGCGGAATAGAACTCTTTCGGCAGCCAATCGGATGTCTCGTTTCCGTTCTTGTCTACGCGGATAGCTGTTATACGGGTTACGGGTTGCGTGTTTTATAGGGGTTAGAGGTTGCGTGTTTTATAGGGTTAGAGGTTTTGTATTGTATAGGGTTACAGGTTGCGTGTTTTATAGGGTTAAAGGTTGCGTGTTTTATCGGGTTAGAGGTTACGTTATAGACACACGTGACCGACCTTGTATTTACACACACGCACACATACACATATATTTATATATATTTGTATATATATATATATATATATATTAATAAAATAACTTAAAGAAAAGTGTAAATAAGATTTTTCCATAGATATCATTAAATACTTTTAAAATACAATATATTATTTCCTTATTATACATTATGATAAATACATTATTTTAAGGCTCATTTAGGAATGATAATGCAGGTAAAAAAATCTAAGTAACACAATAATGAAACCAAAAAACCCAAAAAATCCTTCTACTGAAACAAAATTAGTTCTATCACTAGCTAGAAAAATTACTAATTACTATATCTCGTTCAAAATCCATCTATTATAATAACAAATATAGCGTTGATCTATTCTGATCCTCGCAAATTATTTAAAATGAAAAATAAATTCTCTTGATTCCAGATGAAAAAATAACTATTTACCGAACTGGTCAAATTTTCAACAATGCTCTCTTTTTAAAAATTCTTTGAAATAATATTGTAAGCATTATTGATATTGTTCGCACATCTACTCCATCCATATTCAACCCTACCACATCTATTACCCATTATATTGACTCATTAATTATATTCATTATCCCATCCCTATCTGAAGTAAATAATGTATTCACGAACTCTCACAATACCTCCCCCACTGATCCCCTATACGGGTATATACCTATATCATTATATACGTATGCTACATACGTAGTAACCACACACCTACACACACATAGGCACACGCGCATGTCTACAGTGGTAGCTGGAGGGGGGGGGTATACGAACACGACGGGTCAACACTGTGCGACAGCTCGTGACCTATTGTCTCTCCGGTAGCCGCGTAGTTTAGGTATCTGTGTTAATGAGGTCAACGGGGCGGGTGTACAGTGTGTGTACCTTGTATACAGTGTATATAGATATATACTAAGGGGTGTACAGTTTATAAAGTGTAGCTTAGTATATACTAATATATATATATATATATATATATATTACTATGTTGACAATTTTTCATATTTATTGTAAATAATTACATAGGTCCTATAAGTATACTTATATAGATTAGATAGTTTATATATATATATATACAGACACACAAGCAGTAGGACACGGGTTCGAACCTCGTCCGGACCATTACTTTATTTTATAAAATGGGTCTTAAAATATTATTTAGAAGTGATCTTATATAATTGTGTATAAATAAATGATCGGCTCTCGTTAAAACCATGGATACCTTAACATGAGAGCGGCTTCGAAGGGACATTAGAACCATATATGGTTATAAGTGAAAACTTCATCTAAGTTCCTGGCTGGGATGAAAGGACTCCACCAAATAAAAATAACAATAACAATATATATATAGATCAATTAATTATGTTTAATAATATAGTAAAGGTAAGTAATAATCTATTATTATAATAAGATTAATATAAATGACGTTATATATTTAATAATTGAAATTGAATACATACACGTACATAAACGAACATAAGCATATATAAATCCATACACACACATACATACACGCATACACACGTACGTACACAAACACACACATACGTCCACACATCTGTACACGTATGCGCTACGTATAGACTAACGCGGGATAATCCTTGTTGTAGTTGGTGCCATGAAACCATCCCGTTCCTATCGCTGTGCCGAGATCAAGTTTCATTAGTAATGAGTCATTAGTAATGACCGCCGTATAGCGTTACGCAATACGGTTAGGTAACAGTAGTAAACGGTGCGTATACGTACCGTTTACTACTGTATACATATATCTATTGAATGTATACATCTACATAACTACATAGATATACGTGTGTGTACTCACATATATAGTTTTCGTATACATCGTAAGATGCATTAATTTCGAATAAATCATCCTCCCATCTATTCAAAGAAATCTAATATTAGTAAAAAAAGTATATAGTATATACATATATATATATATATATATATATATATATATATATATATATATATATATATACATATACGTGTATGTATATATTATGGTTAATTTATATATAATTGTTAATTAACTCCAGAAAATATGTCTTATAAATGCCCCTGCAAGCATTACTATATATATATATATATATATTTGATTAAGAATAATAATAAATATAATATGATATCGAGTTTAAATACACAATACATATTAGCAGTTAAATCTATGCATTATATTATATATACACAAGCTAAACATGCTATAAACTGCAGAGTATACATAGCCCATAGGGTTTATATAGTGGTTAAAGACTCTATATAACTGTATATGCAAACCATATGACTGGACAAGACTGACAAATGATACTGAAATTAGAAATGCATTTATTGTAACAGTTAAAAACAGATTCTCGAGCCTTCAAAATTCTGATGCAGAAACTACGTTATCCGCAAGTACAAGATATACATATTTTGAAAAGGCATGCAAAGATGCAGTCAATAAAGTAATTCCGTTAAAACCCAAATTAAAGAAACGAATACCCTGGGAAACCATAAAATCTGCCAAAAACGTGACATACTTCACAAAGCAGCACAACTGAAAGAAAGCTCGCCTACACAGATGAATATCAACAAGTTTATAAATGCTCAAGAATCTTTAGTAAATTCATATGATTTATAACAACAAAATTACATACATAAAAAGATATATGAAATCCAAATGGCGGCCACAAATAAGAAATCTGCACTAGCCTGGCAAACAATAAATGAAATCAGCGGAAGAAAGAAATCAAATAAATCTAAACTAAAAGCAAACAATGATAATGAACGAATCAAACTTTGGCATACACATTTCAAAGATTTACTTGGCAAGATTATCCAATCGACAATTCATAGCAAAAATTCAGATCATACAGTGAATAATCTTGATATAAAAATTGGCCATTTCACGAAAGAAGAAGTTATGAAAGCTACACATAATATATCATATGGAAAAGCAGTAGGTTTGGACGAAATACCAGCAGAAGTTTGGAAATTAGATGATTTTAAAGAATTTCTGTTAGAATCCTGTAATCGTGTTTAGTTCCAGGAACCTATAGTAAATTGGACCAATGGATGTATCCTTCCTTTTCCTAAAAAAGGAGACATTTCCATCACAAAAAACTACAGAGGAATTACTCTAACTGTAGTCGCCGTAAAGATATATAACCTGATGTTATTAAACAGGATTAGACCAGAAATTGATACAATTTTAAGAAAAAATAAAAATGGCTTCCGAACAAATAGATCAACAACGGGACAAATACTGACTATCCGACGAATTTTAGAAGGAGTCAAATCTAAAAAACTGCCACTAACTCTACTCTTTATTGACTTTTCAAAAGCTTTTGACACGATAAATCGAAACAAGATGAAAGAAATACTTATAAAGTATGGTATACCAGAATAGACAGTTTGTGCAATTATGATGCTCTACAAGAATACTCGTTCAATGGTTCGCTCACCAGATGGAGATACACCTTACTTTGAAATCACAACTGGAGTCTTACAGGGTGATACACTTGCACAGTTCCTCTTTATAATCTGTCTCGATTATATTCTGAAGACGTCATTGGATAATAATCGAGAGCTAGGTTTTACTCTAACAGAGAGAAAGAGTAGAAGATATCCCGCTGAACAAATTACCGATACGGACTACGCTGATGATATCGCCGTAACAAATAATACTCTGAAAGATACTAATACATTATTACTGAAAATAGAATCAGCCGCCAAAGAAATTGGACTTTGCATTAACACTGACAAAACTTAATATATCAATATCAATCAGAATAACAACATGCAAATGAAAAGTATCTGTGGAAGTACAATAAATGAAGTAGAAGATTTTAAATATCTAGGAAGCTATATTAGATCAACTAAAAGATATGTTAATATAAGGATTGCTAAAGCCTGGGCAGCATTAAATAGTATGAATACAATCTGGAAATCAAAACTAAGTACAAATCTTAAAAGAAAATTGTTCAGAGCTGCAGTCGAATCAGTGCTCGTTTACGGTTCTGTAACCTGGAATCTAACAGCCTCGTTAGAGAAAAAGATTGATGGAACATACACATGCATGCTCCGAGCAGTAACAAATAAGTCCTGGCGAGATCATCTAACAAATGAGCAATTATATGACAATATTCCAAAAATTAGTAAATCTATACGCATGCAAAGGCTGAGGTTCGCTGGTCACTGCTGGAGAAGCAAAGATGAAGTAGCGAGCGACATGGTACTCTGGCAACCACAGCATGGTAACCGTTCGCGTGGACGCCCAGCGAAGACATACATAGATCAACTGCGGGATGATACCGATCTGCTAACGACATACGAAATAAAGACGGCGATGAATGATAGAGAAGGTTGGAAGAAGTATGTCATGGACTACCGAGCAAGCTCGACCTGGTAAGGTAAGGTAATAACTGTATATATATATATATATATGAAGTAATATAGTATACAGGCTATATATATATAGGTATACATCCTATAGTATACCGTACTGCCAGCTCGATAGTCAATGAAACTAACCCATGGCCAGTTAGCTTAGTGTTGTACTTAGAAAACTTGCGATTAAACTCAGCCTTGTTCAATCGAAATAGATTTAAAATGTAGCTTTCCTTTTTAATTATAACCTAATAATGAATTCATTATTATTATGTAGTGATTATCATTTACTAAAATAATACTAGGTGTTAATATATATATATATATATATATATATATATATATATATATATCCTGTTAATTCTATT
The DNA here is from genome assembly GCA_964019155.1 of Osedax fenrisi. NCBI lineage: Eukaryota > Metazoa > Annelida > Polychaeta > Sabellida > Siboglinidae > Osedax > Osedax fenrisi. The sequence goes on from OZ025242.1 coordinate 75,962,971, forward strand.
TTAGTTTATTTTATTATTTTATATACCTATTTATTGTATTACCTACTTTTATAATTTCAATATATACACTTTTGAGAGATCATTTATGATTTATTAAAGTGTCTAAATAAACTTTCATTTCAATTCAATTCAATATATATATATATATATATATATATATATATATTTGCTAATCTTTTATTATACACGTTTCTTGCAGGAAAATCAAACTGAAGTTTTACGATATAACGATATAATTAAGCTTTTACAATTTATAAATATATATCATTTAATTTATATATATATATATATAAATATATATATATATATATATATATATATATATGCACAATGTACATAGCACATATACTTTAACATCTATACATACATTACACACAAGATAAGCGCAGTATAGAAGTTACCCACCCTCTAAACCAGACGATACTGCGTAGCTATTCATTACGTGGATTACGCGTGTCTCACTTATCATATCACTTTATTGTATAGTATACATATTTCACGTGCATTAATTATATATTTATAGTATATAAGTACAATAAATAGTATTCATTCATCGCTTATCACACGAGATTGTGTAAACAAGTTATAGTATACACTATCTACTAATACAGGCTACGTATAGGTTACGGCAGTAGTCGTACATTGTACAACTATAATTGGCATTCATCATTCGCCGATAACCTTGATTAATGTAGACGTTAGGCCCTGTGTGCTAGGGTATATACTATATGTGATGACTTCGCATGACTCGGAATGTTGTTATTATCAAGAATACGTACTAGATATGTAACCATATATGGATATATATATATCAAAGATTTTCCGAATGAAAGATATAACACTTACGCGAAATCGTGTAATTCGAATTTGTATACAAAATACCATAGTGCCACCTATAGCGGGTTACTTTTAGGAACTATGCGTTGTTTATAATGTAAATTCGTACTTAACTATACACTTTTAAAATGTTAAATAATATTCTTTAAATTAATATTTATATGATGAAAACTAAGTGTTCATTACTAATATATAACAATAAATATGATATTTATGTTTTAAATGCTATAAGTATATATTTAGTAAGTAAAAGCTAATTTATATTGAATGTAATTTAATAGAGCAATGAAAACATTGTTGTATGCAAACATAGCCGAACCTAAATCTATTTCAATGATTTCGATACTACTGCTAGCAGCGGCAGGGGATATTACTAAATTACGTTGCATGCATAGGGAGTGTTATATCTTTGCTTCGCAAAATCTTTGTATATAAGTTAATAACACTTCCATTGTAATGCATGAATAGTGTTAACAGTACAATATTGAACGAAACACCCTTAGAAATAGCAGCCTTGTATGATGTATATATATATATATATGTTATAAGAGCCTATAACAAGCATCTAAACTAATACTAAATATGAAGAATCTCCTAATCCATAATCTGATCCATAACCTAATCCATCCTCGATAAAATGCCATAATGTCCTATAGGTATGTCCTATGTCATATAGTATATATATATATATATATATATATATATATATATATATATATATATATATATATATACTATAGTGATAAGTTAATGTGCTCGTATTAATACTACGGGTCAGAGGTTATCCGGTATTCGCGACAGGTAAACTCACTAATATGGGCGTATCCAATCGTGCACCCAGTGGTTAACTATTATAGCCTATAATGTATAGGCTCGTGAGGCATATCTGTTTATATAATAGACACGGTTAATCTACGTATATTAAGATAGAACATATAGAAAGCAAAATCCGAAAACAAAAATTAGATACATGCATTAGTTATTTAGCACTTTTTCCTAGAAAATTAGTATGGGGTAGATACAAATATTAACATGGGGTTAATAGGAAGTAATTTAAATAGTGTATTAATCAGTTTGTATATACCATATTTTAATAAAAAAACATACATTGTCTTATAATTATATTTATCAATTATGGTATGTCGATAAAAATGTTAACATATTTCCTGGATTTTTTGCGTGCAAATTCCTAGAAATATTTGATAAAATACGATTTATGTTTTTTTTTTATTTAGAATTTTTTTTTAAATAATAATAATTATATATTATATATACATATTAATAGCAATATATATATCACCTTATTTTTATTATTTATTAATTTACTAATTTAAAAAAAAATGATGATTAAACATTTATAATATAATTTTTTTTTAATTTTTCAATGGACTCGAAAAAAATTATTTTTTTGAATTTTTTTTTGTATCTTAAGTGTATTATTGATTTTATAATAATTTTAATTTATTTATTAATTTCTATTATATTTAATAGTTACAATTTGTTGTTGTTAAATTCTGAAGATATTACATATAATATTACATGTATTTTTTTAAATCAAATAAATCTCTTAAACTACTGAATTATGTTCATTTTTATTAATGCCATCTTAATACAAGTACACTTTCCTTTAATATTCGTCTAGGGCTTTTCTATTCTAAAAAGTACGAGCTTACCGTACATGGTAAACACAATACATATAATCCTTAACCCCAGTATACCGAGTGTTACCGATGATCCCATACTACGATCCCATCTTACTACAACGTACAATGTTAAACTACTCTACCCTATAGGTAGTATACCCTTCGTTAGTATTCACAACTACCATTACGTCTTAGTAAACTATTGATTACGCAATGAAGTAGGCCGAAGTACGGAGCCGTAGAGTTGTAATGCCGTCTCCTTATGTTAACAATAGCGCACTAGACCGGTCAGAGATGTCTAGTTTACCTATACATTTAGGTGCGTTTTCGTAACATACCACAGTACCACAGTACCGCAGTCCCACTTGAGTTTACATGTATAAGCATACAGGTGGGACTGTGGTACTGTGGTACGTTACAAAAAACGCTTGCTAACTTGGTAATGTGGTACTGTGGTACGTTACGAAAAACGCTTGCTAACTTGGTACTGTGGTACTGTGGTACGTTACGAAAAACGCTTGCTAACTTGGTACTGTGGTACTGTGGTACGTTACGAAAAACGCTTGCTAACTTGGTACTTTGGTACTGTGGTACGTTACAAAAAACGCTTGCTAACTTGGTACTGTGGTACTGTGGTACGTTACGAAAAACGCTTGCTAACTTGGTACTGTGGTACTGTGGTACGTTACGAAAAACGCTTGCTAACTTGGTACTGTGGTACTGTGGTACGTTACGAAAAACGCTTGCTAACTTCGTACTTTGGTACTGTGGTACGTTACGAAAAACGCTTGCTAACTTGGTACTTTGGTACTGTGGTACGTTACGAAAAACGCTTGCTAACTTGGTACTGTGGTACTGTGGTACGTTACGAAAAACGCTTGCTAACTTGGTAATGTGGTACTGTGGTACGTTACAAAAAACGCAGCCTTAAACTATAGAGCTATGATTATGATACACCGTCGCGTATGTGCTGTACTAACACTGAACTGTGTACCTATACTTTTAGGTGTAGTAGTAGTAGTAGTAGAGATAGTAGTAAAAGTATACTTTTTACTATAGTAGTATACTACTGACCTATAGGTCAGTAATTATACACCTACGACGTAGGTCCTACGTTAGAGCGTCTTGAAAAATATAAAATGTTCAGATAATTTATCGCTTCAATAAGATAATATTAGAAAACATGTAATATAATTCAATACAAAAAAAAATTAACTTAATTCGTTAAATATTGAATAGTCAATATGACTTTCAATTTTAACATAGGATTGATAGGAAATCTTATAATGGAGTAGATACAAAATTAATTCAATACATTTTTTATTATACTTCCTATTAATGAATTTTGTCATACGATATATATGTACTAGAATTAAATATTATTAACAGAATAGCAGAAAAAAAATATTGTACATAATAATTTCTTTATAATTTTATCATTTCTAGGATTGAACTTTTTATGTTTATTATTTATTGAATATTTTTTATTTTTTGTTTTTAATCAAAAATAAAATTCAGATCAAGTTTATTATATTCTTAATAAATGTATAATATATATTTACTATATATGATTATAAAAAAAATTTGTTTAAATATTTTTCTAGGAATAATTTGAATTTTAATGATTTCTATAGAAAAAATAAATATTTTCAAGGAAAGATGAAAAAAAAATTTCTAGGACCTAGTCAATTTTTTTTTTTTTTACCATAATATAATTTTAATTATCATTGACCGCAAATAAAATTTTTTTATATTATATTTTTTTCTAATTTAAAAAAATAAAAATATTTTTAACTATACAAAATTTAAAATCTGAATTTGTTAGATCCATATTTTTATTTAAATATACAGTAAAACCTCTCTATAAGAAACCTCTTTATAAGAAAATTGTTCGCACATTTGGTTGGAATTCAACCTTTTCCACATTAAAAAACCTCTTTATAAGAAAATCTTATAAGAAAAATATAAGAAAAACCTCTTTATAAGAAACTTATTGTATATAAAATATAAAAAATAATTATATATAAGTAGTAAGTATAAGTATTGTATATTGATAACAATTATAGAAATTAATTATTATATAAGATATTTTTTTTTCTTACAAATATTTTATATTACATAAATAGCTCGAAATGAATTAAAATGAATTAATAATTGTTATTGTATATCCATAAATTTATTAAAATTTATTAATAAATGTTATTATATTCTTAAATGTATTGATGATACAATTTATTATATTATACAATTAATTGTTAAATAATAGATTATTATAAAATTCAATATATTATATTCATCAATGATGATTCATAATTTATAATTGCTAATGTAAATCTAATAAAATGTAATTATGTATTAACATGTCTAAGCGCAAACAATACATTATACATATAAAAACAGTATACAAAATAAATACACTATATATATAACCTACCTATAGGTTATATATGCATTTTCAATTATAAATTAATTCTTAAAATCATTGGAAAAGTAAAAACCTCTTTATAAGAAAACCTCTCTATAAGAAAAAAATGACTGAAAAAAAATAGTTTCTTATAGAGAGGTTTTACTTAAGTCTCTTAAATGCATATTAAATATATAATTAAATTAGAAGACGATATAAATGAATTAGTTGTCAAGGTAAAACTAAAGATAAATAAATGCTACGCATGCGCAGTCAATTTAATTATAAACAAGTATTTTTTACGATAAAATGTTATTAAACACCAAATTGACAACTCAATTGAGTATAACACAATTTTTAGTTGTTACACTACTGTTTATATATATTATATGTTTATAGTTTTTACTGAAGCAACATATTTAATGACTGACGAGCCACCCTAACCTACGTGCATGCACCTACTTGGGTTTAGAGCCCAGCGTGGTTATCTAATACTAACGGGAGATGTTTGTTGTTGTTGGATTATAATCACAACTATGACGTAACCATATTTAGTTATTGTCACGTGACCTATATTTACCATTATAGTTATTGTTCGTTAATATTTCGTTTATAATTATTTAGTTATTATTATTAATTATAGTTTGAATTACTATATATATATATATATTATATTTATATAATTATAATTATATAATATATATATATATATATATATATAGGTAGATAACATACATTTTTAGAGTATTCATTTAGATTCTTCACTATGGAGTAATAATCCGGAGTAATAATGTTTTCTTTTATATTACGAATCTGTAGTAATAGTATTAGTAGTAGTAGTAGTAGTAGTAGTAGTAGTAGTAGTAGTAGTAGTAGTAGTAGTAGTAGTAGTAGTAGTAGTAGTAGTAGTAGTAGTAGTAATAACCTTGTCGATAATTTTCAGCTTAGAATCTTCATCTACCCATTCTTTTTCATAGATTAATTTAATAACTTTAGCTTTAATGTTAGAAACCATACCTTTAACCTGTTATTTAAGTGCGTGTATATATAAAGTGATTATAGACATTATCACGGGAGCATAATAATATCCTTAACAATTATGTTCATATGGCATGAATCATTCTATAATGGTATACGTTTTCATAGTTATTAGTTGGGATACAAATGATTACGTCTTAATGTTAGTGTTCACTTCTCCAATACAAAGTGTTACTATTGATTGCAACTTTAGTTATATCTACACAGTTAAAAAAATCCCATTCCTACGACGATTTTATTATAAGAATCGGATTAAAATTGGAAAAAAGATTCTTGTAAAGTTTGTTTAGAAAACGGTTCTCATAGGAATCGATTTAAAAGCGATTCTCATTAAGACACTCAGGAAACGATAAAAACGCAAATAGGAATCGGATTTGTTTAACTATGTACCGGTTAGATGTTACATTAGTTAGTTTAAATAACACTACATCATAATATATGTACTATACTATAGTACATTATACTATACTATTCTAACAGTGTATACTATACTATACTATACTACTATAGTATGAATTACCTTCGTTTTCGTATCGAATCCGATAGTGTGGTTGATTAGTAAATAATTGAGATCGTGTCTAAAATACTCCTTAGTCTTGCTTAAACAGAATTTCCAATGTATTTTATCTTCCTGTACGAGGTAAGTGAGCATTATCCGTACGATATTGTTGTACTATTGTTAAACTATTTTTTATTTATTTGTTTTATTATTTCAACTTGACGCATATAAACGTCCATCGTTTTCAACCGAGTCAATAAACCTTACTATTATTACACTATGTTCACGATATGCAATGCATGATTGAACACGTTTTATAATATGAAAATTAAGTCGGTACTACGCGGGTTAGATTTAGGGATGATTCTATAATATAGAAACTTCAATTTCATAAATACTTAAATTAACTCCAGAGTTAACAATATACGATCAATAGGGTATATATATATATATATATATGCATCGTTCAAGTGTGTACATTGGTTATATGGGATGATACATATGCATGTTTGAAATTAAAACAATAAAGGTTTAGTACACTCAAGGGTCTGTTCAACCCATATGGGGCATGGGCAACCCTGAAGATTCCTTTTTTTTATTCTTATAATTACTTATAGTGATCACTTATTCGATGTGATGGTTAATATTATTATGAAAAAAAATGTTTAAATATCTTTAAGAAATACAATTGTTATATAATATGTTATGCATATGGCATTATTAAGGTTAAATACCTCGAAAGCCTTCTGGTTATTTTATTTGTCCGTTTATTATTTTTTTTCTTATAATGATTACAATAATAAAATGTATCTTATCTTATATTATATTATATATATATATATATATATATATATATATATATATATATTGATACTATTTATAATAAAAATGTATTATATATTGATTTATATTAATATTTATTTTAAATGGGTATCTATAGGTATCCTATTTAAATATATGTGTTGTTGCAACAACAAATTGCATGCAATTTGTAAATTAAGTGATTATTAATTAGTTCTATTACAAAACAATGAAATAATTATTTATATACAAATATTTGTCTTGGATTAATTTTCACGTCCCCTACACACAAGTTATATATAAATTATAAATAATCTAAATATAAACTATATATATAAACCTCGCTTCTTTCAAAATACGATGAATCCAGATATAGTGTGTATTTCACGATCATATTCATAATCAAGTAATTCTTTATTACCCTGTTTGATAATGTTGACATAATGATTAGTATAATGTGTTATATTATAGGATTTATATATATATATATATATATATATATATATATATATATATATATATATATAGTTATACTATGACAAAGCTAGAAAACGCAAATTTCAATTCCAATACGTGCGACGATTAATAAAGGATCGAGAACGTGTTAGAAATATTCCTTTTTCTTATTAGTCTTAGATAATATATATATATATATATATATATATATATATATTTATATTAGTAAATACGTTATATATAAACTGGAATGTGTGTCCTAACATTACTAACCTAGAACTACTATTTAGAGATATTTAGAGTTAAATATACATATATATATATATATATATATATATATATATATATATATCTTCAGGTAGCTATTGTTTATCAAGAACTTATTAAACATTAATGTTATTAAATTTAATAAAAACACAAGAACAAAATATGTTACTATTTGTTTTGTATTGTCCCTCACAGTTATTTATAACATGTATAAAAGTCTATGACTTCTTGCGGGGATCCATTTATATCCGCTATTATTATACGTGTTCGCTTAATCAATATTATTAAATTATGATATATATATATATATATAACCCATGGGAATTTATAAAATAGTTCTGCTTTTAATATGGCTAGATATTATTCATTATCTATAATATTAATTTATAAATTTATTAATTAAAATATTAATTAATATTAACTATAGGTCTAAATATTACACATTTAGATACACTAATAATATAGTGTATACATATTAGTAAATATGCTTCTATAATATAGTATAGTATATCATATTGTACATACTTCTATTTGGATTATAATATAAAAATATATATATTTAAAGAATATTCGTTAAAGTATTTAGATTTATTTATATATATATAGTTGTACGTATAATTTATAATTTCCCCCGTAAGAATATTTATGTTATCTTATGTGTATATAATTATTTGTATATTATTAGTATGCATATTTACAACGTCGGGGAAAGTAACCTAATATGGACACTTTAACAATTAATGGTCTGAACATTTTATGACTCAATATTTTTATTCAAAAATTACAATATTTTAATATATTATGATTATAGATATTATTAAGATTAAAATGTTATTTAATCTTTTTATTCAATAGATAACGGAGGTGTCCGTATTCGGTACCCATGTCCGAATACGGACACCATATGTTATAATACGGAAACCCTATATACCACTAGATAAACTATATAGTATTGATGAATCAATCAGATACATTACAATTACATTATTTATAATTAATTTTATGAATAATTAATTATAATTTAATTAGTAGTTAATTAAAAGATTTTTATTATTTTTTTAATTAATAATACAAGTTAAGTATCTAAATAATATTTTTTTTTAGATTTAGCTTCATTGGAGCTTTAATATTATAACGCACGCATTTTTATGAAAATCAGAATAGTTCACACGCTGCGCGATGATTGGTTATAGGGTGTCCGTATTAGGGATTTATATGACCCCTAGATATATGCTTATAACTTAAGTAATATATGATAACAAATATAGAAATATATATAATGTTCAGAATGTTTTAGTTTTTAATAATATATTGTTATATTTTATATCGATGCATTTGTATATTATTGAGAAGGTTTTAAGTTGACATTTTTTTTCATAAATTTAATAACTTAAACGAAATCAATTTATTGGATATATCAGAAATATTTTGTATAATTAAAAAATAAAAAATACTTATTTAGACTAGTTTTATAATTATAAATATTTTATTTATTAAAATTTTTTTGTAGGATTTATGGTTTCTGAGATAACGAGAGTGTCCTTATTTGTCCTAATTCGGTTACTTCCCCTATAACTTCTTCTAATGTCCTATATATTAAAGTTAAAGTGGTCTAATGGATAGAACTTATTGTTTATAACTATGATTATTGTTATCAAAACTGGATAATAAAATACTAATAAACATGTTCATACAAAATGTAAAACAATATAGTTTAATTTATCAACATTTAATTCTATTTAATTATAACGGATCATATTTTCAATATTTTGATATTTACATCTAATTTTACATAAATCTTTATCTTTAATTTCTCAAATATACTGATATAATGACTACAATTACAATAGTATCGTATATTTAATTTGTTATTCAGTCCACATAATTGTTAGTTAATATGATAATGATATATATATATATATATATATATATATATATATATATATATATATATCATGTGTATGAATTATATCTATGCAATACATATTTTTTTAATATATTATATTACCATTTTATAATAAAAATATATTACAAATTTGACAATTATTTTGAGACATGTCTGACATTGTAATTGTTAGCGAATATACATATTCGCTAAAAATAAAATTTTAATAAATAAGTTGCTACAAACTATTATAAATATATTCTTTTTTTGTATCTAATAGAATTGAATCCTTTTTATACATATTTGAAATATAAAATGTTAAAAAGAGAAAATTTGAAAATTTATAAAATTCACATATTTGATCTCACATTTCTTATTAGATTTTCAATAGTTAATAACTTTAAAATTATTACACAAATCTTATTCTTTTACACAAACCACATTCATAATATTTCAATATTACATTTACATACATCTTTAAAGTTGATATACTGCCCCGTCTAATTGAAGATTTACTACAAAATGTAAAACACTATATAATATGTATATATGTAAAATATATCTAAAAATATAATATGTGTTTCATAATATACTCATCCTATATATATATATATATATATATATTATATTATGTTAATTTCTTTTATATAAACCCTTATTAAAGAAAATACTTGACGAGATTATAAATAAGTATTCTAATCTATATATATATATATATATATATATATATAAAAGAGAATTTATAATATGAATAAAATATGTTTTAAAAACATAATTACACGCTCTATCGTAACGTATGACGTACGCTATTGTCGTATACCGATGTCTATACCCCGTTACCCCATACTTGGCGAACTCTGCGTTACGTAACCCACACACGTGATACTATGACGTCACGCGATAACCTGTCGGGCGTGTTGCCTAGCAACGCGAACAGTCGCTCGAAGTACAGCAGATTACTGGTGTCCACGTAAACGGCGGTCGACCTATCGTACGGGCCTGCCCCTGATAGCCGTAGCGCCTCCGAGAAGTACGCCGACCAATCGAAACGCTGTAAACGTGTCACGTGATATCGCGTTATTACGTAACCCGGCGTTCGCAGTCGTTACTACATTATGATATCGTTTAGTTGTCGATATTTATTATTAATAAGCGACGATATGAGTTAAGGTAGTGGTTTTGACGAATTGAATGTTGTACAGGTGGACAAGTGGATAAGTGGTTACGCTACCGTTGCATCTACGTAATGTATCACCTAACCGTCCACTTGTCCACCTGATAAACTCTCCTGCTACGTAAACCATACCCTAATGAACGAAGGTACGAATAACGTATACCTAACGTGTAAACCTTATTATATAAATCTAATTATTAATATACAACTAGGGGCGCTGCAACAAGGGGGGGGGGGCTGGGGGATATGTCCCCCCACACTTTAAAATCTAGATTGACCTCCTATGTATTGGTCCCCCCACTTTTACCACAGAATTTATTTTGATTGGTTGGTACCCCCCCCCCTACATACAACATCTTTCCAGCGCCCCTAGTTACAACTATAACTCTACCCATAGCATAAGTAATGTGGTATACTTGTACGCATACAATATGTTTGTATACATTATGTAACTGAAATTGCGTTCTATTCAAAAATATATACTACAATTATATGATGTGAAAATCGACTGAATAATTATTACAAAATTAAAAATGTAAAGACTCGTTGCTAGTCTAGTTTGATATCAGAACATCGTGACGTCATAATGTAAGATGCTACTAACTTTAGATATTTCCTCCATATTCGAATCATTAAATCTAGTAGTACCGATATATTCACCTTCGCGGTACTGTATCTGTTTCAGTGATTGATTCGGTGATTATAATTAAAAACAACTGACTCAGCATATATATATATATATATAGTAATTAATCATCATTTATAATTCATCATCAATACTAATCATTAGTTTTGATAGATAACACATTAAAAATGATAATATACATATATATATATATATATATATATATATATATATATATATATATATATATATTATATATATATGTATATATATATATATATATACATATATATATATATATATATATATATATATATATATATATATATGTATTTGTATATGTAGTATTATTATATATATATATATATATATATATATATATTATATATATATGTATATATATATATATATATATATATATATATATGTATTTGTATATGTAGTATTATTATTATAGTATTATATAACTAACTTTAAATAGCTTATCTGTAAACTCTATCACATCACCTATATGCTCTCTATCGGTGTCCACATCCACCCCGAACTCCGTGTAGATATCTTCGATGATGGTCGTGTAGTCTTTCACGTTGACGGCGTAATCGTCGTAGAAATGTTCGGCGTCTTTCGCTATTTCGGAGGGCGTGACCTTGAGAACGATACGTAGACATGTATTACCATCCGTAGAGTATTTTATACGATAAGTTATGTAACCTATAGGTTATGTAACAGGATGTAATCCGGTGACTACATAACATATTAATCACTTCATTTCTAAAGTATTGTTTACCATTATAAATATTTAATCCTTATAAGTATGCATATATATATACATATATGCATACATATATATATATGGATACATATATTTACTTACATATTTATAATAATAAGTATCATTTATTATAATTATTTTGTTTATATATCGTATACTAAATAAAATTAGAAGTGATTCAATATATCTGTCCTCCTGAAGAACTTTATTATGTTAATAATATTCTATTTTTCTTGACCAGTTATAAATATATATATATTATATGTACATACATATATATATATATATATATATATATATATATATATATATATATACGTGTTACCACTAACCATAAGATGATTTATACCCGTGTCGTCGTCTAAAGCGATCGCCAGGTAGAAGAACGCCGTCACCCCAATATGTTCTAGCGCAGCCATGGTTACCTCGAGGTTGGTATCGTTGCTAGGCAACGCTATCGGCCAATAGCGGTAAGCCGCCAGTATGTTTTGTATAGGAGAGGTGTCGTATGACTCATCGGTCACTGTTGCCATGGAGATGTTACAATAATGCGTGACGGGAACGAAAGGAAGATATATAAAGAGAGGCGATATAGGGAGGGATATAGATATAGTGAGATAGAGAGGGAAGGTAGATATGAATATTGATAGGGGTATGGAGAGGGAATGAGAGGGAGAAAGGAATGGTAGGGTATGGAGATGGGAGAGGAGGTGAAGGGAGAGGATGAGAAGAGAGAGTATACATAGGGAGAGGGGGAGGAAGAGAGATAGAGAGAGAGAGGAAGATAATCAAATGAAGAGTTAGATGTAGGGGAGAGGTATTCCTCGATATTTACTTGTGGACATGCAAGATTCGTAGAAAGTTTTCATCTTAAAGATTCCACCAGCTTCTTTTGGCGTATCCTTTTGTTCCAGTAGGTCTGAAGACATGTTACAATTAATATCTATATATATATTCGGCTAAACATACTTTAATTAGGTGGTGCGCGGCGGGCTCGTACGCCGAGGCCGCAGGCCGAGCCGTCCCCACCTCGACGTTAACGGATAGGAAAATAATTTTTTTAAATTGAGGTGTGATTTTTTTTCAAAATTTTTCAAAATCTCTTGCCCATAAAAGTCTTTTTCCGTCAAAAATCTCAACAAAGCGTATACTTAAATTCAAATAATGCTCGATTTGAAATTTTTGTTTGCCAATGTATACATATGAGGTTAGCTACCCGAAATATATTTAGGAATACTTAGTATGCGCACACTCATTTTCATCTACGGGCAATATTTCTGGTAGTATTTTGGGTTTTTATGGTTACAATTTAATATTTAATATTTTGTATAAATTCAAATAATTAAAATTCGCCGTAAGGAAAACGTAAGGAAAACGTCTGGAGATAAAGTGGGGCAGCGGGGGTAACATGCATGATTTACTTTTTTGAATATGTATTTACGTGATACCAATAATCGTTAAATAGTGTCATTTTTTGATCGATTTACGTAATCGAAAAATTTAAATTCTACGCAAATTTTTAATAACAAACATTATCGTGGAATATTTTATCGTAAATAATTTCTTAAAAATGAGTTTCTTTAATTTCGAATACATTACGTAGATTTACGAAATGGTACTTCCGGTTTGAATATCTAAATAAAAATTGGTAAATCGGAATTTATTTACCCATATTATTGAGAAAAAGTTTAAGAACGAGTAAAATCGAATTAATATTTTTTACGATACGAGTTTATATTAATTATTTCCTATCTACGCCATGTAAACATAAATTATTAAACATAGGTGATGTACAAAATCAAAATCTACAATAATTATTAGATTTCAATAATTTTAACTTAATTAAATAGTTAATTAAAATACAATATACTTGGATAAATTGTGACTTATTATGTTTAATATTCTTCGAGCTACGGCCGAAAAAGTGAAAAATACATGATTTTAGAATAGTCTATTTGACCGACTTCCGGTAAATTTTTCGTATAAATTATGAATTCATCAGATTAGGAGTACAAAAATACATGTAATAAAATCAGAAAAATCATGAAAATATGAATAATTTGGTTTCCATCTCTGTTTTAATATTTCGCCAAATGTCATCATATATATCAAAGGTCAAAGAAAAAAATATATATTTATAAAAAAATATTTTTTCTAAAATCTATTCTATAATTATATATGCATTACATACCGAGTGAGTCTATACAAATATATATATATATATATATATATATTGATATTTTTAGTTATATTTATTGTCACTTTTGTTGGGTTAAGTTTTAATATTGGTAGATTTTTTTTAGCTGCATTACTTCCCGTGTGAGCCTATAAATCATATTCATTTATATTGTTATTTTCACAGTTGTGGTTAGGTTGGGTTAAGTTTTAATTTGTGTAGGTTTTTTTTAGCTGCATTACTTCCCGAGTGAGCCTATACAAGGATATTTTCACAGTTGTGGTTAGGTTGGGTTAAGTTTTAATTTGTGTAGGTTTTTTTAGCTGCATTACTTCCCGAGTGAGCCTATAAAAGCATATTCATTTATATTGTTATTTTCACAGTTGTGGTTAGGTTTTTTTTAGATGCATTACTTCCCGAGCCTATACAAGGATATTTTCACAGTTGTGGTTAGGTTGGGTTAAGTTTTAATTTGTGTAGGTTTTTTTTAACTGCACTAATTCCCGAAGGAGCCTATAAAAGCATATCTATTTATATTGTTATTTTCACAGTTGTGGTTAGGTTGGGTTAAGTTTAAATATTGGTAGGTTTTTTTTAGCTGCATTACTTCCCGAGTTAGCCTATACAAGGATATTTTCACAGTTGTGGTTAGGTTGGGTTAAGTTTTAATTTGTGTAGGTTTTTTTAGCTGCATTACTTCTCGAGTTAGCCTATACAATTATATTTTCACTGTTGTGGTTAGGTTGGATTAGGTTTTAATTTGTGTAGATTTTTTTAGCTGCATTACCTCCCGAATGAGCCTATAAAAGCATATTTATATATATTGTTTTTTTAACAGTTGTGGTTAGGTTGGGTTACGTTTTAATTGTTGAAGGTTTTTTTTAGCTGCATTACTTCCCGAGTGAGCCAAGGATATTTTCACAGTTGTGGTTAGGTTGGGTTAAGTTTTAATTTGTGTAGGTTTTTTTAGCTGCATTACTTCCCGAGTGAGCCTGTTATTTTCACAGTTGTGGTTAGTTTGAGTTAAGTTTAAATATTGGTAGGTTTTTTTTAGCTGCATTACTTCCCGAGTGAACCTATAAAAGTATATTTTCACAGTTGTGGTTAGGTTGGGTTAAATAATTTTACTCATTAGTAATAGTAGACCAAAGTAGTTAAAGTTTTGTTTTAATAAATACATTATGAAATTATCATTGTTTTTTTTTCATTAAAATAAAAAAAAGATAAATAACGGCCCACTGACTGCTAGAAAACATTATATAAAAATCTAAAAAAGACCCAATAGTCTCAACTAACCCATTACACCCACATCTAAAATAGTCTCATTCACGGGCAACGCCGGCCACCCACCCTAGTATATATATATATATATATATATATTAATGGATCATTTATTTAGTCATTTTATCAGTCATTTTCACGTGTCCAATTTATATGCTATAGATAAAAAAGAGGTGAATGTAATAGTATACTATAATGTAAGATGTAAATCCCATATATGGGGTAACAATCATACATTATGGTATAATAATTAAATATGTTGAGCTAATTTATGTATATATATACATACGTGTATATATATATATATATATATATATATACATATATATATATATATATATATATATATATATATATATATATATATATATATGTGTGTGGGTATGCAGATAAGTAACACAGTCACTAGCTTGAAAGCGATATATCCCGTACTCGACTCCATCAATGATACACACACATACACATACACACACGCACACACACATGTATATAGCTATAGTTATTGTGTTTAATCTACGCTTTAACGAGTTTAGCCCATTTTTTTATATATACATACATCATTATATAAGTCACTTTTAATATTATATTAACACAGTTGCGTGTACGGGGTTTGAACCCGTGACCTACGTATTGCCTACGTGCCTTAGTTTGCTACTAGGGGGCGCTGCAACAGGGGGGGAGGGGATTATCCCCGCTTTAAAATCTAGGAGGACCTCTTATGTATTGGTTGCCCCCCTACTTTTACCACATACTGTATTTTGATTGGTTGCCCCCCTACATACACACCATCGTTCCAGCGCCCTCACCAGCTACCTAGCAAGTTTTATAATATATATATATATATATATATATATATATGTATATATATATAGATGATTAGGCCGTATACGGTCTATCTAGTCATTATAATGACTGCATATATACAGTGTACATCGTATAAGGTGCACGGCGCCACCTATGGGGCCGGGGCGGCGGTGTAGTATACTATTGTACTATAGTAACATTTAAGTTTGGCGTCCACGAAGTCCAGTATGATACCGGTACCCTCGTAGCTCCCCCTGCCGGCCAGCGGATGATGTAACTTCCAGTTGGCGCACGCGTAAGCGTAGAAATCGTCGCACGGGTCTTGCGTAGCGTCCAACGACGTCAACAGGTGACCCGCTGTCAGGTGGACATCGTGTTAAGCGCAGCTATTAGAGTAATGCAGCGACCGCAGCCAGATATATAAATATATATATATATATATATATATATATATTGATTGATTGATTGATTGAATGGTTGATTGAAAGTTTATTTATAATAGTATATATCAAAAGTATATATATATATAATGCAAATAATAGATTAGGTAAAACAATAAATACATATATATATATATATATAATATATATATATATTTATTAAATATATCAATTCAATGTTATATACAACATTGTTATTAATACTGTACGACGTAGTACGAGATACTACGACGCGATATAACTAAAGTGTATTATATCCCTCGCACACATGCACACACACAGGCACGAACACACACACATGCACAGGCACGCACACACACACACACAGGCACGAACACACATGCACAAGCACGCACACACACGAACGCACACGCTCACACACATACGCACACTCACGCACACATATGCACACACACACATAGGCACGAACACTCACATACCTACACACGCTCACACACACAGGCACGAACACACACGAACGCACACTCACATGCACAAGCACGCACACACACACACACGCACACTCACACGCACATACGCACACTCACGCACATACATGCACAAGCACGCACACACACGAACGCACTCACACACACGCACACGCTCACACACATACACACACGCACACACACACGCACACGCTCACACACATACGCACACTCACACGCGAATGCTCATCACATACCCGCTACGATACAAGTGTCCGTAGTACAGGTGTCCGGGTACAAGTGAGCGATACTGTTCCTGCGCCCTTCCACGTCGGTGAATAGGCCGCCTGCAGGTTACGATGTGATGATGACGGGGTGTTATGTAATGATGAGGGGTGACGCAATGAGAGGGTAATGCTTAATGAGAGGGTGTTACGGGGTGATAAACGGTGTTACGCAAACACACACACCATGGTATAGTATGACCTATAGGTCATATATATAGGTTATATATGACCTATAGGTCATAGGTTATAACCTACATACCATAGTATAGTAACAATCCATTAACACTATAGAGATATATGTCTTCGCCTACCGCTAAACCCTATAGAGATATATCTCTATAGGGTTATATAGAGATATATATACCCTATATATAGGGTTAAGGGATTGTTACTATACTATTTGTTGGATGCTGGACCAGCATTACTGGTTATCGATTGTGAAGTCTAGTGCATGTGTGAGAAGAAGGAGGAGGAGGAGGAGGAGATGGAGGAGGATGAGGAGGCACTAAATACACATGTAATTATATAACCTACAACCAGACGTGTATGACTCATAGTTAGTATGATGTAGTACAGTGTGTAGTACAATGTATAATCTAGTACTACGTATATGATAGTAGCGATTATAATCGCTGATGAGCAGTCACTACAGATCACTACGTATTACTATAGCGAGGAGAGCTACGGGTATACTACGTGTACTACCGTATAAGGTATTCACACTCCGATACTAAGTTAATAAGTACGCGTGAACAACGAGATGTATGTAGACAACAGTGTTATCTAAGATGAGTCATTGTGAACGCGATTAGTTCGATGGAGTAGCGTCATAACTTTATTTATCCTCATTCGGATAAAACATACTTATAATAATGATGACGTCAGTAATAGTATGCGTGTATTGTTCCTAGTGGGTAATGTATATAATAGTATATATACACAGATATATATATATATATATATAGATATATGATTTAACTACATGTTATAATCTATAGTTAGATACTGTCTGACGTAGGTTGGATAAGCTAAACCTCCAGGATTTCGATATCTACAATGTGGTGTATTTGTCAATTTAAAAAAAAGTACAATTTTGTAAACAAAACAAAATAAACACATCATAAATATATATATATATATATATATATATATATATATATATATATATGTATACACATATATACATGTGTTTATATGCATATTTGTACAACGTATACGTTTTATATATGCTACAGGAGGATGTTTACGTAAACACAAGTAACGAATAACAAATAACAATTTATTATTACATAATACTACGTAATATTACATACTACATACTATTATGTAATCTTGCATAACGAATACAGTTTACATAACGGCATAACGCCTAAACGCGCGTCATATCCTCAATAAAACCTACGATAAACGCGCGTCTCCGCATCGCGCTGTGTTAGATAATCGTGCCGCCTCCTCCTCCTCCTCCTCCTCCTCGGCGTTAATTACGTAATACTAGTTCATTACGTAATACTAGTTCATTACGTAATCCGAGTTCATTGCGTAATAATTACGTTATTTTTTTATAATTTATTTTTTATATAGCAAAAAATGTGTATCCAACTTGTTAAACTTCACGAGGCTGTCGTGTGACCTTAGATTAATAAAAATAAAAAAAAATGTGTTCGCTTCATTTTAAGGGTATATTTATTAAGAAAAACATAGTCCAACGTTAATCTGTTAATTGTCAATATTCTATGATCGCCCCTAGCGCATGCGTGGACAACTAACCGTGATGCACGAGCACTACCAGTACGCAGTACACGATAGACAGCGACAGTAGCACTGACAGTACCACTATAGCTGTTCGCTGTTTCCGACTCCGCTCGTGCGACTCCGTAATATGGCCACCGCCGCTGTGGACGGTAATACGGACCACGTGACGTTGGTAGATTACACGGAGAATACATGATTACATATATATATATATACAATCGTATATATAAGAGTACTCACATAATTATTAGAGAGTTATACATATACACTGTTAACAATTAGGGTACAACGAGTGCCTTTTTAGGGTGTAAGTAGTGTCCCCGTAGCCGTACCCTAATTAGGGTATAATTTGAATTAATACGATCAGTAAACTACAAATAATCAAACTGTACCCTACAAAATGTACCCTTAGCTGGTTTTACCCAAATTATATGATACCGTGTACCCTAATGCAATTGTATGATATGTACCATAATTGAATTGCATGATATGTAAATATAATAATCACGTATCCTAATATTAAAATAGTTGTACCCTAATAAATATATAGAGTGTACCCTAGTGTATTTAACAGTCAGGTACCCTAATATTTAACATATATATACCCTAATAAATATACATAGTGTACCCTAGTGAGTTTTAAAAAGTCGTGTACCCTAGTTAGGGTACATGTCAAATTATGGTGATATTTTAACTATATGTACCCTATAAATTGAATTCGATGTACCCTAATTTTTAATAGTATATATATATATATATATTTGTATATTAATAGCTATCTGATAGTTATTTATGCATATCACTACTATTAGTACGTTCAATAGACGTAGCTTGCTAATATAGTTAACTATAGGGTGCGAGCATCAGTGACGCGAATTACAGGAATTAAAGAAATTAAGGCAATTACCCAAACACATTCACCTTAACAACAGATAACGTTATATTTCTATATTATCAGCAGACTTTAAATATATGTGACATACACACGCGTATAGAAGTATGCTATAGAACATCTATTTTCGAATACATTAACAAGAATGTCGTATGCCAAAGATACTTCCGCTAGGCTATCAGGAGAAAGCGGACATATGTCCGACTTCTCTTGGACAATGGCCCAGTTCGGACCCTGAACCGCCCGCTTCGTTATAATCGCGGACATGGCTTGTACGAGATTGCGGATATATCACGTGTTAGATAACAGTTATCCATTAGCCAATCAGATACAAGTAGATGTAACTTTATTTAAGTGTATTTATGTGTATATGTATGTGTTTATTTGTATGCGAATATATGTATATATATATATATATATATATATATATATATATATGTATATATTTAACTTTTAAACCTTCTGATACTTAGAAAAGTATGCCCATGGATAATACATAGGTTTTTCTATACACACACTTCCTATACATAGACCGTGCTACTGTGTGTACTATACCTGACTGTAACGTCACTGACTCGTGTGTGTAACATCTCGGTATGTTGCAAGTAAACTATTAATAGCATGTTCAAATATAATGCAATAATATAATACACAGCTTTATAATTATATATGTTTATATATATATAGAATGTATTATATATTTATTACCTGGGACTCTCTAGTAATATATACAGGTATATCGGACCTATATAACTTAAGTGATTAATTAGTATTTTCTAATATATATATATCCCTTAATATACTGTGTTACGAAGTATTGATATATATATATATATATAATATTAAGGGGTGTATATATATAATAGAAAATGCTAATTAATCACTTAAGTTACATAAGTCTGATATACCTATAGGTATTACCAGAGAATCCATGTAATAAATATAAATAAATGTATATATATACCATCGATATAAAGAAAGTGGATAAGCAATTGAATGTAGTATATGGCACTTTCCGCTACGGGCGCTACAGTCGAAACCTACTATCTGGCCCACTATGTTTTATTTAAAATTAATACTTATTTATAAATATATATTGATAATGACTACCATTTTTAATGTACTATCTATACTAAAAATAAAATTATATATTTAAAATACATTATATCAACATTCCTCGTAATTTTGTGTATTTAAATTGAAGATATCATACTATTTTATTGATATTTATAATAATAATAATAATAATAATAATAATAATAATATTTATTAGAAGAAAGTTGTATATATATATATATATATCATGTGAATTATTAAATTCATTATATTATTGTTTCCTCTAAAAGGCTTCAGATGAAGATAATTATCTTTTCTATGCTGTCGCCTGCATCACCATCACCGGAACGTTTTTTTTTGTTGAATTACTTTACTTTTTTTCATTTCGTTTTCTTCTTATGTTTTATAAGATATTTTATTATCATTTAAAAACATAAACATCAAAATAATAATAATAATAATAATAATAATAATAATAATAATAATAATAATAATAATAATAATAATAATAATAATAATAATAATAATAATAATAATAATAATAATAATAATAATAATAATAATTTTTTTATATAATTTATTTTTTTAAATTTTTTTTTAATTTTTAATTTTTTTTTGTATCTCAATGAGTTGATTTTTTATTTTTTTTTTATATGAATTTTGTTTTTTATAATTTGGATATCTCCATTTAGATTACTCCATAACTTAGGTCCCATGGTTAGGATACTATTTATTAGTTGACTTTTTTTTGTATAAGGTATTTTGTAGATAGGTGATTTCCTTAATTTATTTTTATTTTTATTTTCGTGTTTTTTATGTATGTTATAAATATTTTGTGGTAGATTATTATTGTGATGGTCATGCATGTATATTAGCGTGTTATATTTTATTAAACTATTGAGTTTTAATATATTATTCCTTTCAAATAGCAAATTTGTATGTTCTCTGAAATATTTGGTTTTGTTTATTATTCTTATGATTTTTTTTTGTGTGAGAATTAAATTTGTAAGATTACTTTTATAAATATTACCCCATATTATATTTCCATACATTATGTGTGGCAGGAATAGGCTGTTATATATGATAATCATTGGTTTTGTCTTAATGTATTTTGATAATCTGCTTATTGAGTAAAGTATTTTCGATAATTTATTATTAAGATTAAATATATGATTTTTAAAGTTTATATCTTTGTCAATTATTATTCCTAGATATTTATATTCTATTTCATTTTGTATTGATATGTTATTTATTTTTAGATGTATGTTACTGTATTTTCTCGAGTTAAAATTGACTATTTTAGTTTTATTGATATTTATTTTAAGTTTATTAAATGTATACCATTTTTCTATTTTTGTAATCATATTATCTATGGTATATTTTAATTTTTCATTGTTTTCACTTGTAAATGTTATTGCTGTATCATCAGCATATACTATAAGTTTTACTTGTTGGTTATTATTGAATAGTAATGATAGGTCATTTGTGTATATTATAAATAGGAGAGGACCAAGTATTGATCCTTGTGGTACCCCAATATTATTACATAATATTTGTGATTTTTTATCATTTATCAAAACAACTTGTTTTCGATTACTTAGGTAGCTTTTGATAAGTTGTAGCGAATTGCTTCTTATTCCATATTTATATAATTTATCTATTAATATGTTGTGATCTAGCGTGTCAAATGCTTTGCTTAGATCAAGGAATAGAGTATTTATTGATTTATTTTGTTCTTTGTTTATTAATATATGGTTATATAAATCTAAAATAGCATGTGTTGTGTTATGCTTTTTAGTATATCCGTATTGTGTATTAGATATAATTAGGTTTTTTTGAAAAAATGAAGTAAATCTCTGATGTATTATTTTTTCAAATATTTTTGAAATTTGACATAGTATTGATATGGGCCTGTAGTTGCATGGTTCGTATTGGTTTTTATTTTTATATATGGGTTTTATTATGGAATTTTTCATTTTTTGTGGAAATATACCTTCACTAATACATAAATTAAAAATATGTGTTAGTGGTGATGAAATATAATCTATTGATATTTTTACAATTTTCATGTTAATTAGGTTTATATCTAATGAGGTTTTTAATTTACTATTTTTTATTATTGAAGTTATTTCTTGTTTATTGGTTGGTTCTATGAATATAGAATTATTTATATTTGGTATTTCTACAGGATTTATTATATTTTGATTTTTAAATTGATCATTTATAATTTGTGCATTATTAATAAATTGTTCATTAAATATATTTGCTATTTTACTTGAGTCAAATGTGTTTTTATTATTTTTATCTTTAATGTATGTAATATTGTGTTTATTTACATTTGTATTAATGATATTATTTACTGTTTTCCAATGTTCTTTCGATGTTATGTTATCGTTTATTTGTTTGTTAATGTATTTTTGTTTTGCTTGTTTTATTGTGTTTTGTAAATTATTTCTATAAGATTTATAAACGTATAAATCTAATTCTGATTTACTTTGTAGATATGAGTTAAATAGTTTTTGTTTTTTATTTATTTTTCTTTTTATGTTATTTGTTATCCAGTTTTTAGAGAATATTTGTGATGATACTTTTGAAGTGATTATGGGAAAGTGTTTGTTTATTATATTTATATATTGAGTGTAGAAAATATTATAGGCATCTTCTGCATTATTGTTATTATATACAGTGTCCCATTTTATTTGTAATAGATTTTTAATAAATGTTACAATATTATTGTTTTTAATTTTTCTTGTTGTTATTAATGTTTTATTTTTCAGTAATCTGTTATTTAAGTTAAAGTTTGCATATATTGGAAGATGGTCTGTTATTTGTTCTTGTATTATACCACTTTTTCCTATGAAATTTGTATCTATATTAGTGTAGATTTAGTCAATTATTAAGTTTGTATTTGTATTGTATATTGGTCTTGTATTAGAATGTATAAGTGGTGTTAGTCCTAATTGGTGCATTAGTTGGTTTATTTTTGAATTTATATTATTCGTCGTGTCTATATTGAAATCCCCCATTATTATAAGTTTTTTGTTGATGAATTTATGAAATTTATCATAAAATATTGTATTAAACTCTTCTATTTTGTTAAATGGACTATTATAGATACATGATACTGTTATATTTTTATTATCACTTTCTTGTATTATTTCTATTGTTACTATTTCTAGATAATCTATTATATTAAATGTTAGTTCATTTACTATGTTATATGTTAGGTTGTTAGTTACGTATATGCATACTCCCCCAATCATATTATAATATAATCCATTGATATAGATAGAAGTCACTTTAATCTATTTCGACGAAAAGCCTACTGTTTTAATATTTTACATATATAATATGACTAATATCTAATCAAAATCACTGATACTATTTTGTTAATTTATCAATAAAAGTGCCATTCGCGTATCTATCTTTTACATTGCGTCAATTGCTTATCCACTTTCTTTATATCGATGATATATATATATATATATATACAAACTAAACTTATTTAATTATCATCACCATATTATTAATCAAGTATATCGACATACATTTATTATATTCTAATATAATAAACTATATATATAAATATATATATATAAATATATATATATATATATATATATATATATATATATATATATGTATATATGAATGTATTTTACACCAAGGTTGGGTATGTAATGCCTGGATATTTGTGTATAATTAGAAATATAATACGATACTCTACGATGTACCACTAACTTTTCGATGGACGACATTATATAACTCCGAACCAGCACTATCCGCAGTAGTAGTAGCAGTAGTAGTAGCAGTAGAACAATACAGTATATCCCGCGTTAATCGTTCTCTAACAATGATGTGCGGAATGTCAAGACAATACGGTAAACAAACACAACACCGATACTAGCCACGTGACTGTAGTATCGGCGAGTTAGTCATACTCGTGAGTCATAGCCGTGAGTCATGCCTACAGCTAATGGCCGCCGGCGCATCCCATTACCGAGCGGGAGAGTGCGTTATTTATGTGTAACTGTTTATGATAAGTATACGTGTATACACGCGCACACACACACACACGTACGCACATGCGATGTTCGGGTAACTGGGTCGGTCAGTGTACGTTACACACACACATGTGTATGTAATACTAGTGGAACAATGCTAAACTATTCAGCATATCAGCACACACACACACTATACTGTATGCCGAAACAAACGATATAACACTCGACGCGTATCCTCGCAACGTAATTAATACCTACCAGTCGCCGCCGCTAGCGCTAGTATCGAAATCACTGAAATAGATGTAGGTGTGCCTCGAACTGCGGTTAACATTGTTTTCATTTTTCTTTTGCATTACATGACCTATAAGTTAGCTTTTACTCGTCGCGTATACGTTCTATATAGAATTCTATATAATTTAAAACCAATATATCCTATTTATTTATTATATATATAGTAATGAACAATTAGTTTACATCATATAAATTCGAATATAAAACATATTATTTTACATTTAAAAGTGTATAGTTTGATACGAATTTATATAACACGAATTAAACAACACATAGTTACGAAAAATAACCCTATATAGGGGGCGCTCTCGTGTTTTGTGTACGATATCGAACTAAACGATTTTGTGTAAGTGTTATATTATTTCTTAGACGAATATTAGTTGTAATTATAACTCTTTAACATATATATATATATATATATATATATATAGTACACTTTTAAATGTTAATGACAACATTTAGTTAATAGTATTTTATCATAATTTTTTCAAAAGTTAACCTATCGATTGAAGTTTTTTGTTTTGACCAAACCAAGGGGAATTTTAGTTATATTTAAATTTAAATTCAATTAATTTTCCTATATTTATAATTTAATATATATATATATATATCTATAAACTGCCTGTGCGGTTCGGTTCGCTAAGGCGTCAGACACACCGGATCATCAAAATAGGATTAAATAAAGATTATCCTTATCTAGATTAGTGGCTGGTAGTTATATCAGTAGGACCATTTAATACCTCACACACATATATTTTATTAAGTGATACTCTTTTATTTATATTTTATTTTATTTATACATTTTATTTTATTTATATATTTTATATGATTAATCTCTTATTACTATTAATATTACTTAAATATATTTTATGTATATAAACGATTTTAGCAGATAATTTATTTTATATATATCTGTTTAATATTAGTATATATTTACCTATATAGTATCGATATGTGTTATTCTATATATACATATACATATATATTTATATATATATATATGTCTTAGTAATTTTACTTTTTAATCATGTTGTGTTATGTAACCTTATTTTTTGTGTGTGATATTTATATCATTGATTTTATTTCTCATTGTATTGTATAATTATTCTCGTCCATATACCTAGATTTATTTCTTTTGTCTAACTTATATATTTAATACAATGCAAATTCGACTCCATTGCAATATTATCTAAATACAATTATACTTTACAAAACGCCAATATATCACATTCATTTTATTTTTATATTATATTATAAGCCTATATATATTTTAGTTACGTTTCTACATTTTTATCTTATTTACCATATTTCTTGTTATCATTTGTTTTTATTATATCATCGATTTCTTATAACTAATTTTAATACTCGTAGTTTAACAATGCAGTCAACACACCCCTCGGTTGAGATTGAAATGAAAGAAGATGGAACTGCATTTCTGACCTTACTTCACCCAGTGGTCCCTATGAGCTGCTATGACAATGAATGTTCCTTTACAAGTAATAATTGTATTGGTACTAGAATTGCTACTAGTTTTGAGTCACACATTTTTCGTAAGCATAATCTGAGAACATCGAGACGCTGGAAATGTTCGTCTTGTTATGAACTAATGTGCGGTGCTACAAAAAGGAGACATATATGTAACCACACAAGTCAGGTTTTGAATTTATCAAACACAAGCAGCATTAGCATTCCTATATTTACCCCTACACCAATAGACTTAGATTATAGCAACGAATCGGATACATCAAATAGCTCATTACACGCTACATTACCAACACATTCTATTGACAGAGAACAACAGGAAACGCAAAGGTCGACACACTCAAGTCAACATACTAACACCAGTCCATCAGAAATTATACTTAATAACTGGAAAGACAAATTATTTAACTGCTCTGATAAAGAGGAACTGAACTCAATAATAGTATCACTAAGCAAAATTATACTAACTGAAGGAAATAAACTCCTCATAACGGAACAGGTGTTAAACGATAATCAGATAAATAGTTCAAATACGCAAAAGAAAAGCACGTGTCGTAATCAATCTAGACAGCAACAAAAATGTCGAAGATATAGAAGAATTTCGGCTAGGGAAGCGGAACGCATCCAGTCACTATATCGGAGATTTCCTAGAAAAGCAGTTAGAAAGATATTAGGCCATAAAAACGAGGAATATACTGGGTCGATAAATGACTTAAAAGAATTTACAAATCCTCAAGATTATTCTTCCAGCTCTCAGCCATATACACATATCCATTGGAATACGCTTGATACTGATGAAATTAATATGTTATCCGCTCCTCCTACAAAATCGGAAATAATGAAAAAGCTTAAGAAGGCTAAAAATACCTCTCCAGGAAAAGACAAAATTGAGTATTTACACCTTAAACTACTAGACAAAAAAGCACTATTACTTGAAAAAATATTCAAAGCTGTGCACAGAATTGGAATACCTGCGTGTTGGAAAATCAGCAAGACTATTCTTATACATAAGAAAGGTAGCACTGACTTACCTTCTAATTTCCGTCCCATCAGCCTACTTCCTACTATGTATAAGATATACTCTGGGATACTATCCAACCGAATAATTAAGGTCGCTGTGTCAAATGAATGGATATCCTCTCAACAAAAAGGCTTTTTACCCGGATTGAAGGGGATACAAGAACATACTTTCCTACTCGAATCAGCCATTACAGAAGCGAATAAAAGGCACGATGATCTACACATTGTATGGCTTGATTTGGCTAACGCATTTGGTTCGTTACCACACTCAACATTAAATAAGTTATTTGAATCACTTCCTTTGCCTGCTCATACCTCGACCATATTGAAAGACATGTATACTAATACAATATGTGAATACAAAGATTTTATGGTCCAACCAACTTCCGGAGTAAG
The DNA here is from genome assembly GCA_964019155.1 of Osedax fenrisi. Lineage (NCBI taxonomy): Eukaryota > Metazoa > Annelida > Polychaeta > Sabellida > Siboglinidae > Osedax > Osedax fenrisi. The sequence continues at coordinate 75,991,681 of OZ025242.1, forward strand.
ACAGGGCGATTGTTTATCACCAATTATTTTTAATCTTGCTTCTGAACCTATTTTAAGAAAAGCAATTGAAATAGCTGGTTATGACCTATTCGGGTCTAAAGCTAAACTTACAGCTTACGCGGATGATTTAGCAATAATCACTGGATCTCATGAGGAAATGATGTCGGCACTAGATGGAATACTCGAAGTTTCTAGTAGTATCGGCCTCAAGTTCAATCCTAGAAAATGCACTAGCATTTCTTTCAACAAGGGGGTTATTGAGGATCGACAGTTTATGTTGGGTCAAGAATTTATTAAAACTCTTCATATTGGCGAATTTGAAAGATTCTTGGGTATACCAATTGGATCTAAGTTCTTGTTTAATGTTACTACTGATATACCTGCTCAACTTAATCAACTTTCAGACTCTGGACTAACTCCATGGCAAAAAATAGAAGTTTTAAGAAGTCATTTAATCCCCTCTCTATCCCATGAGCTCTCATCTGGACGAGTCATGAAGGAAAGTATCTACGATCTGGATAAATCTATAAAGCAGTTCTTAAGATACAATACTAATACTCCTGACAATGTTGCTACTCCATTCTTCTATGCTGACAGACATATTGGCGGCCTGGGGATTGGTAAAATCAGCCAAGAAGTAGATATTTGGACAATCTCTAAAGCAACGCAATTACTATCTTCTAGGGATAATATGATATCCTCAATTGCTAATCGCCAACTATCAAATACCCTCAATTGTGCTTTCGGACATGATCATGAAATACCACTCACTGAATTTCTATCCGGTAGCCAAACGCATGGGTTATATGGTTATAGATTGTATAGCAAAGGTGCTAATCTTTGGACGCGCACTCGACATGCAGCAACACACCTTGGAGCTCGCATTGATATATCCGATGGGAACATAATCATAGCCATCGATGATATCTGCTCCACTCCTGCTAAGGTTGTAAAAAGCATGCGACTTGCGCTGAGAAAGCAATGGAGCAGAAAATTCATGGAACTTCCGTTACAAGGCAGTGTAGCTGAGTGTTTATCCCAGGATGCAAATTCTAAGGTAATCACTAAGCTAATATCACAAGAATCGTTTCAATCTTTCAAATCCTGGAACTATTGGCATATGGCTAGAACTCAGACTCTTCCAGTAAAAGCTTTTCCAGGCTCAACAGATAAAAAATGTAGGCAATGCTACTCCAAGGATGAAACGACGATGCACATATTGAATATGTGTACTGCATCACTAAAAATGATGACAGAAAGACATGATGCTGTCCTTGGAGTACTAACTAAGTTCCTAGATGAATGCGATATTGAGTACGATACTAGCTACATCTCACTAGATAACTTAAAACCGGATCTTGTTATCAAATATAACAACTCATGTTATTTTGTCGACATCACAATTCCCTACGACTCGATTACAAATATGGAATCTGCCGCTAACAGGAAGATAGAAAAGTATCGCCACCTCGGATATGTAATTCACTTCTGTGTTGGTTCTTTGGGCTCTTGGTATTCTGGAAACCAAATTCTCAAGACAGAGATGAATTTTCCTACAAATACCTGGAAAATATTGAAGACCGCCAGTATTAAAGAATCAATAGAAGGTTCGGGAAGAATTTTATAGAAATTCTTCAACTGTTTTTAAAGCGTTTTATTATTTTACTTAGCATTTTATATTGTATCTTTAGTTTATTATCTTATTCTCTACTTTTAACTGTTTTTATCACAAAATTCTATTTACATATTTTATCAATTTTTATTTTGTTTAATTATTATAGATATTTTTATACCGTTTACCTCCGTTTTAGTTTTAGGATCACTAACTATGATGAAGAGGTCATAAGCTCAAATATATTTGCTTAATTGATTTTTCAATAACACCCTTCTGAGTTATATATATATATATATATATATATATATATATATATATAGTACACTTCTAAATGTTAATGACAACATTTAGTTAATAGTATTTTATCATAATTTTTTCAAAAGTTAACCTATCGATTGAAGTTGTTTGTTTTGACCAAACCAAGGGATTTTAGTTATATTTAAATTTAAATTCAATTAATTTTCCTATATTTATAATTTAATATATATATATATATATCTATAAACTGCCTGTGCGGTTCGGTTCGCTAAGGCGTCAGACACACCGGATCATCAAAATAGGATTAAATAAAGATTATCCTTATCTAGATTAGTGGCTGGTAGTTATATCAGTAGGACCATTTAATACCTCACACACATATATTTTATTAAGTGATACTCTTTTATTTATATTTTATTTTATTTATACATTTTATTTTATTTATATATTTTATATGATTAATCTCTTATTACTATTAATATTACTTAAATATATTTTATGTATATAAACGATTTTAGCAGATAATTTATTTTATATATATCTGTTTAATATTAGTATATATTTACCTATATAGTATCGATATGTGTTATTCTATATATACATATACATATATATTTATATATATATATATGTCTTAGTAATTTTACTTTTTAATCATGTTGTGTTATGTAACCTTATTTTTTGTGTGTGATATTTATATCATTGATTTTATTTCTCATTGTATTGTATAATTATTCTCGTCCATATACCTAGATTTATTTCTTTTGTCTAACTTATATATTTAATACAATGCAAATTCGACTCCATTGCAATATTATCTAAATACAATTATACTTTACAAAACGCCAATATATCACATTCATTTTATTTTTATATTATATTATAAGCCTATATATATTTTAGTTACGTTTCTACATTTTTATCTTATTTACCATATTTCTTGTTATCATTTGTTTTTATTATATCATCGATTTCTTATAACTAATTTTAATACTCGTAGTTTAACAATGCAGTCAACACACCCCTCGGTTGAGATTGAAATGAAAGAAGATGGAACTGCATTTCTGACCTTACTTCACCCAGTGGTCCCTATGAGCTGCTATGACAATGAATGTTCCTTTACAAGTAATAATTGTATTGGTACTAGAATTGCTACTAGTTTTGAGTCACACATTTTTCGTAAGCATAATCTGAGAACATCGAGACGCTGGAAATGTTCGTCTTGTTATGAACTAATGTGCGGTGCTACAAAAAGGAGACATATATGTAACCACACAAGTCAGGTTTTGAATTTATCAAACACAAGCAGCATTAGCATTCCTATATTTACCCCTACACCAATAGACTTAGATTATAGCAACGAATCGGATACATCAAATAGCTCATTACACGCTACATTACCAACACATTCTATTGACAGAGAACAACAGGAAACGCAAAGGTCGACACACTCAAGTCAACATACTAACACCAGTCCATCAGAAATTATACTTAATAACTGGAAAGACAAATTATTTAACTGCTCTGATAAAGAGGAACTGAACTCAATAATAGTATCACTAAGCAAAATTATACTAACTGAAGGAAATAAACTCCTCATACCGGAACAGGTGTTAAACGATAATCAGATAAATAGTTCAAATACGCAAAAGAAAAGCACGTGTCGTAATCAATCTAGACAGCAACAAAAATGTCGAAGATATAGAAGAATTTCGGCTAGGGAAGCGGAACGCATCCAGTCACTATATCGGAGATTTCCTAGAAAAGCAGTTAGAAAGATATTAGGCCATAAAAACGAGGAATATACTGGGTCGATAAATGACTTAAAAGAATTTACAAATCCTCAAGATTATTCTTCCAGCTCTCAGCCATATACACATATCCATTGGAATACGCTTGATACTGATGAAATTAATATGTTATCCGCTCCTCCTACAAAATCGGAAATAATGAAAAAGCTTAAGAAGGCTAAAAATACCTCTCCAGGAAAAGACAAAATTGAGTATTTACACCTTAAACTACTAGACAAAAAAGCACTATTACTTGAAAAAATATTCAAAGCTGTGCACAGAATTGGAATACCTGCGTGTTGGAAAATCAGCAAGACTATTCTTATACATAAGAAAGGTAGCACTGACTTACCTTCTAATTTCCGTCCCATCAGCCTACTTCCTACTATGTATAAGATATACTCTGGGATACTATCCAACCGAATAATTAAGGTCGCTGTGTCAAATGAATGGATATCCTCTCAACAAAAAGGCTTTTTACCCGGATTGAAGGGGATACAAGAACATACTTTCCTACTCGAATCAGCCATTACAGAAGCGAATAAAAGGCACGATGATCTACACATTGTATGGCTTGATTTGGCTAACGCATTTGGTTCGTTACCACACTCAACATTAAATAAGTTATTTGAATCACTTCCTTTGCCTGCTCATACCTCGACCATATTGAAAGACATGTATACTAATACAATATGTGAATACAAAGATTTTATGGTCCAACCAACTTCCGGAGTAAGACAGGGCGATTGTTTATCACCAATTATTTTTAATCTTGCTTCTGAACCTATTTTAAGAAAAGCAATTGAAATAGCTGGTTATGACCTATTCGGGTCTAAAGCTAAACTTACAGCTTACGCGGATGATTTAGCAATAATCACTGGATCTCATGAGGAAATGATGTCGGCACTAGATGGAATACTCGAAGTTTCTAGTAGTATCGGCCTCAAGTTCAATCCTAGAAAATGCACTAGCATTTCTTTCAACAAGGGGGTTATTGAGGATCGACAGTTTATGTTGGGTCAAGAATTTATTAAAACTCTTCATATTGGCGAATTTGAAAGATTCTTGGGTATACCAATTGGATCTAAGTTCTTGTTTAATGTTACTACTGATATACCTGCTCAACTTAATCAACTTTCAGACTCTGGACTAACTCCATGGCAAAAAATAGAAGTTTTAAGAAGTCATTTAATCCCCTCTCTATCCCATGAGCTCTCATCTGGACGAGTCATGAAGGAAAGTATCTACGATCTGGATAAATCTATAAAGCAGTTCTTAAGATACAATACTAATACTCCTGACAATGTTGCTACTCCATTCTTCTATGCTGACAGACATATTGGCGGCCTGGGGATTGGTAAAATCAGCCAAGAAGTAGATATTTGGACAATCTCTAAAGCAACGCAATTACTATCTTCTAGGGATAATATGATATCCTCAATTGCTAATCGCCAACTATCAAATACCCTCAATTGTGCTTTCGGACATGATCATGAAATACCACTCACTGAATTTCTATCCGGTAGCCAAACGCATGGGTTATATGGTTATAGATTGTATAGCAAAGGTGCTAATCTTTGGACGCGCACTCGACATGCAGCAACACACCTTGGAGCTCGCATTGATATATCCGATGGGAACATAATCATAGCCATCGATGATATCTGCTCCACTCCTGCTAAGGTTGTAAAAAGCATGCGACTTGCGCTGAGAAAGCAATGGAGCAGAAAATTCATGGAACTTCCGTTACAAGGCAGTGTAGCTGAGTGTTTATCCCAGGATGCAAATTCTAAGGTAATCACTAAGCTAATATCACAAGAATCGTTTCAATCTTTCAAATCCTGGAACTATTGGCATATGGCTAGAACTCAGACTCTTCCAGTAAAAGCTTTTCCAGGCTCAACAGATAAAAAATGTAGGCAATGCTACTCCAAGGATGAAACGACGATGCACATATTGAATATGTGTACTGCATCACTAAAAATGATGACAGAAAGACATGATGCTGTCCTTGGAGTACTAACTAAGTTCCTAGATGAATGCGATATTGAGTACGATACTAGCTACATCTCACTAGATAACTTAAAACCGGATCTTGTTATCAAATATAACAACTCATGTTATTTTGTCGACATCACAATTCCCTACGACTCGATTACAAATATGGAATCTGCCGCTAACAGGAAGATAGAAAAGTATCGCCACCTCGGATATGTAATTCCCTTCTGTGTTGGTTCTTTGGGCTCTTGGTATTCTGGAAACCAAATTCTCAAGACAGAGATGAATTTTCCTACAAATACCTGGAAAATATTGAAGACCGCCAGTATTAAAGAATCAATAGAAGGTTCGGGAAGAATTTTATAGAAATTCTTCAACTGTTTTTAAAGCGTTTTATTATTTTACTTAGCATTTTATATTGTATCTTTAGTTTATTATCTTATTCTCTACTTTTAACTGTTTTTATCACAAAATTCTATTTACATATTTTATCAATTTTTATTTTGTTTAATTATTATAGATATTTTTATACCGTTTACCTCCGTTTTAGTTTTAGGATCACTAACTATGATGAAGAGGTCATAAGCTCAAATATATTTGCTTAATTGATTTTTCAATAACACCCTTCTGAGTTATATATATATATATATATATATATATATATAGTACACTTCTAAATGTTAATGACAACATTTAGTTAATAGTATTTTATCATAATTTTTTCAAAAGTTAACCTATCGATTGAAGTTGTTTGTTTTGACCAAACCAAGGGGAATTTTAGTTATATTTAAATTTAAATTCAATTAATTTTCCTATATTTATAATTTAATATATATATATATATATCTATAAACTGCCTGTGCGGCTCGGTTCGCTAAGGCGTCAGACACACCGGATCATCAAAATAGGTCTTAACATATTATTTAGAAGTGATCTTATATAATGATGTATAAATAAATCTTTGTATTTCCTTAACACCATGATTACTTTAACATGAGAGCTGATTCCAAGGTCATTAGAGCCATATATGGTTATAAGTGAAAACTTCATCTAAGTTCCTGGATGGGATGAAAGGACTCAGCCAAATAAAAAATAATAATAAAAAATAATGATATATACTTTTTCCATTAGTAATAAATAGTTAAATTCTCATAATTATTGATTTACATATTTAAAATCTCAACAAAAGTAAAAGTCGTAATTAATTATACATCCAAATGCGAGTTCAAAGTAAATATGCTTTATTTAATTATGAATACTATTTTGTATAATTAATTTCGTTTACGATAACACAAATTGAAATGTAATTATATCCGATAAACCCACACGGAACTCGCCGCACAGTACGCCGCACACTGAATCGCACACGCACGTATAACCTCGCTCATACACATACGCAATATTCACACACACACATATACATCATATGTCGTGTCACATGACTTATATGATATTTGTATTACGTGAGTCATGTGACATTACGTGGTATAATGTAAACACTTAATTACAATAACACATGTATGTGTACATGTGTACATGTACACAACTATGCGTGTATACAATACACGACACGAATATAGGCTATTCGAATACTAATATATATTAATAGAATAGCGTAAGAAATACATAAATAAACTTCTTTCGAACTCGTATATAAACATTGTATTAGTACTAGCCGACTATAATAGAAACACGTACATCTTAATTTACAGCTAATATAGTAACGCTAAATGTCACTCGACATACGTGCGAGTATAAATGGGCGTGGTTATAGAGTGAATACATATTTATTACTTTCACCGGGTAACCTACATACCCAAACTGGATAGTAAGGCCACCGGAACGATTTTTTCCCAGGGGGGGGTTTTAAGAAATAAGTATAATTTATCAACTAAATACTAACATGTAATTATTGTAAAATATATCTTGTAACATATAATACAGATTATGATTTATTTTAAATGTTAAAACATATAATTATAATTATACCGAGTTAATTAACAAAAGATAAATCTTATAATGAACATATCTGGAATATTTAAAAAAAATGTATGTTATAACATACATTTTTTATATATAACAAGAATAAATCCCAAAATAGGGTATACATGGGTATCCAGTGGATACAGTCCTGTATACAGTCCTGTACACTGTACAGGAATAACTGCACACTGTACACTGTACAGGAACACCTGCACACTGTACATAATTATAATATAAAATTATAATATATTATTAATATAATTATAATAATATATTATTTAATATTTTAAAATATTAATAATTTATTACTATAATATTAATAAATATATAAACCATATTTATTATATAATATAAACAAGTATGTTAAAAACGTATTGGAGTTTGCCGAATATTGCAAATAAACTACTCTGATTGGTTACAACGGAAAAACGGCAATTGTATTTAAAACAATATTTATTAAATTACTTTAATTCTATATTAACTATAGTTAATCATTATAATGATGATCGTATATTTTTCATAATGATATAAATATGTGTTATAAATATATATATTTTATTATAAATATTTAATATGATATGGTATTATAATAATCATATAATATATATATATATATATATATATATATATATATATTCAATGAATAATATTCATCCATAATTATATTTATTTTAATAGTTTCTATAGAAATTGCGTACCCTATAGAATTCTAAATTCAAATATAAAATGCGTGTTAAAATGTATATTTTAATAAATAAACATAAGAATATAATAATCCATTTCTGATTGATAATTAAAATTAACTTATGCTATCATAATACAAACTATATACATATTCATAATTAAAATGATTTTAATTTTGAAATAAAATGTCCATTATTTCGTATATAGCCTAGGCTAGAATAAGTATAGTATATCTATTAGATAAATTACCTAGATATAAAAACATCTGTTTTTATATCTAGGTAATTTATCTAATAGATATACTATAATTATTCTTACATATTATTATAATATTATAATACTATTTATTAATACTAATTTATTATGATTTAATAATTATAATATAATTATTATTTTTAACAATGTGTTTATTTAAATTTAAATAATTATCCGAAAAATTCTTATATAAACATAATATAAAAATAAAATAAATATGTATTTAATATAATGTAGTAGTAGTAGTAGTAATAGTATTTATTTATACACAAAGATTAATATAACATTCTACAATGTTTTTTACTGTTTGTCGAACAGTTTACAGGTGTGGGTTCCCGGATGATTTAACGATCATCCGTAAAAATAATATAATAAAATAACATTCTTAAATATAATAATATAATAATAATATAATAACACGATTACATTTCAAAGAGGGTTAGATAAGTGGTATTTTAGTGGGGAACGTTTAAATAGCTCCTTGAGTTTATATTTGAAAGTGGTGATTGACATATCTTCTTTACGTATGGATTGGGGAAGTTTATACCAGAGAGTTGCACCTCTCCAGCTAAATCGTTTGTTACCGTACTTTCGTAGTCGTGTAGTCGGTATGTCAAGTCTATATGTTTTTCTCAGTTATCTGTTAGTGGTTTGTTTGTGAAGTAAAGTATGTCAATTATGAGGTTGAGTTGTTTTTGTAGTTTTGTAAAGTATAGTTAGTAGTTTAATGTTGATGTTGTCAATTGTAGGTAGCCAGTTTAGTGATTTCCGTAAGTTCGTAATGCTAGTAGTGTAATCTGTGTTTTTTAGATTAAAAATAATTCTAGTAGTTCTATTTACTAATCGGTCAATATTTTTAGTAACTGTTTTGTTTTCTCCGGCTAGTAAAGAGTTACAGTATAAAAATCTAGACATTATCAGTGAATTTGATAGAATTATAGCTGTTTTTTTGGTTAAGTATGGTCTTAGTTTTTTTAAATTATATATATGAAAGGAAGAAGTTTGTTTCATTTTACTGATATTTTTAGTAAAGTCGAGTTTGTTAGTAAAGTGGAAACCTAAGTATTTTGTATTTTCAGTCGTTATTATATTTATGTTATTTATATGTATTAGTGGAACTGTAGTATTGATCGTGGAATTGGTTATAAAGTTGATGAGTTCAGTTTTTGTTGGATTTAGTAATACATTATTTTTTGTAAGCCAAATTTACAGTGAGGTTAAACATGATTGTAAGTTAATTGAGTGAATGAATTGGGGGTGTAATTCTATGTCGTCAGCGTAAAGATTATAGTTCACGTGTGGGAAGTTAGTCAGTAGTTTATTGAGTGGAAGTAAATAAATGGAAAATAGTATGGGAGAAAGAGTGGAACCCTGTGGGACTGAATGAAGATATTATATGATATAAATAATATATATTTATTTTTAAATATAACTAACCATATATAATCTGTTCATGATTGATAGGAAAGGGTAAAGAGTTTAAATTTATCTAATATAAGCGGAGAATAATATTCATAATATTTGTCATGCGCATATTTTTTGTTTATCATTAATTATAATTAACGATAAACAAAAAATATGATATAATTATAGAACATAAATCAGAAAATAATAAAGTTGGAGCTACTTTTAAAATGAAGACAGTCCACTAAATAGTTATGATATGCAAAATTTAATATTGTCAACAACTTCGTTAGCTTATACATAATTTATATTTGGTAGACATTATTTTTATATGTTTTTTTATTATTCATTATTTTGAAAAAATAATTAAATATATTCAAAAAGTATATCATAATTAATTAGTATGTACATTTTCACCTTCATGGCTATCTTATAAAAAATGGCTACCAAATGATTATATTTTGCATTGTCCACAAAATGGTTATAACATGGCTATATATATATATGTATACATATATATATGGTTTTATAACACTACAAGTTAAGACTTTTTTGTATCTACTCATTGGTGTACCACGTACAATGGGTATATTGATACACAATCTAAACAATGAGAGAAAAAGGAGAACAAAATCTCACGATATTTAATCATTTTTAAAAATATCTCGGATTTAAAAACTAGCACAAACGTGTATGGAGTGGTGACCGTATGACGTACGTCGTACGTAGCTTATTATCGTAGCTATTATCGTAGCTATTATCGTAGCTATTATCGTAGCTATTATCCACAGAAAGTAACACATGACACTTACATCAACATTAAACTCATCCCGCATCGCTCGTCACGCAGTTATACACTGAGCGCGTCCTGTATTTCTACATCAGGGTGCTATCGAAAAATCGACGAATACAATAATTATAATTATAAAAACAGTTTGTATCTTCCTACACTTTCAAATGCAAATAAAAGTACTATGTTTGTTTCATATAATACTCAAATGCTGTAAAAAAATATGGAAAATACCTGCACTTATAGCCTCTGCCGAAAAAACTAATCAGGAAATAATATGCATACAGGAACATAGATTCGTACATTTAGATATATACATAAATGAATATACCTATGGTCAGAGCTGGGCAGTATCGCCGATACAGTATCTATTAAGGCAAAAAATCAGTATCGTAGATACATTTGTATTTGTATTTGTATCTATTATAAACATTAAAAAAGTATTTGTAATTGTATCTATTAGTCATAAATAGTATCTACGATACGTATCTACTAAGACAATTATTTAAGCAGATACATTTTATTAATAATATATTCTTTGGTTATTATATTTATTTTATATCAATATTATATAATATCATTTTATAAATTAATTTTAATATATATATACATTATATACATATATATTTTTTAATAAAATATCTTTTGTAAATATTGAAATTAATTCATTGTTAAAAATTATGATATATCAATTATAGTGATTTATTCTCAAAATCATTGTATACATTTATTGAAAACAAAGACATTATTTTGATAATATATTTTATATAATAATTGATTTATAATTCAAAATTATATATATTATATAGAAATATAAAATCATTTTAATAAATATGATAATTCTAAATAATAATAATTAGTAATAATAATAATAATATACATATTAATAATTTATTTTTTATATATTTGATAATTTACTATATTCATGTAAGTTAACATTCGAAAGTAAAGGTCGCTGATTATGTTTAGTTGAAAAATAGTATACTGTAATAATTATTAATTAATGTATATTTCTCTATAATCTGTAATGGCTCATAGTATAATTTCAGATGAAATAAACTCTGGTACACTAACATATTCATCGTGGACATCATTAAATGTCAATAAATATCAACAAATGTATTCTATATCATCTAATGAAGAACACGTTATAAGCCAGGGTTATAAGGTGTAAATATTTAATATGTCATTTTAAAGGAGGTATCCCACTAGCAGTATTTCCGGAAATAATGTCCTGACATATTTGTAGAAAGTTATTTTCTAGCAAGTTAACTACAATTTTAGTGGGTTACTCTCTTACTTTCCGGCAACTTTCCGGAAAAATAGTAACTTTAAAGGGGGTATACTACTACAAATTGCTAGAAAATCACTTTCTATAAAACATTTCCGGACATTATTTCGGTATAAAGGGGGTATCCTACTACAAAATTTTCCGGCAACTTACTGGAAATATTGTAACTTTAAAACCATTTTCTATCAAGTTGTAATGGGATACCACATAAAGTTATTAAATTGCAGGCAAGTTGCCAGAAAGTAAGGGGGTTTCCTATGGGAAAAGAAGTAAAATTATAGTTAACTTTATAGAAAATAGTTTTAAAGTTAAAATATTGTAGTGGGATACCCCCTTAATATTCCTTGATATGTACTTTCAAATCGATATCGAAGAATATATATATATATATATATATATAAATATAATTTATATCTATATACCAAAGATTTTGCGAAGATTTTGAGAACCTTAGCAAAATCTTTGTATATACTATATACATTGTATATAATTATAATGTATTTGTATCTACTAATATGTATCTACTAAGAAAATTATGTATTTGTAATTGTATCTACTATAATTTTTTTAAAGTAATTGTAGTAGTATCTATTATAAGAAAAAAGTGTGTAATTGTAATTGTATCTATTATACATTTTTCGAGTATCGTTCCCAGCTCTGCCTATGGTATGTGGGTATTACTAACCTGTTATACCTGGAATAATAGCATGAATGCATCCACGGAAGGTATTATAATTATTTTCTATATAAGAGCATATAATGCAATATCAAGTATTCATATCATATCATATAGAATAATGGTAATACATTTTCAGGTAAAATTCTAATTATGTCACTAGCAAGATATAAATATAAAATGCAGTTAGTAATACAAATTCAGCACTAGCTTGGAAAACGGTTAACGAAGTCAATGGAAACAGTCAAACAAAGCCAAATTAAAGCAACTAGTTAAAAAGAACTAATACAGCTATGGCATGATCACAAATTATTAAAAATGGAAAGGCAGTAGGATTAGATGAAATACCGCTGAAGTTTGGAAATTAGACGAATTTCATGAATTCTTAATAGAATCCTGCAATATAGTATATTCTAAATAAATCACTGAAAGATTAGAGAAGGTTGTATACTTCCTTTTCCTAAAAAGGGAAAGTTTTCTATCACTAAGAACTATAGGGGAATAACACTCACATCAATCGCAGTTAAAATATTCAACCTGATAATACTAAACCGAATTAGACACGAATTGATGTAATACTACTCACCTTACCGGATCGGGATTGTTTACCCAGCACTTTCAACAATTTTCTTCTTCGTCGTCCTGTCTTTCATAGCTATTTAGTTATTCAGTCGTCAGTCCCGTATCATCACATAGCTGTTTTACATAGGTTTTTCTGGGTCTTCCAATCTTTGTTGTTCCATGGTTCGGTGTCCACAACAAAACATCTTACAGTTAGAATTTGTCCAACGGTTGATCTTTTATTTCTGAAGCCATTTTGATTTGGTCTGAGGATCATATCTAGGGTATACCTATAGGTTGTATTATTTCTCTTAGTAGCGTATTATATATTTTAGTCGCGATGCATGTTAGTGTAATACATATGTAATTATCTGTAACAGTGAGGTCACCCTTCTTTAGGAATGGGAGGATGCATCCTTTCAGTGTTCAATTGGTTTCTGAGAGTATATATCGTTGCAGAATTCTAGTAATACTACGGAAAATCAAAATGGCTTTAGGTCAAACAGATCAACATTAGAACAAATCCTGATGATACGGCGAATACTAGAAAGAGTAAAAGCTAACAAAATTTTAATAATACTTTTATTTATAGACTCCTCAAAAGCTTTCAAATCAATAAATAGTGAACAAATGAAGATCATTCTAAACAAATATGGTATACTTACAGAGATAATCAATGCCATAATTATGCTGTACATAAACACTCGCTATATGGTCAAATCTCCTGATGGGGACAGTACTTTCTTTGAGATCACCAATGGAGTTCTTCATGTAGATACACGAGCTCCTCTCATGTTTATTGTATGCCTAGATTATATTCTTAAAAATGCCTCAGAACATAATACCGGACTAGGTTTCACACTGACTCAAAAAATAAGTAAACGCTATCCTGTTACATACATAACATACATTGACTACGCCGATGATATAATAATTATAACTGATACATTAACAAATGCGAAAACATTGCTACAAAAAAGTGAGCAAATATCAGATGATATAGGACTCAAAGTGAATAGGTACTGATAAGACTGAATATATGAGCTATAGCTATTATATAATATTAATAGCAATGTAAACGCGATGAACATAAACGGACACTGTATACAACAGGTTAATAATGTCAAATATCTCGGCGTCAAATATATTGGATCAACCGACAATTATATAAAAATAAGAATATCCCAAGACTGGTCAGCACTGAACAGCATGAATATTATCTGGTAATACAAAAGTCAAATAATCTCAAAAGAAACGTTTACAGATCCGCGATAGAATCCATAATTCTATACAGCTCTATTACATAGACACTAACATCAACTCTAGAGAAAAAGGTGGATGGAGCATATAGGCCTACTCTCATTCTCGGAGCTGCGTTGAACAAATCATGGAGGGTACATGTGACAAATAAAGAGCTATACGATAGAATCCCCATAAGTACAGTTTCTATATGAGAATAAAGATTGAGATTAATTGGACACTGATGGAGAAGTAAAAGTGAACTAGTAAGCGATTTACTTCATTGGCAACTGTTTCATGGTCAACGAACCCGAGAACGACCAGCATAAACTTTCATAGATCAACTGAGCGAAGATACTGGATGCACCCTCAGTGAACTATTAAACGTGATGAGTGATAGATAAGGATGGAGAAGAAAAATAATAGACTGCCGAGCTAGATAGACCTGGTAAGGTAAGTATATATTTATATGCATGCATATCAAAACCTATTAAATAATAAATAAATATGATTTAAATATTATATTTATATGAGTATAATAATATATATATAATGTATATATATATATATATATATATATATATATATACATACATTATATTAAGATATGATTCATTATTTATTTAATTGATATATATTTATATATTTATATAAATTTAATAATATAATAAATAATTATGTATATTTATGCATATCAAAACCTATTAAATCATAAATAAATATTATTTAAATATTATATGTATATGAGTATAATAATATATATTATGTATATATATTTTTCTTCTTTCATTAAATATATTAAAACTGATAGCATTATACTTTCTAGATCTCTTTCTTTAATTACTCTCACTCATCCATTCCTTATCTCACTTCCTATCTCAAACACCATCACTACTCTAGGTTTTACTATACATAATGCATTAGATTACTCAGTAAATATATCAAACACTGTCCGCACGGCTAATTATTTCCTGTATAATATAGGCAAGGCTCGCTCTAAGCTAACATTTAATTTAACTAAATCATTATTACATTCATTAGTATTTAGTCGACTTAGATATTGTAATTCGCTCTTCATTAAAATTCCGCAAAAATTGATGACAAAATTCGATTCAATACTACGTAGAGCTGTTCGCATATTATTTAATCTAAATCATAGCGATTTAATCATATCTATACATTCGATGACATTAAATGGCGACTCTCGGGTGGTTGAAGTTTCGAGATTTATGCAAGTTTCGACTTCTTTGCATTATTCAATATATATATATGGAAGTTCTGTCATACCTATATAAGGGACTCATCATTCGAACAACTACTCGCCCGAGTCGCAAATGTGAGCTGATGAAACTCTCTTTACCGCTTGTCACATCTAGGTATACAGATGCTGCTTTCATTGTTGTTGCTCCGAAATACTGGAACAGTCTTACCAATGAATTACGGACCATGTCATCATTTATTACTTTTAAATGTCGACTACATACATATATGTTATAACTATAATGTCTTCTTTATACATTTATTATTATTTGTGTAACTATTTATTTGTTTTATTATTTCAACTTGACGCATATAAACGTCCATCGTTTTCTGAGTCAATAAACCTTTCTATTATTATTATTAATATATATATATATATTTATATAAATTACAAAATATAATAAATAATTGTGAGATATGCATTGATAACAATATAGTGTTATGTAGTTGTATTATTTATAACTATTTGTTTTTAAATAATATATGCTAGTAATCATAACATTTATATATATGTGTAGATTTAATAATATAATAAATAATTATGAAATATGCATAGACAATAATATATTGTTATATAGTTATATATATATATATATATATATATATATTGTTATTGTTATTGTTATTGTTATTTTTATTTGGTGGATTCCTTTCATCCCATCCAGGAACTTAAGTCTAATTAGATGAAGTTTTCACTTATAACCATATATGGCTCTAATGTCCCTTCGAAGCCGCTCTCATGTTAAGGCATCCATGGTTTTAACGAGAGCCGATCATTTATTTATACACAATTATATAAGATCACTTCTAAATAATATTTTAAGACCCATTTTATAAAATTAATTAATGGTCCGGATGAGGGTCGAACCCGTGTCCTACTGCTTGTGTATCTGACGCCTTAGCCACTGAGCCACACAGACAGTTAATATATATATATATATGTTGTTATATATAACTATAGTTATATTATTGATAAATATTTGTTTTTAAATAATATATGCTAGTAAGCATAATATTTAATGCACAATTATATTAATTATATAATAAATAAGGTTATAATATATTATTATATTATATTAATTGATTGTTATAATATACTGATAATATCATATACGGTTTATTAGGCAGTAACAAATGGTCATTTAGACCCATTCGCTCGTCGGGAAGAAACTAATAATAAGATAATAATACGATAATAATTAGATAATAATAATATGTTGAAGATAAAACGAGACAAAAATAACGAATACAAAAATAATAATTTGGATGATTTAGTGGTTTTTTTTATAGCCTACATCACCTAATGAAGTATCTGATATACTAATTTTCTTAAAAATTTAAATAGTATTGATATTTGTTATCTAAACAAAAATATTATTAAAAGGATATCTGAGTTCATTATAGAATCTTTGATCTATTTATTTAATCTGAGTATAGAAAAAGTCATTTTCCTAAAAGCTTGAAGATTGCAAGTATTTTTGGATCTTTAAGGTGGAAAAGAGATGAAATAGGTTAACTACAAACCAAATACCTCTTATACCTCAAATATCTAGGATATTCGAAAAATTACTGAAAAACGGGTAGTTTTATTTATGAATAAGCATACATTATTTTGTAATAGACAATTTGGCTTTAGAGCAGGTTTAAGTACGGAATATGCTCTTATAAGTCTGGTAGATAAAGTCATTAATAATGTAGAGGATAAATATAAATGTGCAATAGTATTATTTGATCGTTAACAAGTAATTGATACATTAAACCATTCCAAATAATATACAAAATATTCCATTTGGGAGTAAGAGGTTTATTTATAGATTTATTTAAAAGCTTTCTAATAAACAATGAACATTATACTGTATATACTGTATATATGGATTATGAAGGTAGGTAATACATCTGAAGTAAGTAACATAAACGTTAGTATACCACTGGGATCAGATCTGGGTCCGCCACTTTTTATATTATACATAAATGATTTTACTAATATATCGAATGCATTTTATAGTATATCATATGCAGATATTACTTGCTTTATAATAAAATAAATTAATATATTTTAAATACATCTTTATACTTGTTATAAAAGTGGCTTTATGTTATTTAAATTATACTTAGAGTAAATCATAAAAAAATCATGTGTTATGGTATTAAATAGTAATGAGGACATATGTATAAGTGTAAATAATAATAGTATTAATATAGTTAACACTTTAAAATATCATGGGATACAAATTTATATATATATTTATTGGAAATTCTATATTAATTAGGGAATGATTAAGAGATTATTAAACACTATAACTGCCTTATTATACAATTACATGAAATATTACCCATTAATCTTATTATAAAGATTTTTAAATCTATTCTTAGTCCTAATATTAATTATTGTAATGTTATATAGGTTTCTATATATAACACCATTATGAAAATTACTATTGTACATAATATTACTATTATATCTTTATATCTTAATATTCAAACTTAATGAAGAAACGTTAATAGCTAAGATAATATTTAAATGTAAATGTAATATACTATATCAAATGTTAAAGATTATATTTTAAGTATATAATTCTATGTGCAATAGTAGATCAACGAAATTAAAATATGGGATACAATTATATAAGTTGGATATTAAATAATATTGTACGCTTATTTAATGCAAATTATTATTGAATAACCTATCAGATAAAATTACTATGTTGAAATCTAATAAGTTATTCAAAAATAAATTAAAAAGTAAGAGACACATATTCATAATTAATTTAATAGATATATGAGGCAAATTCTCAACAGTCTAAATTCGCAGGTCTAACAGTCAGAACAATATGATGAAGAGTACCATATCACTTGTATCTTATTTATTTTATTATTTATTTGAATTTTATTATTTTAATATTACTATTTTAATTTGTTTATTTAATTATACGCATAAATGTTATTTTATTAAAATATAACTGATTAAAGACAAGAATATAGACATATTATTTTAGCAAAGGTGCATTATCTATCTCGGTTGGTATGTGACGTGGTTGTATATATTATATATATATATATATATATATATATATATATATATATATTATATATATAATATATGTGATTACTCCAGAACTAATTCAACTTCCTATGTTTTAGTTATAAAATAATAACAAATATATTATGTCTATAGACATCTAGTCGATAAATACCTTTCGGGCATGACTGGATTATTCATATTGGTATGAGTCCAGTTAGATATAAATTATAGAGGTTAAATCTCGTTACCATTGCTTGAAAAAAAAAATTATATTCATAAGTAATTTAACTTTTCGTTTAATATCGTGTATTATTGTTAATTATTGTTTCAGTTTGATTGTTATTGAAACTATTGTCTGAAATCATGATTTTTATAAACTTGCCGATTGTATATCATGTATAGCATTATTTATGCCTGACATTCATTGTATTTATAAAAATAAATTGTTATCTATCTATTTATACATATATTTATCCATCTATATATATATATAAATATATATATATATATATATATATAAGTCTGGGGTCGATGGCTCAGTGGGACAACCAAAAGCTAGTAAGCCAGAGGTCCCGGCTTCGACTCCGGGCAGTTATTGATTTTATCTTGTGTTTATAAAGAACTTAATAAACGATAAATCAAAACACAAGAAAAAAAATGTTACTATTTGTATTGTATTGTCCGGGGCCTCTCTCATTTATTTTTAACATGTACAAGTCTATGACTTCTTGAGGGGTCCATTTGTATCCGCTATTTGTATTGAATTCAATATATATAAGAGATTTCAATAAAATAAATATTATTATTATTATATATATATGACTATAGTCATTATAATAGAAATTCTATAGAGTAAATGAATATTGAAATTAAATTAAATTAAATTAAAGTTATATTATGTAATAATTCAATATTAAAAGGTACGAATAAATGAAATACACAATAATTTAATTAATAAAAAAAATGAACAATAAATATAAATATATAAATAGAATAAAATATACAACTAAGTCATATATATATATACTCTTCGTATATCACATTTGTCACGATAATACTACTTTTCGTATTATGGAAACAACCGATAGGTTAGTTTTTTTTATATATATATATATATATATATGGAAGCAACTAAGAATAACACACTGCTCCAGAATCTGACAATAAGAGGTTGGCCAAAAGATCGACAGTACCTTCCCAAAGACCATACTGGCCATTTCTCGATACCATAACCATTTACAGCGATGCCATATATAATGATCACAGAGACATTGAAAAGCCGCTTCCCGAAAGATACCTTAGCGTCGTGACAGCTTGTTTACTTGACAAATATCTACGACCATATCGAACATATGGTATACTTATGCGAGAATTGTCAGACCAAAATACAATACCCCGTAATTCCAGCGGAAATTGTTGGTGTGAACGCACCTTTAACACACAAGTTAAAGAATCAATCTTGTAATATATCTACCATCCTCACCCTGGCAGATAATAGGAAATGGCCGGTTCCATCATAGAATAGTGAATACCTCGTCACTGAATACTACTAGAAATTCTCCTTCGTGAGAAAGCGGACCAGCATAACACCAACAAACGCTGAAGTAACACTTATCCGAGTAGGGTATACCCCGGAGAGGGTATACCCCGCGGATTATATTAGGTATATATATCTAATATAATCCGCTTCGTTAAAGGCTCGCCGTACCCCAGCTCTGCATTCAAGGAATTTACGTTGGGATAGCATATATCCCTATATAACTAGCATAACTAGCATCCTAAACCTTGCGCATTGGAAACGATTCATAGAAAGAAACGTCCAGAAAATAAATAGTCTGATGACGAAATCGACAGATATTCACCGAGCCATGATTCTCATTCTCCGTTCTGAATGTCCTGGGGACACAATATCGACATATGCCGTCGCGTCGCAACAGCGAACAACCGTTAACAATTGTTAAAACCTCTCCTCGCCATCGAATGCAATGAGTTTGAATAACCTTCTTACACTCCCATTCCCCGACATTATCTAGATACTCCGACATATGACGTACGTCGTACGATCTACGTGTCGATAAGTAGAACGCCTAAACCTCTAAAATCTATAGAGAAACGGATTGTTTAATATTTTTATATCACGTTCTATATTATTATTAGTATCACGCAGAGATGGGCAAATTTCAAAAAAAATTTATATTAGATACTGATAAAATATTTTGGATAATTTATATAATAGATACTGCTACTGATATTTTTAGAAACTTCATAATAGATACTGATACCGATACAGGTATTTAGATACTTTTTTATAAAATAAATTATAAATACATTTATATTTATATATATATAATATATTATATATATATATATCAATTATAGACATTTTAAATTTATTTTATATTAAACAATTATAGTAAAATATTAAAATTAGGACATTACATCAAATAATATTTTATATAATTATTAAATAGGTTTTTGATTATTCAAAACAAAGCATCAATGAATCATCAACATTAAATATAAAAAAATATTTTATATGTAAACAATTATAGTTGAATATTAAAAGTACATAAAATAATATTTTATATAATTATTATATAGGTTTTAATTCTTTTATTTAGATAAAGTACCAATGAATTCACCAATTAAATGATGCGCGTATATTTATACATATAATTATAGTATATAGGATATTCATTATATTCACATATTCATTATATTCAATAGAACAAAGAATAATTTATAATAATATACAATAATATAATAATTTACAATACTTATTATTAGAGATTGTTTGATATATATATATATATATATATATATATAATATGTATTACTATGTTTTAATCAATATGTATTTACATCTATATATAATAATAATTCGTATTAATTAATCCAATACATTTTATATATATATAAAATAGAATCTTGCATCACCATAATAGCTATTATTTAAAATACATTTAATTTAATACTCTATTATAATAGATACCTATATTAGATACAATTTTAGCTTTAATAGATACAGATATCGATACTTTAATAATTTCTATAATAGATAGTGATATTAGATAATAAAGTATCGGCGATACTGCCCATCTCTGAGTATCAGTGTCTGTCAATCGCCACATGGTTTTTTTATTTATAATTGTTAATTCCTCTATCAATCTTATTTAAACCGTAAATAACTTATTTAATTTATGTGTTACTTATCTCATTAAATCTAACATAGCATAACAGTACCCATCTTTATTTGTTCGTAAAAAATCTAAAATAAGCCAAAACACACCATATATCTAATAAATACAATATTTTAAATTTACCAATTCTATATAAGCTAATAGATAATATTATAATAAAGTACAATAATGTTTATACTTAAATCTTGAATAGATCTTAATAACTAATTTGTAATATTTAAATTTATAAATAATAGGTAGTCTAATAAAATGTATATATATATATATTTAAATCTATATATAGGCTATAGCCTGAATAAATATAAATTAATTTATATACTATATATGATGGACTATTTATAATTTTATAATTTATATAATTTTCAGTTCATCTTTTTTTTTTACTTCATGTTTACTTCTGTCAACATTAATTGATTTATTGATAACATATATCCAAATAATCGGACCATCAGATAAGTTCTCCTAATGTGTAATTTATACATACTTTTCATAAACATATACTGCTCATGATAAACTTATTATTTAAATTTTCAGTTAATAATTTTTGCATTTATATGCATTTTTATTATAGTATGTTTATAAAATTCTCTAATATCACTGAAATTATCTAACATCACTGAATAATACATAGTTTTCATTATATCTTTATATTTCTATCCACATAGTTTCTTTTCATAAATTGTTATTGATTTATATTTTTTTTTTCTATTAATTTATTTTACATTGAATTTGATTTTATATAATTTATAATTTAGTATTTAAATAAAGTTTATTATATGCATATTTATAAATGTTAATTTATTTATAAATTCTATATGGTTTAATTAAACATATAAAAGAATTAATTCTTATATATTCTATTATTACATAATATTGCTTATATATACAATTATTACATATATTATCATTATTCCTATCTATTATTTCAAATATTATATTAAATTATATTATTCATATATATTTATTAATATATATATATATATATATATATATATATATATATATATATATATATATTATAAATAACTAATTTAACAATGTTGGAATGTAATATTTGTTCTAAAGATTGCATTGATGAGTATTATGTTAAATGTGCATTATGCTCAGATTGTACACATATCATTTGTTTACATGAAGCTAAAGCTATAAAATCCAAATTTCCAAATGGAAATAACCCACCTAAATAAATATGTGAGATATTATCTTCTTCATATTTTATTTTTAAATGCAAAAAATGTATTTATTTACCTTTTAAGCATATACCACATGATAACAATGATCATGAGGTATTGAAATCTAATAACTTATTATTATCTAGAATCATAGATATTGAGTGAGGTAGATTGCTATTCGACGCGTCACGTGACCTATTTTAGCGTAACAGTCGTGTAGAAGAATTCGCCATTACAGAAAACCACAAAATAATATTTAATATATTAGTAAATTTTAAAGTTATATTATAATTTTCCTACTCCTAACTACTAATATATTATATATTTTGTATAAATATAGTTAATAACACTATTATTGATTTTTATATCACATAATATATTAAATAATTATACTATTATACCATCTTTCGGTCGAAATAGTAAATCTATAAGACTCAATTTCGCCGATTGATATGTTCAATATATAATAATGAGTTTTTTTTATTGATGCTAGAATAAAATAATTACCACCATTGGAAAGATAATTAAAAAGTAATAAGAGTTTCATATTTTCATTTTGTAATCAGAATAAAAATAAAAAAGTTATATGTAAAACAATGTCAAATTTATGTATATAAAATTAGCCCATATATATATGTAGTTATTTGTTATTAAAAACAAATATGCAGATCATTTGTTAATTAATATTTTACGATGAATTTTTCACACATGATTCGTTTAAATATATTATATTAATATAAATTATAAATATTATATAAAATTAATCAAAATGGTCAATTTTGTGTTGGTTATTTATTATTTTAATTTTTCAAATAATTTTTTTCTTAATTTCAAATAATTTTAAGTATTTTTTATGTAATATGAATAAATAATTTGTATTAGTTTTATAATTAATTGTTTGGTAAAACATATATAATATTATTAAAAATGTAATAAATAAATTATTTAATAATTAATTTAATATAGTAATAAAATTAATAAAATAAATATTTTTAACATATTTTAAATACATTTAAATATATTAATAATATTTTCATATAAGATTAATAATTATCTTTTAATATGATATATATATAATATACGATGGAGGACTTTGAAGTCAAGGAAGGAGACGAGACAAGCAAATGTCGTTTTTATAGTTTATTAAGTACAGTATCGCTTTGGTTATAGTCTATCCAGCCTCATACACATCAAGCGTCTCTATTGGATATAGCCTAGCTATCCCAATATGGGATATATCCCACTTATGGAGCCTCATACACATCAAGCGTCGCTTTTGTTTATAGTCTATCCAGCCTCATACGCATTAAGCGTCTATTTTGGATAGAGCCGGACTATAGCCCCATACACATTAAATGTATCTTATGGATATAGCCTAGTTAGCCCCATACGCATCAAGCGTCGCTTTTGGTTATAGTCTATCCAACCTCATACGCATCAAGCGTCTACTTTGGATTGAGCCGGGCTATAGCCCCATACGCATTAAGTGTCTCTTATGGATATAGCCTAGTTAGCCCCATTCGCATTAAGTGTCTCTTATGGATATAGCCTAGTTAGCCCCATTCGCATTAAGTGTATCTTATGGATATAGCCTAGCCTCATACGCATCAAGCGTCGCTTTTGGTTATAGTCTATCCAGCCTCATACTCATCAAGCATCTATTTTGGATAGAGCCGGGCTATAGCCCCATACGCATTAAGTGTCTCTTATTGATATAGCCTAGCTAGCCCCATATGCATTAACTGTCTCTTATGGATATAGCCTAGTCGAGTTATAGATATATGTTATATAACGATGGAGATAATAGTGACAATGAACAGCGACAACAGTGCAAGACCCGGAGCCAGTAAACACGATGACAGATATCGACTTCTAAGAAATCTTACCCGAAACACGTGTAACATGATTGCCTCTGAAAGTCTTAATTACTTCAGTATACTAAGTATAATTCATGTGTAATTGTATAGTTTACGACCCTAAATATATCATGGGCATATCGAGACCGATTGTGTTCTAGGCTTTTTATCACTCGAAGTCGAACGAACGCGTCGATGAATTATCTAACGTAGTTATAGAATATAACTTGAATAAAGATATCTGGAACTTGTATGGTCTCGTCTATATTATTTATATAATATAAGTAGTAGGGCATAACATATAAGTATACATAAATATTTGTTTACAAGCATATAATCTTTATTTACAAATGGATAAACTCGCTCGATACCCGTCTCACTTTTTGTAAATATATTGAGTACTATTACGACCAAACTATTTCATTAACTTTTATGTAAACAATAAATTTATTGTATCCAACAACTTTAATTTGAACAATTATATTAATAAACACCAATATATGTTGCGCTATCTAATTATCTATCGTTAATATATAAATATATATATATATATATATTTATATGCAACTTATATATTATATATATACACATATGCATAAATATTCTTCTATACATTTGAATATTCTAGTATAATAGTATAATTATTATAACTTTATAGAATTATCATCTTTATAGCGGCATAAATTTAAAAGAGAATGGCGTGCGTCGAATTCACCATTTAAAACCAATAGAAGCACTCCTAAAAAGATCGCGAAATTGCGTATACATTTATATAATATAATATTATATTATATATTAAATATATTAATTATAATACATATAATTTAATAACTTATTTATTAGCATATTTATAATAATAATATAAGAAAATATTATATTAGCACAATATAATTAATTTACTTGTAAAAGGCAATTTATTTAGGTTTATTTTTATGAGAGTTATGACAATTAATAACAGAACAACAGATAATTTTATTCGAAAAAATATAAAAATAATATAATTATTTGAATATTGTAAATGTGGTTTTCTGTAATGGCGTCAGTGGTTTTCAAATTGTTACGATTTTGAGATATCGAATCACAGTCTACCTCACTCTAATGTCTATGTCTAGAATTGATAAAAAAGTTAATGATGCTGAAATTTCATTAACAAATTTAACTACTCAATTATCTGATTTTTCACAAAAAAAAATCTAGTCATGCTGATAATATAAGCGATTTAAATACACTATATGCATAATTAAATACTTCTATGAATGGTCTTATAATATTAAGTAAAGAGCAGAACATTATTAATGTAGCCTCTAGTAAACGTACATATGCTGACCTTTTCGACTCTTCATCAATAAAACAACACTCTACTTTATTAGCAAAATCAATTAGCAAGGAAATAAAAATCAACTCTGATAAAAACAGAAACATTATTTTTTATAATATTAGTTCTGAAAATATTCTAAATGAAATATTAGATGATCTTAATATGTCTTCTCATTATATAGGAAAAGTTAAGCTAAACACTAAAAATGTTGAGGCTTATAAAGTTACAATGGATGATGTTATTACTCCCTACCTATATAGTGATTTCTATAATCCCAATCGTGTCGATAAATACCCTAAGGTTTTCTTGAGACCTGATCTCTCTTTTGATGAACGTGAAAAACGTCCTATACTAACCATTGGAGCTGATAATATGACTAAACACACAATATGTATATTCAATAATCGCAGTTCTCAATATGAACTAAGATATATAGTCACGAATGATGATGATACATCATACATTGATTGGAAAACATCTGTAACTTATTCAGATGCAGATTATTTGAAATGGGCTAAACAAGCTAAAATCATTAATAAAAATAGGTACTCGGATATTAGAAATAATGACATTTCAAAATCCAATTGACTAAATGGCCACCAGTGTCCCAAACTGTCTTATCCATTTTTAAAGGTATATTATTCTAACGCAAGATCGCTATGTAATAAAATTCCTACACTTACTGCAATTGTTAACACCCTATTATATGATATTTTAATTTCCATGAAACATGGCTTACTAATAATATTACTAATGCTATGCTTTCACCAACTAATAATTATAATTTATACAGATTAGATAGGTTGAATGGTATACGTAGTGGTGGTATTTTATTATATATTAAATCGTCAATTCCGGTAATATGTTTAAATGAATTCTCTGTTAATAATATTGAACTGTTATGTATTAAAATATTTCATTATAGAATTGTTGTAATATATCGTCCCCCTAGCATGGATTTTGACGATACAATAAAGTTATGCACTATTATTAAAAATATATGTAACAGTCCCGATTCATGCATTATGTTTGGTGATTTTAACTTCCCGGGTATAAATTGGTTATCCGGAAGTATGACTACCCAATCTGAAGAAGCTTTCTATAAAACAATTCAAGAGTCAGCATTATTACAATTGGTTAATTTTAATACTAGATCTGGCAATATGCTCGATTTAATTTTAACTAATAATAACAATGTATTGTCTTCTATAGATTATACTAACCCATTAGAATATGATAAGCATAAAGTGATCATTTATCAATTATCTGTAATATTTTGAAACCTGAATCTCAATCATCTATGAATAATCAAATTACTAGTGTCCTTACACTTAATTTTAATAAAGCTAATTTCTTTAATATTAAATTTGAATTAATTAATCTTGATTGGAAAAATATCCTTTCTAAATGTATAAACTGTGATGTAGCAATTAATACATTAATAAGCATTGTAATTGATATTTGTATTAAACACCTACCCCTATTTCAAAAAAAAGGATTTATAAATATCCATTAAATATCAAAATTCTTCTGAATAAATGTATGAAGTTAAATAAAAATGTTAAAGACCAGTTTACACATAAATAATGGCGTGATTGTCAAAAGAAATGCTCGGAAACTATTAATTCTGTAAATTTGGATAATGAGCAACGTATTTTAACATCGGGTAAAAAATCTTCTTTTTTTAATTATGTTAATAAACAGTTTCATAAAACTAATACTATATCCACATTAAAATGTATTTATGATCCCTCTAAGATTAATTTAACTGATATTGATAAGGCTAGATGTCTTTCTGACCAATTCTCATCCATATTTACAATCCCATCCACAGGCATTATTTATTCATTCAGGAAACCTTCCAAATTAACACCTAAATTAACTTTTGATAAATACCCAATTACACCAGAAATAGTGAGAAAATGTGCATGTTTATTACCAAACAAATTTAATGTTTCACCTGATGGTTTATCAAAGGGTTTACTAAAAAATCTTTCATTTGAATTATGTTATCCATTATCAATTGTTTTCACTAGAATTCTGAATGATGGGATATGCCCATTAATTTGGAAAAAATCTAATATTACAGCTTTTATAAAAAAGGCGACTCAACACTACCATCAAATTATAGACCAATTAGTATACTATCATCAACGCTCATTCTCTATGAAAAAATATTAAGCTATTATGTATCTTATTATTTAAGATCCAACGGCCTCATATGTTCTGAACAGTATGGTTTTCTTTCGGGGTAATCTACCCAATTACAACTAATTTAATTCTATAGGAACATTATGAGGTCAATGAATAGTCATATGTTCGCTGATGTTGCTTATATTGATATGGCAAAAGCATTTGACAAGGTATCACATACTAAATTATTACATAAGATATATAATCTTGGTATATGTGGGAATGTGTATTCCTGGTTTGAATCATATCTCAAAAATAGGTTACAAAGAGTTAATATTAATGATCAATATAGTGATTTTACTAATGTAACTTCAGGAGTACCACAGGGTTCTGTGATAGGTCCTCTCCTCTTTCTGATTTATATAAATGATCTACCTACTATTTTTAAACCACAAATAATCACCTCACTTTTTGCAGATGATGCTAAAATATCAATTATCTATAAATCTATAGATGATCGGAAGGTTCTGCAATCCGGGCTATTTGAACTATCATCCTGGATGTGTAAATGGGACCTTGAACTTGCCATTCAAAAATGTTCAATTATGACATTTGGGAATATCAATACACATTCGTATACAATAATTAATATTCAATTAAATAGTCTAACAGAGTTTAAAGATCTTGGAATAATTTTTAACACTAAACTGACATTTGACACTCATATAAACCAAATATGCAGTAAAGCTTTTAATATTCAGAATATTATATTTAGATGCTTTATTATTAATGACTATAGTCACATGACTATATCACAATATATTGTTACCTAACAAAAGCCTTTATAACATATGTTAGATCTTTATTAGAATATAATTCTTGTATTTGGAACCCTTCTAATATATATGTAGGCCTAAAAAATAAAATTGAAAAAGTCCAAAGGACATTCACTAAAAGGCTTTTCTATAGATGTGGTATACCATATACAAATTATGAAAATAGGTTATTATTTTTAAACTTAACTTCATTATCTCAACGCAGGTTACGGGCTGATCTGATTCTTGCCTACACAATTATAAATGGTCTAGTTGATGTTGATTGCTCGGGGTTACTTGAAACGTATTCATCAAGAAGTCGAGGTAATTCCATTAAAGTTCGAAAAGACAAATGCAAGATTAATGTTACTCTGAATTATTTTAGTAATCGTATTTCAACTCCTTGGAATTTGCTATCTAATTATACGTGTTCAGCAACTTCGGTCAATCAATTTATTACAAGGCTTGATAATTCATTGAATTAATATTTAAATTTTATTTTATTTTATTAATTTTTATTATTCAATTATTATATTATTTTATTTTTAGTTTTATGGGGTTAATTTATTAGGTTGCATTCTCTTTATCATTATTTATCTGGTATTACGGGTATCAGTGTACAAACTCGTGGGTCAAGTTTGTACCCCCAAGGCACAGGGATGTAGGACCCCTTTCCCTAAAGTTGATACGGTGATTAAGTGCTTGCATATGAATAATTCCCCTTTTTATTATTATTTTTTTTATTATATCATTTGTTAATTTTATATCTTAACCATATGTAACATGGCATTTATAAATCATTATATATATGCGTTTATATTCGTTATTTGTTTTTTATTATAATTATTGTTTTATGTCATTTTGTTTGTTTTAAACAATACACTATATCTACCTATCTATATATATTATTACCCAGAGATATTATATTTGCATATAATTTACGTGTGTCTATGATGTATTGTTATTTGATAATACATTATTATAATAATACTATAACGTACACTGCACGACACTGAGTGTACGACGTACAGCATAATTTATGATTTTCTTTATAATAGATTTTATATACATGCCATAAAAAAATGTATTATAAATCAATAATAATATATAATAAAAGCATGCATAGTTATCTTATATTCAATGTATATTCTGAAATAATTATGTAGGAACCTAATGGAATTTATTAATTTTATGATTATCTGATTATCATAATGATACATTCTAGAATAATCAAATGTTATCTATTAAATATTATTAATATATATTTTTGTTCTATAGCAAATTAATGATTTAATTATTAATAATATAAATATAATTTATAATTAATAATCATAACGAATAACACCATTTTATTTTATATTTTACATTTATTTTATTATACATTTATACACTCTTCGATGTCAGTTTGTTTGCAAATTTCATCACGTGATATAGAAAATAGAATTATACAGATGTTAATATATTTATATATAAGTTGCAGGCTTGAATTTACAAATGAAATTAATTGTCTATGAATAAATCAATATATGAATTTATAGAAAATAGGTCAACTCGTGCAAAATAATTACGTGAACATTCATTACATAATGTTTTTATATAATAAATTATTAATTTGATAGCCGTCAATATATAATTTATTAATAAATTAGCACATATATATGGAAGTATATATATAAAATATAATATAATTTATTTAAACTAATATAATATATAATCAAATTAAATATAAAAAATCAATGAATAATATATATATTAGCTTAGAAAAAGACGTCTTTACTATAGGAAGAATAAAGCAACAGTATACTTCAATTGAAACAAGCAAATTAGTTTAGATTACTTGTTTAAAAGTGTTAGTTAAATTATAGAAAAGTATGAGAATACACCAGTATTATAGACGTACTAAATGTCACTAAATAGATGCCACTAAATCTGGAGCCAGAGGACTTCCCCAAAAGGAAAGTACTACCAGGATGATGATTTCAACTGTCTTTGGTCCAACTATAAATCTTTTACTTCTTTTATTTTTTTTCGACATCATTTTATTGCACGCTTTTGGTATATATAGTGAATCTTCTTTGATCTGTATATAGAGTAATATTAAAATTAAGGGAGATTTTAATGGATATTTTAACAAGTACAAGTACTTAACCACCTGGAAAAAAAATCGTATTTTTTACAATATTATTAATTATAATAATCGTAACTAACAATCCAATAAGTGGAATGTGTCATAATATACACTTTCTAAATATATACAAAGATTTTATAATGGAAAGATATGTCACTCTGATGAATTTATTAAATTAATAACAAATTGCGCCTCCTCTACTGATAACTATTTGTTTTAATTCTATTTTTAGTTTATATTTATTTACATGTCAATTTGAAAAATATATTACTATTATAAAGGAAAATGTATGTACATTTTTCACAATCAATATTTAATTTATAGTGTTTGTTAAAGAATATAACATTATTTTATAATTAGAACCACTTAAAATATAGAGCCATATTCGATAAATAAAATAAATCAATAGATGCATTTTCAATGTAAAATTATAAATAATATGTAATGTAACAATAATTTGACAATTCGCTATTGAAATTATTTAAAACTATAGTATGTAGGGGAGAGTGAGGGACTTGAGCCGGCGGGTACCTTGAACCACCATCAATATCAACACCTCTGCTTAAATAAAAATTATGAAATATATACGGGATATTTATATTGTAAATATAAATACAACAAATAAATTGTTTTATTATAAATATACTTAATTAATTTTATATTTAAATTTATAATTTTTAACAAGAAAATATAAATATAAACTATTAGATTAATTTATTATATTTTATTTGATCATAATCTTAATACTTAGAACATATTAATATTATAGATAGTTACATATTTAAGTATATATACAATATAAAATAATTTAAAAATTATTATTTTTAATTATTTAAAATATATAATTAAATAAAATATGTAAATGGGGTAACTTGAACATGCTAAAATGGGGTAACTTGATCCGGTGTCATATAATAAATCGTCCCCATTCCAAAAATCGTCCCCGATTGTCACGTGACTACAAAATCGATGTTTATCAATCGACCAAAATTAAAAAGTAAATTACTATAATAATTAAATTTTAACAATAAATAATTATTAAATTAATTGTATTTAATATAATATTTAATTTGTGTTATTTAAATTTTATTTAATATACAATTTTTTTTGTGTTAATTAATTTTTTTAATGTAATATTTTGTTTTCATTATCTAAATATTTCATTATTATTATAACATAACTATAAAATAATTATATTATATATTTAAGCAAGTACTATATATAACTATAATATATAACATACTTAATTTTTAAGACCTAGTTTAATATTATTTTATGGTGGTTCAAGTCACCCCACAAATGGGGTAACTTGAACCACTTTTATTTTTTTTATAATCTTAATTATTTGATAATTAATACTTTTTTTTGTTTTTTTTTATCTTAAAATAAATGGAATATATAATAGTATTCTAATAATATAATATTTTTTATTTAGTAATATTTAAATTTGAATTATTGACATAAATATAAAAATTTGTTCAAGTTACCCAACTCTCCCCTACACATATATGTAATATTCATTATTACTATTAAGAATTACAATTTATTTCACGTAATAGATACAATTGACATATATTTTCTTCACCAAATTATTCATATATAAAATATTTTTTTTATGATAAACAAAAAAAAGGAATTTTTTAAAATTTATGAATAAATTATGTTGGTAAAAATATTAACTATGATTTTAATAAATAAATAATCTACATTCATTTTGTATTTATTTTATAACATTTTTAAAATCACCTGAACACAGTGTGTCCCGAACCTCTAAAATTGGGGAGAGTTGAACCATATTTATAATGTTTGTCTATAAAAATGTGTTTAAATTATATATAATTAGTGAAGGTTTCCCTATTTTTTTGGGCGATATTAACCATTATTTAATTTGTAATTGTTAACAAAAATATTTCTGACAACATTTAGAAAACAAACTTTTAACCTTTTTATAAATGTTATTATACACAACATGTGTAGGATAAAACATTATAATATCTAACATGATGTTTATTTATAGATTTTACATTTAGTTTAAGTTTTTATAAAAGTGGCTCGATTATACCCAATATTTCTGTATACAATATATATATATATATATTTATATATATATATATATAACATTGTTAAATATAAAAAGGTAACCTTATTTTTAATAAATTGTTGATAGATGTGTTGATTGTTATCAATAGCAGCGGTCAGAGAAACGGGAACAATAAAGTCATCATTTTCACTTATAACGGTCAATTGCGCATTGGTTTTGTATTTCGAGTTAAGCGAGGATCTGTATTTTTTATTTAAATTTCACTAGAAAATACATAATAAAATACATTATGTTAACATATTTAGATTATAATTTATTTTATTCAAAATTATTAAATATTCAGAAAATATATAATTAATAATAAATAAATAATATAGTGTACACACTTATACTACCCACGGGTAGTATCATGCATATGTAATTATTAATTATATAAATGTATATATATATTATAATATTTATTTAAAATTTTAATTATAAATAATATATTAATTCACTGGATACAAATTAATTAATAATAAATAAAATTTCAAATAATCATATATTTCATGCATTTGAAATATTTAATTTGCTGGTTTACTATTAATAACATATTTAAGAAGGTACATATTAAGATGAAATTTAAATAGTGTTCATATATATTAAATATATAATGCATAAGAATTTGTATATAATAATTAAATGTAGGTATATATTTAAAGATTTTTCATTTAAAAATTTAAAAAATATAAAATATTTTGGAAATCTTTATAATGTAAGTATGTATTAGCAAATGTAAACTTAGAAAAATCGTTGGTATTAGATTACTGTCTAATACACAAATCTATAACTATGATATATATATATATATATACCAAAGATTTTCCAAAAGACAAAGGTGCTTCACAATATCTTTGTATATACTAATATGTAACATATGTTTTACATATTATTTATATATTTATATATACTAATAGGTAACATATATATATACACACATTATTATTAGAGAATGGTATTTGTTTTACACAAATGGGAACTAGAATGTATTTAAAAACTAGAAATAATATCAACACAAAATAGAAAATAAAAAACTTTAAATTCATAGTAGATAAAAATGATAAATAAATATATGATTTAAAAAAATCAATGATCAGTACATTATTTTCTAATCATGAATGATGAATTTAAAAGATAAAAATATAACCTAATTAATTATATGTTATTCTATATGCACTATCACTATAGAATAATGACATTTAAATAAATTTAAATCATTGAACCAACAAATAAATAAGAAATATTATGAATAGGAAATAAAAAATAGTTAATCTAAAATATATTTAGATAAAAATGTAATAAATATAAATATTACGAAATAATCAAAATATGATGTATATATATTTACCATGTCAAATGTATATATATATACATTAATTAAAATAAAGCAAGCGAACATATGTAATACAGTTTTCTTGTGTATATATATATATATATATATATATATATATATATATATATATATATATATATATATAAAAGAAAACTTTATTACATATGTTCGCTTGCTTTATTTTAATTTATCACTTTATTATAATAGTACGAACACCAAATTTTAACTTTATTACATCTGTTCGCTTACTTTATTTTAACATGTCACTTAAGTATAATAGTACAAATACTATAATTTAACTTTATCCTTTATTATATCTTTAAGATTACTTTATTTTAACATTTATCTATATTATAATATTACGATAACTATATTTTAATCATCTAAGATTTTATTTTGATTTTGAAAATACTGTAGTTTTAAGATAAATAATTATATTAGTCAATTTGCTAAATATATCATTACTTACATTAAGTAAAATGATTTGACCTTCAAAATAAATTCTAATAAAAGTTGCTGACTGTCATTAGGAATTTATTATAGTTTAAATATATATATATATATATATAATATATAAATGCCATAACTATAAGTACTCTATATATATATAGAGATTATATAAACATATTTGTATTACTAATTTCCCCTATATGCACTTCTAGGTAATTTGTAAAAAGTTCACTTGTTTATTTATATCTATCATAGATATTTCACTAACAATTGCATACCAAGCAATTTTCACGCTTGTAGATTAATAAATAAACACGTTTCAATTTGTATTTTATTTAAGTTAATAGTTTAAAAGAAGTAAGTATAATAGGAACAATTGTTAATTTTCAGTATAGAATTTTATAATAATATTATTTTATTTACATATTTACTAATTAATTACTTGAATTAAAATAATAATTATTTATGACATTTTATTTTTTCATATAAGATATTATTTTTTTGTATATTTAAATAAGGATAAATCGTTAGATATAGACGAATTAAATATTTATATTAGATTAAAGTTTGTAATTCAATTTAATAAATTAGACAAATTAATTAATAACCCTACTATTTATATTCTCTATATTTAAAAGTTAAGAGTTTATATTAATTTATTAAATATACAACTACATCTTCAGTCATTAAAAAATATAAATAATATACTTCAAAATATAATAGGTATACATTAATCCTACTGATATTTTTAATATTTTTAATATGTTATTTTAATATATTAATATTATTATTACTATTATTTCTATTTATAACTGATGGTTATAATATATAGTATTATTTTGGGTTATTTCCTTAATAACTTTTAAAAAGCAAAAATAAATATCATATAGGTTCTGAAAATTGTATTTTATATGTTATATTTTAGACATATATATATATATATATATATATATATATATATAATATCTGTTATTATACTCTATCTATTTAATATATTTAATCAATATTTTTTATATTTTTTTCAGATATGATATCGTTGATATTTGTTTTCATATTAATTTATTGTTGTCATTTTACTCAATTTTAAAAGTATCGTCAAAAATGAATCATATACATATTTAATATATATATATATATATATATATATATATATATATATATAAAACGAAATCCAATATCCATCCTATACAAAGGGTCCAAACAAATCGTCTGTGCCTCGATCACCGTTAACCAGCGCTAACACACAAGTAACACATAGCTGCCGCCGTCGCTACCAACGCAAAAGAGTATGTGTCCTGCGCTCCGTTATCGATGCTGCCGAGGTAGGTTTCATCTCGACACAGTTCGCACTGATCCATGTGATGTAGACCTTCCCGATGCTCCGTTCTATGGCTCGATATACACTCTTCGCCGATAGAGGCATAGGTAAACCCGTTAACATCCATAAATACTGTATTGCGTAGTAGTGTTTTAAATGTAGGCTATTTTTCATTATCTCGAGATAATCAACTCCTAAAATTCATTATCTCGAGACAATCAAATCCTAAATTTCATTATCTCGAGACTGTTGAGATAATGAAATTTTATAATACATATTACATTAAACCCAAAAATGTACTTGTTACTATTAAAATGATTTTTTGTCATGTAAAATATTCAACGACGCTATTTTAAATATTTTAAATAATTTTTTTGATATATTTTTAAACATTTTTGACATTTTTTCAAAATATTTTTCAAAAATATTTTTTTTAAATATTTTTTATTAGTATTACTGGAAAGCTTATTGAATTATATAATATACGTCATATTGTATTTTTTTAAAAGTTATGATCTAAAATGTATATATTTTAATATTTATGACATAATTAAATACTTATTTTCCTATAGGAATATATTAGATCACATATATATTATATAATATAATATATTAGATCACCTATCAAATATATTTGATTGGTACAGTGAGATATTACAATTTACATAGGCTTATTAGGCGACCGTGTATATTTGGCGTTGGTAATATTTAGTTTACTTATGTTATCAGTGCACTTTATCAAACCATGGTTTCCATTGTAGTAATCTATTATCCATTGTTTATATTTACATACATTTTATAATATTATTTTTATTCTACACAAATACCCGATATTAAATTATTAAAACCCGGAACCGCTCTTGGACCATTTTTCAAAACCGATCTCATTAAATTTTGTTAGAACTCGGAAATGTAACCAGAAACCGAGTCCGGGTTAAATCACTAATAAATAGAATGTTACGCGTTTAACGGGTTATGTCATTTAATTTTGTATTTAAAAAATGATGACAATTACTTAAATTTAAATGATTTAAAAGAAATGTTATCTAATCAAAAAATAATAATAGATAATCAAGCAATAATAATTGAAAATCAAAACACAATAATTAACAAATTAACAAATACAACACATAAGTCAGATTTACAATCTTTCGCAGAAATTACAAAACTAAATATAAACTCAGCAATCCAAACTAATATGACCAATACTATAAGAAAGACAATAAATGAAAATAATGTTAACGTTGAAAAAAATAAATCCATAATACTGTATAATGTTAAAATGGAAAATGATGACAATTTCGAAACAAGAACAAGTAATGAATTAAATAAAATACATGATATACTGAAAAATACTGAATGTGATTATAAAATAACTAAATACCATAGAATAGGAAAATATGATGATAAAGCTAATAAAATAAGACCAATAAAAATAACATTTAATACAGAAAACGAAAAACAAGACATTATAAATTCAGCACATAAATTAAAAAATACGCAGTATAGTAAGATTAGTATATCACAAGAATATACAAAAGAACAATTAATAGAAATACAAAAGCTCTCCATAGAAGCTAAAGATAAAACAATCAATGGACACAAATTTGTGGTAAGATGTTCAATAAATAATACATTCAAAATAATAGAATTACAAAATAAAAATGAATAACTCAAAAGAAAAAAATGAATATATAACAACAAACAATTTTAATAAAATAAACAAAAAAATAGACGAACATAATCTAACATTTATACATCTAAATATACGAAGTCTTAATCACAACTTTGAATACTTGACAGATTTTTTAAATTTATTAACAAAAAAACCAGAAATAATTTGCCTTTCAGAAACCTGGCTAAATAACATAAATAATAATAACTTAAATATACCTAATTATAAACAGGTAATAAATAATAGACATTGTCAAGATAAGAGACGAGGAGGGGGAGTATGCATATACGTAACTAACAACCTAACATATAACATAGTAAATGAACTAACATTTAATATAATAGATTATCTAGAAATAGTAACAATAGAAATAATACAAGAAAGTGATAATAAAAATATAACAGTATCATGTATCTATAATAGTCCATTTAACAAAATAGAAGAGTTTAATACAATATTTTATGATAAATTTCATAAATTCATCAACAAAAAACTTATAATAATGGGGGATTTCAATATAGACACGACGAATAATATAAATTCAAAAATAAACCAACTAATGCACCAATTAGGACTAACACCACTTATACATTCTAATACAAGACCAATATACAATACAAATACAAACTTAATAATTGACCAAATCTACACTAATATAGATAGAAATTTCATAGGAAAAAGTGGTATAATACAAGAACAAATAACAGACCATCTTCCAATATATGCAAACTTTAACTTAAATAACAGATTACTGAAAAATAAAACATTAATAACAACAAGAAAAATTAAAAACAATAATATTGTAACATTTATTAAAAATCTATTACAAATAAAATGGGACACTGTATATAATAACAATAATGCAGAAGATGCCTATAATATTTTCTACACTCAATATATAAATATAATAAACAAACACTTTCCCATAATCACTTCAAAAGTATCATCACAAATATTCTCTAAAAACTGGATAACAAATAACATAAAAAGAAAAATAAATAAAAAACAAAAACTATTTAACTCATATCTACAAAGTAAATCAGAATTAGATTTATACGTTTATAAATCTTATAGAAATAATTTACAAAATACAATAAAACAAGCAAAACAAAAATACATTAACAAACAAATAAACGATAACATAACATCGAAAGAACATTGGAAAACAGTAAATAATATCATTAATACAAATGTAAATAAACACAATATTACATACATTAAAGATAAAAATAATAAAAACACATTTGACTCAAGTAAAATAGTAAATATATTTAATGAACAATTTATTAATAATGCACAAATTATAAATGATCAATTTAAAAATCAAAATATAATAAATCCTGTAGAAATACCAAATATAAATAATTCTATATTCATAGAACCAACCAATAAACAAGAAATAACTTCAATAATAAAAAATAGTAAATTAAAAACCTCATTAGATATAAACCTAATTAACATGAAAATTGTAAAAATATCGATAGATTATATTTCATCACCACTAACACATATTTTTAATTTATGTATTAGTGAAGGTATATTTCCACAAAAAATGAAAAATTCCATAATAAAACCCATATATAAAAATAAAAACCAATACGAACCATGCAACTACAGGCCCATATCAATACTATGTCAAATTTCAAAAATATTTGAAAAAATAATACATCAGAGATTTACTTCATTTTTTCAAAAAAACCTAATTATATCTAATACACAATACGGATATACTAAAAAGCATAACACAACACATGCTATTTTAGATTTATATAACCATATATTAATAAACAAAGAACAAAATAAATCAATAAATACTCTATTCCTTGATCTAAGCAAAGCATTTGACACGCTAGATCACAACATATTAATAGATAAATTATATAAATATGGAATAAGAAGCAATTCGCTACAACTTATCAAAAGCTACCTAAGTAATCGAAAACAAGTTGTTTTGATAAATGATAAAAAATCACAAATATTATGTAATAATATTGGGGTACCACAAGGATCAATACTTGGTCCTCTCCTATTTATAATATACACAAATGACCTATCATTACTATTCAATAATAACCAACAAGTAAAACTTATAGTATATGCTGATGATACAGCAATAACATTTACAAGTGAAAACAATGAAAAATTAAAATATACCATAGATAATATGATTACAAAAATAGAAAAATGGTATACATTTAATAAACTTAAAATAAATATCAATAAAACTAAAATAGTCAATTTTAACTCGAGAAAATACAGTAACATACATCTAAAAATAAATAACATATCAATACAAAATGAAATAGAATATAAATATCTAGGAATAATAATTGACAAAGATATAAACTTTAAAAATCATATATTTAATCTTAATAATAAATTATCGAAAATACTTTACTCAATAAGCAGATTATCAAAATACATTAAGACAAAACCAATGATTATCATATATAACAGCCTATTCCTGCCACACATAATGTATGGAAATATAATATGGGGTAATATTTATAAAAGTAATCTTACAAATTTAATTCTCACACAAAAAAAAATCATAAGAATAATAAACAAAACCAAATATTTCAGAGAACATACAAATTTGCTATTTGAAAGGAATAATATATGAAAACTCAATAGTTTAATAAAATATAACACGCTAATATACATGCATGACCATCACAATAATAATCTACCACAAAATATTTATAACATACATAAAAAACACGAAAATAAAAATAAAAATAAATTAAGGAAATCACCTATCTACAAAATACCTTATACAAAAAAAAGTCAACTAATAAATAGTATCCTAACCATGGGACCTAAGTTATGGAATAATCTAAATGCAGATATCCAAATTATAAAAAACAAAAATTCATATAAAAAAAAAATAAAAAATCAACTCATTGAGATACAAAAAAAAATTAAAAATTAAAAAAAAATTAAAAAAAATAAATTATATAAAAAAATTATTATTATTATTATTATTATTATTATTATTATTATTATTATTATTATTATTATTATTATTATTATTATTATTATTATTATTATTATTATTATTATTATTATTATTATTATTATTATTATTATTATTATTATTATTATTATTATTATTATTATTATTATTATTATTATTATTATTATTATTATTATTATTATTATTATTATTATTATTATTATTATTATTATTATTATTATTATTATTATTATTATTATTATTATTATTATTATTATTACTTTGATGTTTATGTTTTTAAATGATAATAAAATATCTTATAAAACATAAGAAGAAAACGAAATGAAAAAAAAGTAAAGTAATTCAACAAAAAAAAACGTTCCGGTGATGGTGATGCAGGCGACAGCATAGAAAAGATAATTATCTTCATCTGAAGCCTTTTAGAGGAAACAATAATATAATGAATTTAATAATTCACATGATATATATATATATATATACAACTTTCTTCTAATAAATATTATTATTATTATTATTATTATTATTTAATATTTTTTTATTACAAAATACTATTCTATA
The DNA here is from genome assembly GCA_964019155.1 of Osedax fenrisi. Classification (NCBI taxonomy): domain Eukaryota; kingdom Metazoa; phylum Annelida; class Polychaeta; order Sabellida; family Siboglinidae; genus Osedax; species Osedax fenrisi. The sequence continues at coordinate 76,033,520 of OZ025242.1, forward strand.
ATATGTTTTTTAATATCTGTAAAACAATTATTAATGAAAACAGTCTAGAAATGACATAAAAAATGGTTTATATATATATATATATATATTCATATATATTAAAATGCTGTTTTCTCTAAATGAATTCACTCTACCATTGCATATATAAATGCTATTATTATAAAAAAAAAACATTATAGCTATATTATTAATTTTTGTTGTATTATATAAATAATATATGTTTATATATTCAAATAGAGATATCTTTCATAGATTTATCTTGCATAAAGATATTTTTTCTAATAATAATAAAAATACAATTTATATAAAATAAATGACAATAAATAACAATTTAAAATAATCATTTATATATATATATATGCACAATAGGCTATATATAATACATTTTATAAATATATGGTTATGCGGGTATACATGAATATATTATTAATACAATACAAACAAAACATATTGATTCAATGAAGAGAATTCTGCGCGCCAGACTACTTAATATACCATATGCTGCCTATCTATTTACATGGTAAACTGTGAAATGGCGTGCGCGCTATCACATCCCTTGAATTGATGAAATGAATAATCCGTTCTCTACGTTAAGAAAGAGTGCCATGCGCGTAGTTACCCTATAGGTACTTGTATATTAGTGATGTAAATGATGCTAAAATCTAAAGCATCGATGCAGTCTCAATGTGAAAAGCATCGTTTAAGTCTCAGAATTGGTACCTAAACCGTCGATGCAGTCTCAGAGTCTATAAAATGCATTGCTATTAACACATGCTTATTAAAGGCATCTTTTAAGTGTTAGTCTCAGTTTTCAAAAGATTAATATAGTTTCAGTGTCAGTTACCAGAATCATTGTTTTGTATATAAAACGAAAATATTTTCATTACAATAAATAATACACAATACAAACTATCAGATAAGTACAACAATCTCGGAGTGTCAATTGACAGGATTCTTTAATATGTTCATAAACACAAAATTCAAACTATCAATTGCATAATATTGTAATTAAAACGATAACTATTAATATATGTACATTGCTAATTAGAAGCCTAGTTATATCAATATTGGATTATTGTAACATACTTTTAATTAATTTAACTGCTTATCAGTTAATGCCATTAAATACAATGATCGTCAATGCGCTTATTATATAAATTACCACCAAGATCAATAGACGATACGATCAGTATAACTATACTGGTGCTACAACAACACCTACTACTACATTGGCTACTACCAATTAATACATATATATATATATATATATATATATATATATGATATATATATATGATATATTTTCCATTGTAAATAAAACTACATGATATTGATTATAGATTGAGAAAACGGTTATATTATGTACATTTTTAAATATTTTTAAAATACTAGTGAGACAGGATGAGTATATTGTAAACAAAATAGCTACCTATCGATACAAATAATTAATAATATGTCACATAATATAGGAAAAATTAATAAAAATATGGATAAATATATAAAAATTATGTTTAAAATATAACTTCAAAAAAGCATCATTTCGGCTCAATTATGTTTTGTAAGAGACTCATCTCGACTCGGGTTCATTTGACTAGAGTATCGGCTCGGCTCTGGCTCGTTTGGTTAGAGTCTAGGCTCAGCTCGCACTTGTTTGGCTATAGTTGTGGCTCGGCTCGGCTGGTTTTTTTTACCGAAAATAAAATTCTCGGCTCGGCATCAAAAGCTCGGTATCATTTACATCACTATTGTCACACGCACACACACTGTGTATACACTATAGTAGATACGCGTTTGCACGTGGGTGCGCATAGACATGTATTCGGTGATACCGGATGTATAGCGATTAACCCACTTACATAATAGTAACAAGTACATTGTCCTAGCTAATAGTCAATCTATTAATTTTACTTATTTGTAGTATTCATATATAGATAATATGTATATAGATCATTTATATATTATTTATATTATTTATATTATATATATATATATATTATGTTATATTAATAGTTATTCTACCGTACTAATACTATCTATATATTATTAAGATGCTGTTATAACATTATCTTATATATATATAATATCAACGTAAGAGATATTGCATGTAGGACATGAATGTCCACCTATATTTTACACACACGCGGATTATAGTGATTATTTTAACCGTGGAGTTCTCCCGCTGAGGTAGACATCTTTGTCATAAACAACTTTCTATCGTAGTCCCAGGCGATGCTCATATTACCACGTGACACCACTTTATTATCTGCGTATCGTTAGTATATAACTTATTATAATTATTAGCTTTTATATATCTTAAATATTAGTTTATTATGTATATTTATATTAAATATATTTAATATTAATATACTAATGAGATTACATCAATAATATTAATAATTAAATTATTAATTCATTTTTAATAATTCAAATAATATTATTATTCTATTATCATTTTCATTAATATATCATTATAGCATACTATTGAGTTTATAATCTTGTTATTTATGTTATTTATAATTAACTATAGTATATAAATTATTCTTACTATTTGATAAAATAGAAGTACGCACTTCCGCCTCATATTTCATAGAATAACAGCAAGGCCTCGTTAACTTAAAAGTGCTGACGCAAGCAATCGATATTAATACAATAGTAAGGGATAACATTGTTATCATTCTATGTAATACGTTGCTTTATATAGGTATAATTTGGTGACTAATCCTATCGGGGTTAAGGGTCAAAGTTTACATTTCTGTTATTGGTGTGTGTTAACAAATGTAAAAAAATGTTTAGATAAAAAAATGTTATACGAACTTACTTTAAAATAACTAAGTTAACTATATATATATATATATATATATATATATATATATATATATATATATTATGAGTCATTTAAATCGTTATTTGTATTAATTAGTTAAGTATACTTCTCTTTTATTATTATTATAATTTAATAAATATGTACCTATAATCATATAATATAATTCAAATTTATAATGTTCTGTTATCATGACATCTATATTTGTATTACATAATGATACTATGATGTAACACATATACGTACCATGTATACCGTGTGTTATACCATGTATACTTCACACATCATATTTATAATCAATTTCATAGTAATGATAACTAAATGTGGGGTGTGTATGTGTATTTATATATGTGTGTGAACTTGAATTATCAATTATATAAAATATATAATAATGTATATAATATAATAATATACTATATATACTAATATAATATATGTTATACAAAATTATACAAACATTGTACAATAGAGTTTTTGTTTATTTTATTTTTAAAAGATTGAACTGACACATATTTTAATATATTACGATATAATAATTTCCATATATTAACTTATATTACCTATATTATTACATATATTTATAATTGTTTTATAATAATATTTAAGTAAATTTAATTATATTACAATTATAATATAATTAAGTATATTATAAGTATACTTATGTTAATATTTTTATTTATTGGTTTGAAAAACTCATAAATATGATAATATTGTAAGTGTCGGTTAATAAGTCACAAGAAAAATAAGGACATGATAATTAAAATAAGTAGTAAATGAGAAACAAACAGATAAATATAAAAATAAAATAATAATTTATATTTTGAATAATGATTTAATGAAGGCGTAGATAATAGTAATTATCGAGTAATCTATTGAATGATGATCATCATCGAGCCACTCGCACGACGTATGTTTATCGTTATACGTGTACGTCGTACACTGTACGGTTATATACAAGGCATTCGTATAGCTTTAGTATGTATATTATGTATAGTAATATATCTTATGATATATCTATATACTTATATATATATATATATATATATATATATATATATATATATATATATACAAGACAGAAGCATTTTAGTTTGTTCTTACATTTATAGATTGGAATGATTAATAATAATAGTAATATATATGTGTGTATATATAACACTAGCTAGACATAAGGTACATGACAATTACGGTATAAAAGGGGTATCCCTCTACCAGTATTTCCTGAAATAATATCAGCAAAGTCTTGCTAGAAAGTAGTTTTCTAGCTAATTGTAGTGGGATAATCCATGCAAGATTATCTGGCGCCAGTATCGCTCGGAATAGTATGATAGGCTATTAATTAATCAACCAATACAATTAGTTAGAGTTTATTAGTTTTAATTTGATTTAAAATGACACAATACCACATATATATATATAATTAGGTAATTACCTAATTATTTATCAGTGATAGGTAGATATACTATATTGACTATAATAAAGGAGCGTACCAAACATTCAGAATCCTCACTAATACATGACAAAGAAACACCTCAACTATTTAAGATAATAATGTAAAACCATTAGCTGATAAAACGAATATTCTAAATAGATGGACAGAATATTGTAATGATCTATATACTCACCTGATAACCCTGATACGAATGTACTGAGTAGTTACGCAATTGTCAACAAAAAGTCGGATACTGAGATATCAATACTCGAGTCTGAAGTTATTGATGCAATAACTACGTTGATTAAGGTAACTTGGCAACTACGAACCTTTCCTACAAACGATTATCGACACAAGCTAAAATGGTATGGATACATATTCAGACATGACGACCTCTGCAATATTATAATGCAAAGTATGGTTACATGAGAACCTAAACGAGGATTCCCTAAAAAGCAATGGAATGATAACAGTTCCAATATAACAAAGATAGATAGTAAGAAATTGGTAAATATTGTACACGATTGAGACGAATGGAGAAAATGTGCTTCAATATCAAGTGTGTTAAATTCCCCTGCGATTTCCGAGTCACGGGTTTAAAAGTAAGTATACCTACAATAAAACATACATGTGGCATATGTATGTTGACTGGAAAGCTGATCCTTATAATCATAGTACTGAAGAGTTTGAGACATGGTCCCAATCATATGATTCCTTCTGTGAATCGCGTAAAAAATATAGAACTGTTGAATGACTACCTGTGCACTCTCCCATAAAGTATTCTTTTCAACTCCTTAATGCTAGATCAGTACGTAATAAAGTTGATTTGATTACTCAATCAATTATTGATTCGAATTGTTCTATATCTGCTATTACTGAGACTTGGCTAACTAATGATGATTCTGCACTAGCTTCTCAACTGACCCCAGATGGTTTTAAATTATTGCTTGCTAATAGGTCTACATCACATCGTGGTGGCGGCTTAGTTATGTTATTCTCATCGGAACTTAAGCTTATTTCATCATCTACCCCATGTTTCTCTTCATGTGAAATTCTGATCTGTAATATTCAGTTTCCTTCCTTATTTACCATTGTAATTATACTTATCTACCGACCACTATAACGTTAGCTGATTAATAACTAAGTGGCTTACCTTTTACCTAGGATCTTGAGTGTATATATTAGTATAGTAAATGAAGTTATTTGAATAGATTTAGAACTATTATGATTTAGTTAACTATCTATAAATTGAAGTGACCTATTTCTAGAGGTTCAATTTAAAGGTAAGAAAAGGATTTTACATCTCCCTTTCTTTAAGGAATCACCACTTAATCTTTTGCTATTTTATATGGTGATTTGTTATTTATGTATAATAATATTAGTTAGTATATCACAAAATGTGAGAAATTTGAATAGAAACGTCATTAACCTAGTTCTTAATAATATATATATATAATATAATAAAGTAAATGAATAATTAACTAAAAAATAACGATGCTAATATAATATGTACAATTATTGTGAGAATGTTTTCTTACATCTCACATAGGAACCTAGAAGGTTTCTTTTTCATTCTTGATGACCTTCTTAGTGGTTCCATACTTGATGGTGCTTCCGCTACTTCTTTTGTAATTATATCTGTTGTAGGCTCAACTTCGAACTGAGTTTCCATTCTTATGTCACGCGAGTTTCTACGGTATACTTTATCTTTGATTTCTATTTCAAATGATCTTGGTTTAACTTCTTTGAGGTTTTTCCTTTTGTCCAGAATTCTTCCCTTGGTTTCTTTATACGTACTACATCTCCCTCCTTGTATATTGGTGATGGATTTAGCTCTGTATTATAGTAATATGCCTGTTTAATTTTAGTTTTACTCTGTTTCTCTCTTTCTTCGTCTGTTTTATGTCTAGCTTTCAACATTTCCTCTGTTAATGGTAGCAAAATTCTACATCTTCTACCGAATAATCGTTGTGATGGACTTAGTTCTATGCCTTCTGTTGGTGTGTTATTGTAAATTAATATCGCTAGTTGCTCAGATATCTTATTATCCCTACATTTCTTAAAAATTCTTTTAATCGTCTTCACCGCATTTTATGCTTTGCCATTGCTTTGCGGTAAATACGGTCTTGATGTAACTAGATTTATGTCATGATCTTTTGTAAATTTTAAGAATTTTTCCCTGAATTGTGGACCATTGTCACAAACTATATTTTCAGGTAATCCATGTGTAGAAAATATTCCTAAAAGTTCATTGATTACGTCATCCGTTCCTTGGTTGCGTAATCTTCGTACAGTTATGTAATTTGAGTAGTAATCTGAAGTGACTAATAGAGTTCTATTATCAAAATAACATATATCTACTCCTATCTTTGACCATGGTGTTGTCCATGTATCATGAGACATTAATGGATCTTTAATTACCTTATTTTCTTGATATTTCATGCATATCTCGCAATTCTTTACTTTATGTTTCATCTGAGTTGTCATTCCCGTCCAGTATACTGATTCTCTCATTCTTCTTAGACATGCACAAATTCCACCATGAGATTGGTGTGCCAGTGACATGAATTCTTCTCTCAGTGTTGTTGGTACTATCAATCTATTGTCCTTATAAAGTAACTCATCTATTACTGTTATATCATCTCGCATTGAGTAGTATTTTCCTAGTTCGGGATTATCTTCTGTCTTTGTACCCCATCCTGTTTGGGTTTGTATTTTTAATTTCTTCAAGATATCATCTTCATTTGTTTCTTTTATGAATCATTTCATTCTTTCATCTGAGATGGCGAGTCTAGCCATTGTTTCTCTTTCCGTTGTACATATATTTACATGTTCTTCATACGGCATATAGTTTCTACTCAAAGCATCTGCTAGTAATAGTTCTTTTCCTGATCTATATCTGACTTCTAGATCATATCTTTGTAACTTTAGTCTCATTCTCTGCATTCTGAGTGAAATGTCATTAAGTTCTTTATTAAATATCCTCTCTAGAGGTTTATGATCACTGTCTACTTTTATTTTTTCTTTTCCATAGATATAGGTGTGAAATTTCTTGCATGAAAATACTATTGCAAGTAGTTCCTTCTCTATTTGTGCATATCTCGTTTCAGTTTTCGTTAAAGCTCTTGAGATGTATGCGATTGGTTGATCTCCTTGCAGTAAAACCCCTCCTAGTCCATCTTTAGATGCATCACACTGTATGGTAGTCACTTTATCTACATCATAATATCTTATTACCGGTGTTTTAGTAATTGCTTCCTTTATTATTTTAAATTCTTCCTCTTCGACTCTCGTCCACTGACAGGGTTGTCTCTTCTCTGTTAATTTACTCAATGCTACTGTCTTATCACTAACATTTGGTAAAAATTTAGTTAGATACTGAAACATACCGAGTATACGTTTTACTCCAGTAGGATCAGTTGGTGCCTGCATTTTTTGTATTGCTTCGATTTTTCCTTCCCCTACTTTAATACCATCTACAGTAGCTATATGTCCAATGAAATTAATTTCTTTTTTTCTCAACTGAACTTTTTCTCCATTAAGATGTAGTGATTTATCTCTGCATCGTTGTAGAAATGTTATCAAATTCTTGTCATGATTTTCCAATCCTTCTTCTTCTGTTTTCCCATATCCTATGATAAGGAAATTATCCGCTACAACTTCTACTCCATCTAACCCTTCTGATATCTCATGCATTTTCCGTTGAAATACTTCAGGTGCTGATGAAATTCCAAATGGAAGCCTATTCCATCGATATCTTCCGAATGGAGTATTGAATGTAGTTAACATTGATAATTTTGTATCCAATTCTACATGCCAAAATCCATTTTTTACGTCAAAAATTGAAAAAACTTTTGCGTTACTCAGCCTGGTTGCGATCTCTTCTATGACTGGTAGTGGATAATGTTCCCTGCATATTTCTTTGTTTAGATCTTTCGGATCTAGACAAATTCGAATATCTCCGGATTTTTTTATCTTCACGACCATCGAAGAGATCCATTCCGATGGTTCGTTTACTTTTTGTATAATTTTGTTTTTTTCTAATTCTTTCAACTTTTGTCTTACTCTCTCTCTTAATGGCACCGAAACTGTTCGCTGCGCATGTTTAACTGGTACTGCTTTGTCATTGATCTTTATTGTATATTTCCCTTCCAATTTTCCTACTTGACCATCAAATACTTCTGGATATTTTGTCATGAGTATTTTCAAGTCAAGTGTGTTTTGAATCTGATTCACTTGCTCGTATTTCTCATCATTATCTAAGATATTGATGCATACTAACTCAACACTTGCTGATCTTCCGAGTATGGAATGGAATTGATCTCCATCTGCTATCTTTAATCGTATCAAACATTCTTTGTTTCTTCTTTGTACTCTTATTATGACTTCTCCTTTGATTTTCCATCTTGTACCACCAAATGCTGTTATTTCTGTTGTATCAGACTTTTTAATTTTTCTGTGCTGAAAATCTTTACTTGCTAATTCATATACTGATAATGGAATCACGTTTACTGATGCTCCATTATATATTTGGAATTTGATTAATGATCCCCACTGCGTTTTAAGGGTAACAGTTTCGCACTTCGTTAGTGTATTCACTGTTCTTACATCATTTACTTTGTATACACTGAACACATTCTGCACTCTTTCGTTTTTTTCACTTGCTTTACACATTGATCTGTAATGGTTCATTCTGTTGCATTTCGCACATGTTTTTCCATATGCTGGACACAATTCTTTCTTAAATTGATGTATTCCTCCACAGTATCGACATTTTATTTCTTTTCTTTTTTCTTGATATTGTTTCTTCGGTTTGCTATTTATGTAATTTATTGTTTCTTTGGTTTTCAAGGTTGTACTTTGCTCCTGAGATATGTCCTCTGCTCTGCATATCTTTATGAGAATTTCACATGTTAGATTACTTCTTGTTATCAAACTTTTCCGTAAATTATTATTTCGCATTCCGTTTATTATTTTATCCCTTATTATCTCATCGACTGTTATATTCGTATAATCACATCGCTTGCTCATGGTCTTTATATCATTTACGTACCTCTCAAATGAGTCATGTTCTTGTTGATATCTTCTGTAGAACATACATCTTTCGAATATTTGGTTTATTTGAGGTTCTACATATTCATTAAATTTTTTCAATATATTTGTTATGTTTTTTTTCTCGTCTTCTTTATCGAATGTGAAATTTTCGTATATTTTCTGTGATGATTCGCCTAATATAGTAAGTAATATAGACACTTGTGTACTTCCATTCTTTTTTTCTAATTCGGTAGCAGCATAGTAGTGTTCCCATTTTTTCTTCCATATAAGCCATCGAATAGATATGTCAGTTGCTTCCATATCTAATTGTTCTGGAACTGGTAATTGTTCCATTTTATTTAACTTATACAATTAATAAAATATTAACCAATAATAACAACAACAATATTAATAATAATAATAGTAATAAATAATAATAATACGAAATAAACAATTATAAAAATAACAATATTTCAATCACATATGTTAAATGAATTTTATAAATATGAAAATGTAGACATATATATATACCTATCTATATTTATAATATAAAAATAAACAAATCAATTTTTATATTTTTTTAAATTCATATAACATGCTAAAATGATTATATACTATACTCAATTATTCTATGTATTAAATAAATTATTTATATATATATCATATATCATTAATTAATTTATTTCCATAAAATTTAATCTTTTTAAAAAAAAATTGTAAAACTATTTAATTGAATGCTTTTTTTTCCCCAGGTACCTAATATAGTTAAAATGACGTTTCTATTAATTTTTGAGATTATTAATCATTAAATTAACTATATAATATGTAATTTTAATTGTCACCATATAACGTTAGCTGATTAATAACTAAGTGGCTTACCTTTTACCTAGGATCTTGAGTGTATATATTAGTATAGTAAATGAAGTTATTTGAATAGATTTAGAACTATTATGATTTAGTTAACTATCTATAAATTGAAGTGACCTATTTCTAGAGGTTCAATTTAAAGGTAAGAAAAGGATTTTACACCTTCATCTAGCCTACGGAGTTTCTTAACTGACCTATCCTCTATCCTAGAATCTATTACATCGGTTAACACGGTTATTCTTGGTGATTTTAATATTCAAATTAATAATGATAATTATGCTTCCTTATCTCTGAATGAACTTATATTTGAATATTCCTTGAAGCAACATATTCATTTTCCTACTAACACCAATGGTAATACTATTGACTTAGTTTTATCTTTAGCTGATTCTAATTTAATTTCATATCCCACTCAAAGTTCTCTAATATCTGATCACTTTGCCATTTTATTTGATTTGAACTTGCCGGTATCTCAAATTAATCGACCTTCTAGATCATTTCGGAAAATATTCTCTATTGATAACCAATGTTTGTTAACTCTGTATTCCATCAACTTAACAACAGTATATCTTCTGATTTGTCTACACTTTTTGATTCTTTTAATTTAGCATTATCTCATTCGCTTGATATTTTTGCACCCTCCATTACTCTTATCAACCGACCTTATTCTAAGTCTCCCTGGTTTAATACTGAACTTATTAAACTAAGGCAACTACTTCGTAGACTACAACGTAAATATGCATCCTCTAGACTTGACTCTGCTCTTATTGCATTTAAAGCTTGTCGATCGCTTTACAAGAATAAACTTCTCTCTACCAAATCGTCATACTTTACTGATATGCTCGGTAGTTATGGAATATCTTCTAAGCAAGCTTACAAATTATCTTTCACCTTAGTAGGGAAACCCAGACCAAGCATCTTCCTGAAAAACCTGATTCAGTTCTTTGTCCCTTGTTTGCTAATTTCTTCCAACAAAAAATTTCTAGTATTATCAATGTACTTCCAAACATCAACTCGGTACAACATCCAATCTGAATCATTGGTCATGTTTTACGCTTCCCACACATGACTTTGTACTCTCTCCGATGACATCCTTGAAAACGAATTCCCCACTTGATCCAATTCCACTCAATCTACTTCGTTCATTATCACCATCTTTTATTGGACTTATCACTGAAATAATTCATAGATCTCTTATATCATCTATTGTTCCACACTCCATGAAATATTCATATATTATTCCGATTTAAAAAAAAACTACTCTTGACCAATCTAATTTATCAAGTTATCGTCCAATATCTCAGTTATCATCAATATCTAAGACCTTAGAACGAGTTGTGTCCACTCAACTTATTAATTACATTACGTCAAATTCTATTGTTGATAAATATCAAAGTGCGTATCTTCCTCATCGTAGTACCGAAACTGCCCTTACTTTAATCATTAATGATATTCTCATATCTCTTGATAATAAAGCCCATGCTATCTCGTACTACTTGATTTATCTAGTGCCTTTGATACCCTAGATCACAATATTCTTTCAATTAAACTTAATGAAATTGGCATATACGGTCAAGTACACAGTTGGTTTATGTCTTAGGTGTCATCAAGAACATCTTCCGTGAAGATTAACTCCTCGTTGTCTCCTCCTTATGTTAACATGCATGGTGTACCACAATGCTCTGTTCTTGGGCCTATATTGTTCATTATTTATATTTTCCTTATTAAATCAATTTTTCTAAAATATCCCAATATTCACTAACATCTTTATGCTGATGATCTACAGATATATACGTAATTTCCTAGTTCTAGTGATTCTGATATGATTCAAATGTCTATGTTTAACTGTATTACTGATCTCACTGAATGGTTCTCTCATAACTCTCTCTCCTTAAATGACTAAAACTGATACTATCATATTTTCGAGACCCAGTTCTCCACTATCAATCACTCATCCTCTTTTACTATCTCTACCAACTTCTGAATCTATAACTACCCTCGGTTTCACTCTAACATCTCACCTAGACTACTCTCCACATATTAATAACATGATTCGCACTGCCACCTATTTTCTATATAATATTAGAAAATCTCGTAATAAGCTTACCTTCGCCATGACGAAATGTTTAATTTACTCGCTAGTTTTCAGCAGACTTATATATTGCAGTTCATTATTATGTAATTTACCTGTCAACCTTATGTATAAACTTGAGCGTATTCAACGTCGTGCTATACGTGTATTATATAAACTAAACTTTGCTTCAATTGTTTCTATATCTGATTTAATGAGATCATTAGACTGGCTTAAGTTTAGATATATTTGTATACATAGGATATTGTGTATTACACATAAGGCTATTCACCGTGGATTTCCTGAATATTTAGCTCAATCCATTACTATTCAGAGTTCAAACAGATCCAGTCGGAAGTGCCACATCATGAAGTTGGTGCAACAATCTACATCGTTGGCATTCTCTGAATCTGCTTTCTCGGTTATTGCTCCGAAAAGCTGGAATTCTCTTCATTACGATATTCGTTGTGTTTCATCAAGTTTAAACGTAAACTGTATGTACATTTTAAGTCATTGTAATTCGTTCTATTTTATTTTATTGTTCGTTCTCTATTTATTTTTGTTTTTGTTTTTTATCTATCGACGCCTATAACCACACAGTGTTTTTGAAGTCAATAAACTATATATAAATAAATAAATAAATAAATATAACTTAGACTTAATTTATTCATAATGTGTACATATTTCAAATGTATATATATATATATATATTTATATCGATATGTGTATGTTTTCTCCAAATATACTTGTACAGGTGTCAATTACTACCGATGAAACTACTATATTATATAAAATAGCAATAATTTCATATTAATATCGGATTGCTATTATATCATTTCTATTAATATTATATATATAGTAATATTCACGCCCCGAACTATAGTGGTATGAGCAAAATACATCTAGGTATTATACTACTATATTATATGTGATCGAAAAAAGAACTTCAATGTGTGTTAGTTAATGAAATATAATCAAATGATATACATATGTACCTACACATGTACATATATATATATATATATATATATATATATATATACCTTTATCTATATCGGATAAATATATAACTTAACTATATGTTCACTTATTAACTAAATGCACCTTTTATATTTGGTTTATGTATACACATATGTGCATGTGATTACTGCACTACTACTTTTATAATAATAACAATAAGACAATGGATTGCTAATGACATATCAATGACATAATAATATATAAACAAATGTATTTTTATAAATTACTTGGAAATTTATAAACGGCCGATTACCGGTAATATGTCCTATTATGTTTATATATATAAAGGCTTACTATTCACCTATATATATACCATGTGTGTATTTCTAAATATTTTATATAGTATGTATATAGTGGGTGTAGTAGTGGTATTAATAGGTTGTTACCTAGTTCTAACTGCATATAATATATATATATATATATATATATACTGATCTCATAAGTTCACCCATATACGGTATATGATATACCCTATTATTCTTGGTGATTTCAACTATCATTTTAATGCTACCTCAAATCCACATATTATGTTCACTAATTTAACAAATTCATTATCCCTGTCACAACATGTAAATTTCCCAACTCATATAAATGGTAATATTATTGATCGTGTATTCTCCAGTTATCTCCATTCTGAACTCATAGTGAGTAATATTTCTAGACTTGATCTACTTTCAGATCACTTCCTAATATCATCCAAAACTAACTTTACTATCACTCCTAATCAGAAAACACGTATTACATACAGGCCCATTAAGAATATTAATTCCATGATATTTTTAGCTGACTTACATTCTGCTTTAAGTGACTAATGTTAATCACAATTTGTATTAAATTCCATACTATCCCATTTACTCGATAAACATGCACCTTCAAAAACCATATCAGTAATTCTACATCTTGATACCCCATGGTTTACTTCCCACCTCATGTCCTTGAAACGACCACTATATAAACACTTATAAACGATCTTTCTTCTGATAACCGACGATTTTTCAGATTGGCTAATAAGTTGTTATCTCCCCCAAAACCAGCATTACTACCATCTATATCTAACATTTCTCCATTACAATCTTCTCCAAAACATTTTATAATAAGATTGACTCCATCATAATAAAGATCAAAAACCATAACCCTACTGCCAACTATCCTTCAATCATAGTTACCCCATCTATATCTGATTTCTTAAGTTTTTTTCATCCGCCACATATATCTCTCATATATAAACTACTACATGCGTTCACTTCGATATCTCCATCCGATCCTATTCCACTATCTATTTTTAAACCTTACTCCGATTATCTATGTCAAACTATCCGTAACATCACCTCATATTCCTTAAATTCAGGTAATGTTCCTTCTATTTTTAAACAAGCAATAATACTCCCATTCTTAAAAAACCTTCACTCGATCCTGAATCACTTCTCAATTATCGCCCAATTTATAAGCTATCTTTGGGGTGTACAATTTTGGAAAGAGTTTTCTCTCGTAAATTAATTTCCTATTTAACCGCCTATAAGCTGCATATTCCTCAACAAAGTGGTTTTCGCCGGGGGCAATCTACAGAAACAGCACTACTAAACGTAATTGATGTAATCACTTCTACCCTTAATATTAAGTATATACTAAAAACTGCTGTCAACTTATAATGCTGGACATATCCACTGCTTTCGATACGCTTGATCAACAAATTCTACTGTCCCATCTTCCAGACCCGTAGCCAGAAATATATACCAGGGGGGCAAGGCCCCAGAAAATGTTAAGACTAAGATGTATGAATATAAACTAGTATACCAGTAATAATATCACTACTAGTAATTTACTAGTATACTCTATTACTTATATTGACGCACAATGTGAATTAAACAGGGTATAAATAAACAATACATAATAATACACTATGTGTGTATATATACACTATAGAAACATAACTTTATATGCATATAATATAATATAAAAAGTAGTAGAATTAGTTTAACAGGCAAGCTATACAATAATAACATCCGTAGATAAGTCTACTGAATACTAGCGAATGAATTAAACATTTAGTAATGGCAAGGGTAAGCTTAAAACGATATTTTCTAATATTATATAGAAAATAGTTAGTAGTGCATCATATTATTAATGTTTGGAGATTAATCTACGTGAGAGGTTATTGTGAAACCAAATATAGTTATAGATTGATAAGTTGAAAGAAATAGTAGAAAAGGATGTGTGATTGGTAGAGGAGAACTGAGTCTTGTGAATATGATAGTATTTGTTTAATAATATTTAATGAAATTTAGTTATGAGAGAACCAATGAGTGAGATCAATAATACAATTAAACATAGACATTTGAATCAGACCAGAATCACTAGAACAAGGAAATGGCTATATATCTGTAGATCATCGGCATAAATATGATAGTTAATATTGGGATATTTGATAAAAAAAATTGATTTTATAGGAATATAAGGAATA
This sequence comes from Osedax fenrisi, assembly GCA_964019155.1. NCBI lineage: Eukaryota > Metazoa > Annelida > Polychaeta > Sabellida > Siboglinidae > Osedax > Osedax fenrisi. Next base: position 76,049,226 of record OZ025242.1, read on the forward strand.
TAAATAATGAACAATATAGGTCCAAGGACAGAGCATTGTGGAACACCTCTCTATGTTGAAATAAGGAGGAGACAACGAGGAGTTAATCTTCACCGAAGATGTTCTAGATGAAACAAAATACATAAACCAACTGTGGATTTGACCATGTATACTAATTGCATTAAGTCCAATTGAAAGAATATAATCAAGAGTATCAAAAGCACTAGATAAGTTTAGTAGTACGAGATAGAATGGGGCTTTATTACCAAGATATATGAGAATATCATTAATAATAAAAGTAAGGGCAATTTCAGTACTACGATGAGGAAGATACGTACTTTGATATTTATCAACAATAGCATTGGACATAATGTAATTAATAAGTTGAGTAGATACAACTCGCTCAAATGTCTTAAATATGGATTTTAGTTGGATATTGGACGATAACTTATTAACTATTTAACGATATATTAGATTTAACTAGAGTTGTATTTTTAAAATCGGAATAATCTATGAATATTTCATGGAGTGTGGAACAATAGATGATATAATAGATCTATGAATGATTTCGGCGATAAGTCCAATAAAATATGGTGATAATGAACGAAGTAGATTGAGTGGAATAGGATTAAGGGGAATTGGTTTTCAAGGATGTTATCAAAGAGAGTATAATGTCATGTGTGGGAAGAGAAAAACATGAACAGTGATTCTGAGTGGATGTTAAATTGAGATTGAGTGGTGCTGAGTTGATGTTTGGAAGTACATTGATAATGCTAGAAATTTTGTGTTGGAATAAATTGGAAAACAATGAACAAATAATTAAATCAGGTTGGGCAGGAAGACACTTGGTCTGGGTTTTACCTACTAAGGTGAAAGATATTGTATAAGATTACTTAGAATATATTCCATAACTACCGAGCATATCATTGAAATATGCCAATTTGGTAGAGAGAAGTTTTTTCTTGTAAAGCGATAGAAAACTTTAAATGAAATAAGATCAGATTCAAATTTAGAGGATGCATATTTACGTTGTAGTTTACGAAATAGTTGCCTTAGTTTAATAAGCTCAGTATTAAATCAGGAAAAATTAGAATAAGTTCGGTTGATAATAGTAATGAAGGGTACAACAATATCAGGCGAATGAGATAATGCCAAATTAAAATAATCAAAAAGTGTAGACAAATCAGAAGATATACTGTTGTTAAGTTGATTGAATAGAGAGTTGAACAACACACATTGGTTTATTAATAGAGGAGATTTTCTGAAACGATCTAGAAAGTCGATTAATTTGTATCACCGGCAAGTTAAAATCAAATAATATGGCAAAGTAATCAGATATTAGAGAACTTTAGTGGGATATGAAATATAATTAGAATCAGCTAAATATTAAAAAAATCAATATTATTACTATTAGTGTTAGTATTAAAGAAAACATGTTGCGTTAGGTTATACTCAAATATAAGTTTATTCAGAGATAAGGAATCATGATTTTCATTATTAATTTGAATATTAAAAGCCCATAGAATACCCGTGTTAACTGATGTGAAAGATTCTAAAATAGAATATAGGTCAGAAACGCTAAGAAACTCCATATGATAGATGAAGGTGGACGGTGGATACATATACTTATAATGGTAAATAATGAAGGAAACTGAATATTACGGATAAGAATTTCACATGAAGAGAAAAATGGGGTAGATGACGAAATAAGCTTAAGTTCCGATGAGAATAACAGAGCTAGGCCGCCACGACGATGTGGTATATATATAAGTATATACTTATTAGCAAGCAATACTTTAAAACCATCAGGGGTCAGTTGGGAAGCTAGAGCAGTATCACCAATAGTTAACCAAGTATCAGTAATAACAGATTATAACAATTATAATCAATAATTAATTGTGTAATCAAATCAACTTTATATCGTACTGATCTAGAATTGAGGAGTTGAAAAGAAAACTTTTTAGGAGAGTGCACTAGTAGTAAATCAACATATGGATCTTTTTTTACGCGATTCATATAATGAATCACATGATTGGGACCATTTATAAAACTATTTTCTTTTTCCATTGCGGAATTGCAATTGTAGTAACCATTTAGGTTGTTTTCATCTACTGTGAAAGTACTATAATCTAGAAATGGATATAAATTTGCTTTATTTTGTATATATGTATATATATATACATATTATCCGTAAATATTCTTATTTTATTTCCAAATGATGCTCTACCATGGTAAGTGCACTTGTACTTTTAGGACAAACAATTCAGAGATCAGATGGACGATAATTTAAATTTATTTTTTCATATTTTGTAGTGCTCTTGTTTGGGATTGGGGTTGGTTTGATATTTGATTCTGTTACTGCTATTCTGTGATCTATTAATTTGTCTGCTCCTATTGTAGTTAGAAAACCAAATAGTTGTTTGTTGTTTGCTCATGATAGGTAAACTATAGTTAGTTAATTTATTAATATATTAATTAATTACAAATTTTTAATATCTACCATAATTTTAGAAAATATTTTATAAAACCATAAATACTGAATTGGATCCTCACTATAATGTATAAGACTAAAATACATACATTCTAATAAATACATATAATATAAATCAAATTATAAAATAAAAATATAAATATATTTGAATATCTAGTAAATACTATATGAAAAAAACTTAATGTGAAACAAGTTTTAGGGGCCTAGCTTATTTCAGGGGGGGCCTAGCCGATCTAAGGGGGGGCCTTGCCCCCGCAGGCCCCCCCCCCCGTGGCTACGGGCCTTCCATCTTCACCTGCTTGGAGTTAGAGACCTTGCCCTCTCATGGTTTACTTCATATCTATCTGATCGTAGTAGCAGTGTAAAAATATATAATTATTTGTATTCCCCTTCTCCTATGAAATATGGTGTTCCCCAGGGATCAGTACTCGGTCCTTCACTTTTCTCTATTTATTTATACCCACTACCATACATAATATCTAAATATCCAAATATATATTACCATATATATGCAGATGACATACAACTATATATGTTTCTTCCAACTAATTCATCACCAGGTCTCAATAAGCAACTCTCCAATTGTGCCAATGATATTAAAAAATGGTTTATTTATAATCTTCTCCTTAATACCTCCAAAACTACTTAATATTTCTCCATCACCAACTTACTTCGCTCCTTTTTTATTGACAACATTGTAATATCTCCTTCTCCTACTACATCCAACGTAGGTGTACTTTTGATTCTACTCTTTCCTTCATTCCTCATATTACTGCCATCACTAAATCTACAAATTATCATCTATTTAGAATTATAAAAATACGAAATTAATTACTGTATCTCTTACTAAAACTCTAGTTAATTCACTTGTCCTTTCACGTATAGATTACTGTTCCTCTATCCTTATAAATCTTCCATTATCCTCTCTCTCTCCCTAAATCGAGTTATTCGTTCATCAATCCGTACAACATATAACCTACGTATTCGAGATCATACCTCTACTTCTTCATACCAACACTTACCTCCATGGTTCCCATTTAACAAACGCTCTGTTTATCGCATACTATCTATTTTTCATTCCTCAATATACTCTTCGAATTGCCCCTCCTATATTTCTGCTTCTCTAGTACAAACATCATCCCTTCCATCTCTTAGAAACCATGAATCTCATCTTCTATCTACCCCAATTCTCCATCCCTCAAAAATGAATACTCGGGCACTAAGTTATATTGGTCCAAAACTATGGAATTCACTCCCACCCTATATTAGATCTATAAAATCGCATAAAACATACATGAAATATATACAACAATGTAATAGTTGGCAACCTGTAATACTAATATTGTTTGTCATTATTATTTTATTATTAATTTACGTTCGGTTTATTCTATTTTATTTTATTATTATTAATGGAATTTATTTTTTACCTAATCTATTATTTGTATTCTATATATACACTTTTGAGAAATCATTTGTGATTTATTTAAGTGTTTAAATAAACTATCAATATATCGAATACAAATAAATAAATTGCATACAAATATGTATACATTTTATCGAATTAAATTGGAAAATATCTTCAAACTTAATAACAAGATCAATAGGCGTATGAAACTATAAATATTAACATTTAGTATATATATATCGTATGCTATTTTCTGAAAAATTGAGATATACTAGTATAAATATTTTAATAAAGAAGTGCTCTTTATAAAAATTTAAAATTGTATACCATCTATGGAACAAAGTTTTTAAATTTCACATAAATAATGATTTACAATTAAATGTCTAGTATTTAACTTAAAGTATTGTACATATTTTATTATATCAATAACTATACAAAGAAATTGTATATCTTTTTGAAGAGACTTTCCGTGTTTTATAATTAAGTATCTTATATATATATATATATATATATATATATATATATATATAGGGGAGGGGAGGGGGTAGTGGCCGATGACGATGTAGTGGCCGTTTTAATTAACGCTTAAATAGTGATTGATAGGATAAAAAGTTCTATATACAATATTTAGATAATCAAAATATCTATAATATATAGTACAATTTTTTTTTTAAATAATTAATTAATTACTCTAAATTATTTCATAATCATTTTTTGTCAAATTTTGAGAAAAACATGATTATATATATATATATATTTATACTTATTTATGTGTAGGAGTTTGTGCATATATAATTAAATCATTCAATCAAATAAGGTGTGTATGCATCATAAATATAATTATTTAATATTACATAATTAACAAAATATAAATCGAATATATTACGAGACATGTCTCGTAGGTGCACCTATCGCATTTTCTGGTACTAGCGGCCACTACTACGGCCTTGCCTTATTTTAGTGCTTTTTGTAATGCCTAATCAAACGTTTATATTATTAGGTTAAACACTTTATATATAAAAGTGAAATCACAGTATTCTAGAACTATATATTACTTAGTACAATATATTGAAATGCATTATAATACATTTTTTTTGGTAGCTGCCCTGAAACCTAGAATGAACACTGATATATATATATATATATATACATATATATCGTATGTATTGGTTGAACCTGATTCTTTTGTTTGGAATCCAAATACATTGTATGTCACACATTCTAACCACATAGAAAATATTAAAAAATATTTAATTAAACGATTATTTGCTAGATGTAACATTCCCAAATGTTCTTATACCGATAGACTTATTTTTCTCAATATTATATCATTATCAATTCGCAGATTGGTAACGGATCTGGTGTTAACGTAGAATATACTGAATGAAGTTGTGGATGTCGATCCTGATAAGATATTCGACGTAGACCTATACAGCAATATATGTAGATGGCCTGCACAAAAATTAGAAAGATCCTATGAAGAATGAATGTACACCTGAATTACTTCGGCAATAGAGTATCTATAGATAATATAGATAGTATACTAGTTGGATTTCGCTCCCCATCAATGTTACGTAAATCAATAGTTGGTTTCTGTGGCGCATTACAACTTAATTTGTTGATTACATCTATAGATGAAAACTATAGATAAATGTATAGATAAAAACTATATTTTTGTAAATATACCCATATTATTATTATTCAGATATCTTTATTTTTAATAATATTGTTTACTCATAAATAGGATGATTATCCCATATTATAATTGTTGGTTTAGCTCTTTCTTTGTTACATAATTGTTATAAGATATTTTTTCGATTAATGATATGTATAATTATAGGTATTATATGTATTATTATCCTTTAAGGGAGTATGGGTATCAGTATACATTATACTGGCTCTAGAATATTCCCATGATATAGTAATTGGTCCCCCTACCAGAAAGTTGAGTCATCGCCGTTGTCATATGCGAGAATGGTAATCCATACGAGGATGGTAATGGACGAAATATAAGATATTTTAATTAAAATAACTATTTAAATAAGAATTACAAAGTTATACTTTATATGAATAGAGTAATAACATATTGTATTTATATATTTTAAAAGTGAATTAATTAGATGTATTTTTCAAGTTTATAAATTATAAATTTTCTTAAAAACTTACATCACCAATAAATATAAACACTAGATACCCTACATATGTCAATCATTTCAATCGATTTCAATCATTATTTCAAATTTCATATTCAAAATTAAATATGTAATTAAAATATAGAATTAATTAATTCAACTTGAATTAATAATTTCATATACTGATATTAAATATAAAATAATGTGAATGTATATAATAAATATAATTATATTATACAATGTGTGACTTTAATGATCTAGAAGATACGCATATTAAATAATATATAAATATACATTTAGTAAATGGGTATTTTTGTATAATTATTATTATAATAATAATTATAATAATTACTAATTAAATTAGTTGATATACTTTGTATATAAACTCATTAATTATTATAATGATTATACACTTATTGTATCAATATAGACATTTTGTATACGGTGACTGATGAATAACACCGCCGATTTATTTAAGAGTTCAAGTTTGGCGGTCCTACTATATATAAGGATCGCCTAACTAATAAGTATATGTCACTAAAGTACATCTGTTACGCGTGATTGCACACGGTAACATATCATCTACTAGTAACATAAATATGTATATTTAATATATAATATCATATTAAAACAATAAATATATACAATATATTGAATTTAAATCGTCATTCACTAACCATTATATAAGAGATTACCTGTCATTTCAACTATAATGAATCTTTAGATTATCATCTATAGATGATAGGTGATTATCATACACTATATATAATGCACATGTGCATTATAGTTTAATGTCATCTATAAACTAAATAAATCATATATATATATACACCTTGTAATATATTATAAGTATAATACTATGTATAATACATATATGTATTAATCTGTAATGCAACAAAATATATTGCGTAATCACTCATTACTAATGACTCATTAGTAATGAGTATGGATGTAAATTATGCCGAGCTTTTGATGCCGATCCGAGAATTTAATTTTCGGAAGAAAAAACGAGCCCATGCCGAGCCGAGACTCTAGCCAAACGAGCCGAGCCGAACCGAGACTTTAGTCAAACGAGCCGAGACTCTAGTTAAACGATCCAGAGCCGAGATGAGACTCTTACAAAACATAATCGAGCCGAAATGATGCTTTTTGGAAGTTATATTTTAAACATAATTTTTATATATTTATCCATATTGTTATTAATGTTTCCTATGTCATGTGACATAATATTAATTATATGTATTAATAGGTGGCTATTTTGTTTATAATATTAATATATTTTTAATTTGATGTAGATTCTGTGTTCTCTGCACTCTCAGACTTGAATATGGCTTTATTAATTTCGCGAGGTATGTTGGTGTCTTGTGATGATATGCAAAATGTGTAGTTACCAGTAATTTATAAATAATGTGGAAATTAATTGATAGTAGGTGTTGTTGTCGCATCAGTTCAGTTATTCAGTATATTGATCTCGGTGTTAATTTATATATTACGCAAATGACGATCGAATTATTTTATTTAATGTCATTAACTGATAATGAGGTAAATTAATTAAAAGTATGTTACAAATTGTAACTTACAATAAAGATTTGATTTAGCAATTTACATGTATTACAATTTATATTTGTTCTTATAATTCTAATATTATTCAATTGATAGTTGGCTGATTTGACTTTTTGTATTTATGAACATATTAAGATTCTTATCAATTAACACTCCTGGTATTTATTTATGATACTTATCTGATAGTTTGAATTGTAATGAAATTATTTTCGTTTGATATACAAAACAATGATTCTGCAGATGGTAACTGCAGTTGTCATGACACTGAAACTATATTGAGCTTATGAATACTGAGACTAACACTTGAATGATACCTTTAATAAGCATGAGTTAATAGCAATGCATTTTATAGAGACTGAGACAAGTGACTTTTTTACTGGTCAAGGGCTAACGCTCCTTGTGTAAGGGTTACTTGTGTACTGTGTTACTTTTTTACTAAAAATAGTTACTTTATTACGAAAAAGTAGTCACATTATCACTAAAAGAACTTTATTACAACAAAAAAACCTACAAAAATTAAAATGTAATCCAACCCAACCATAACAGTGAAAATAAATATGACAACACACATACACACACACACATATCACTATACTTTTATAGGCTCAATTGGGAAGTAATGCAGCTAAAAAAAACCTCCAAAAATTAAAAATTAACCCAACCTAACCACAACCGTGAAAATAACTATATAAATAAATATACTTTTATAGGCTCACTCGGGAAGTAATGCAGCTAAAAAAAACCACCAACAATTAAAACTTAACCCAACCTAACCACAACCGTGACAATATACTTTTATAGGCAAACTCGGGAAGTAATGTAGCTAAAAAAACCTACCAAAATTAAAACTTAACCCAACCCAAACCCAAACCCAACCCAAACCCAAACCCAACCCAAACCCAAACCAATAATGCAGCTAAAAAAACTTTTTTTATATTTATACCACGATATTATATTTTAATTAGCTATGTAATAAATATAAAATTATTAAAATCGAATCATTATTGTGGATTTTGATTTTTTACATCACCTAATAATTTTAAGAATTTATTTTTACGTGGCGGAGATAGGAAATAATTATTATAAACTCGTTAAACTGAATAACTGAAATCTAGTACGTATAATATATATTTATAATAGTTAGTAATCTTATTGTTATAAGTATATCTATTTTATAAAGATATATTTTTTTTGTAAAATTTAAAAATATAATTAATTAATATAAATATAATAATTAATAGCGATTAATATATCTTATTTGATAATATTTACATTATTTTATTATATTGATAGTATAGTAATACTAAAATAATTAAAACATATCTATATATATCTATAAATATCAAGTAAATAGAATTTCATATTTTTATAAATATATAATTTGTGTTATAAAATTATAAAATTATAAATATAATTATATATATTTGTTAATAATAGTTACCCTAATTAATTATTCGTATATGTTTATATTATTTTATCATATAGATCAGGGGTTCTTAAACTTTTTATCCCATGGCCCATTTTTCAAATTTGAAATACTTATATGGCCCAAAAAAAATTAGAAGAGAAAATAATGTTTATTTTAATAATAATGATAAAACAAAATTAATGAGATGGGTGCAATTGTTTAAGAGTAACTAAATTACGAATTCGAGGACGTGTCATGCTTAAAGAACATCTCATGTCAACTTCTAAATCCAATCTGTTTCTATTCTTGGATTTTATGTTCAGCATTGTTGAGAATCCAGATTCACACAAGTAAGTTGATGAAAAAGGAAGCAATTTTCTTAAAACAAAGAGACTTAATTGTGGGAATAATGTCATAGTTTTAGCCCAATAGTGTATGTCTTTATTACTTTGAATGAACTCTTCTTTAGCCTATAATTAACAAATATATAACGAAAATTAATTGATGATTATATATTAACCTCTGTATCATTTCGGAAATCTAAGAATTCTTCTTGAATCTCATTGGGTAAATCATCTACGTTGCAATTGAACGGGTTTCTTGATAATTTCATAGCTATATCGTCAGAAATTATATCTGGGAAATATCTTTCAAACTCAGACTTTAGTTCGGTTAAATGCTGCAGGATACAATTCTTTAATATGTCTGGTAATTTATCATTATTCATCTCTTCATTAAGTCTATGGAATGGTGATATGTTGTTTCTTTCTATTTTTCCTGTCCAAAGATCCAATTTATCAATGAATGATTTAATTGCATCAGTATGCATTATAATAGTAGTTTCTTTTCCTTGCAACTGACGATTTAAGTAATTTAATCTTTCAAAGATATCAGCTAAATATGCAATGCTTGGTAATATTTCTTCATCAAAATCTTTCAAATCTTCCTGCGTCTTATTACTTTGTTCAGATATAAACATTTTTATTTCTGAGAATAATTCAAACACTCGATCAATTACATTTCCTTTCGATAGCCAGCGCACAGCAGTATAAAATAACAAATCCTGATGATTAGCGTCCATTTCACCACATAGCTTTCGAAATAGACGTGTTCTAAGTGAACTACCTTTAATATAATTAACTACTTTAATAATAATGTTTAATATACAATTTAATTCAGATGGTAACGTTTTTGATGCAAGTGCTTGACGGTGAATTATGCAATGCGTTGCAATAATTTCAGGGTTTTTTCTTTTAACCAATGAAACAAATCCCGACTTTGATCCTAGCATACTCGGAGCACCATCCGTACAAACTCCTATCAATTTATCCCATGATATTTTTTCTTCTACAAAGAATTCAGATACCATTGACATTACATCAATAGCTTTAGTTGTCGTTGTCAATACTTTACAAAATAAAAAATCTTTTTTAATTTGATTATCACAAATATATCTAGCATAAACCAAAAGTTGTGATAAATTGCTTACATCTGTTGATTCATCAAGCTGAATAGAAAAAAATGGAGATAATCTTATTTGATCAGTCACTTGCATTTTAATATCATTGGACATTTCGTCTATTCTAGATTTAATTGTACTATCTGATAGACTTATTTGACTTAATTTATCCACTGATTTTTGATCTAATACAAGTCGAGCTGCTTCTAACATGCATGGCTTTACTAGAGATTCTCCAATTGTATGTGGTTTCTTCTTTGTAGCTATAATAAGTGCAATTTCATATGATGCTTCGGTAATATTTTTATTTGGGCAGAAAGTACTTGTGGATGTATTATCCAATCTTGCCCGTTTTAAGCCGCGTTCTTTCATTCTGAAATATTCAATGCCCTTATTTGCTAATAAAGGATGCATTTTATTCAAGTGCAATTTTAATTTCGATGGTCTCAAGCTCTCATTTGATAATGTAGTCTTGCACACTACACATTGCGGTCGTATTATTCCTTTATCCAAGATTGAAGAAAATCCAAAATTTAAATATGAATTATCATAAACACGTTTATTAGGCATCTGTAAAATTAAATGATATTGTTGCTCAAATCTAATTTATTTGATATATAAAATACTTTTTTACTATGATTTTTAAAATTTTAAAAATTCTTTAAAAATTTTAAAAATATGAATTTAATAAATTTATGTCTTAAATTATTTAATTAATATAAATAATTCAATTTAATTAAATACATAAATTACTATATTATAAACTTTATAATATAAAGTATACTATTGCAATACATATTTTCATTACAATACATACAATAGTAACCTTAAACGTATTATAAATTTATGTCTTAAATTATTTAATTAATATAAATAATTCAATTTAATTAAATACATAAATTACTATATTATAAACTTTATAATATAAACTTTATATTATAAAGTATACTATTGCAATACATATTTTCATTACAATACATACAATAGTAACCTTAAACGTATTATTTCTATAATTATTTTTCAAATTTTAATTTGGATTTTCATAGATTTATATTTATATTATTTATAATCTTTGAATAATAAAAGAAATTAGACAATTTAGACCAAGAATATTTGGCCCAAGAATATTTATATTATTTATAATCTTTGAATAATAAAAGAAATTAGACAATTTAGACCAAGAATATTTGGCCCAAGAATATTTATATTATTTATAATCTTTGAATAATAAAAGAAATTAGACAATTTAGACCAAGAATATTTGGCCCATGGCCCAAGCAAATTTGGCCCATGGCCCAAATTTGGGCCCTGGCCCACAGTTTAAGAAACCCTGATATAGATAGTATAATAATAATAAAATAAGTACAAAAAAACTATATAATAATATTAAATAATAAGTTAATAGAATATAAATATTTATAAATTTCTAATTGTTGTTATAAATTTATAAATTTATAATATAATTAAATGTATTAGTTCATAATATTTACACTACTATACTTTTCGATAATATTTAAATTATTTTAGTATCTAGACATTATATTATTATTAAAATAAGTAAAAAATAATGAAATTATATTAATTATACTATTATATATAAATTATAAAGTTACAAATATGGAAATCCAATGATTATTATAGATTATATATGTTTTACATGATACAAATATTATAAATTCAAATTTGTACATGGTGGAGATAGGAAATGTACTTTTGTAAAGTCATTTATGAGGCAAATAATCATAGTAAATGTATCGCGATTGGTTACACGTATATCTACTCATCACTCTTAACATAATAGAATAGAAATTAGAATTTTTTTTTTTATAAATTGCAAATTTTTTTTCTTGACCATTTGTACGATGAATTTTATCGAAAAATTAAAACCGATCCGTACCCCTAAATGCTCCATATATTAATGGTTTTTCTCAATTTATTATAAGAACTTTTGTATTCCGCATCCGTTGAAAGCATAATTGAGGCGAACGCATTACCGGAAGTCGGTCATATTTACCCCTCAAAAATCACGTATTTTTCACTATTTCGGCCATAACTCGAAGAATATTAAATATTAGATATCACAATTTATACCACGATATTATATTTTAATTATCTATTTAATAAAGTTAAAATTATTGAAATCGAATCATTATCGTGGATTTTGATATTTTACATCACCTAATACGTTTAATAATTTATTTTTACATGGCGGAGATAGGAAATAATGTATATAGGTTACATTATTTAACTTACTTACTATGTATATAAACATGTGTACATGTATGTGATAAAAGTGTAACACGTAATATGTTGATCTAACAAATAAATAATATGTATTAGTAATATAAATATGGCACCTCTAAGACATAACAACATTTTATAATACTCACGGTTATAACATATATTGTATTATTCAGATAATTAAAATGTATTTAATTAGTCAATTATTGAAAGTAAATAAATATAAATGTAGGATATGATTAAATATAAGCAGTTTATTTAATATATATTGTTTTTAAAGTTTTAATAATTTATAAGTTAATTTTATTAATATTTCAGAATAATAGTATATTAAAATACGTTATTTCATTGATATTGTATATATTTAACTTATTCTTTTTATTTAAATATAACCTATATAAACTTAATAAAAGTATATATATTAATAAATAGTTATACCATTAATTTAAATACTTAAACGTGATGATTTATTAAAATATTTTTTAAATATAAATTAATTTTATTAATATTGCAGAATAATAGTATAATAAAAGTCGTTATTTCGTTGATATTGAATGTTTTTAACTTATAATTTTTTAAGCATATAATATTTACAAACTATGAGCAAAGTATATATATTAATATATAGCGATATGCACAATATTAATCCATAAAAATGATAATCTAGTATAATATTTTGTTTATTTACATTAAAAAGGCGGGTTTATTTTAAAATTATCGGCCTGATTCTACGCCATCTTAATTCAGTGTTCGGGCCTGAGGTTATAGGAGGTCTTGCTAGTAATGAGTAAGAGTATATATCACAGTCACTGTGACAGTGTGCGATGCACTGTGCGTATATAGTAAGCGTGGATATTATCACGCTCTAATGCACACTGTGCAGTATAGCGTTACAATAGCGGCTTCCCTATGCAAACATAAGGGTGTTCTTTTATATATTCATGTGTGAACATTAATACATGGTATTAAGGGGTGTACACATCGCGAGCAACGAGTGCCGGTGGCGAGTGTAGGGTTGCACGTCAATTCGAATAATTCAAATTAAAAAACAAGTCACATGACCTAGCATGACCTATGACCTAATTTTCAAAACAACCAACATATATTTCAAATATTTCAATAAATCTATTTAGTTTATTAAATAATATTAATTAGATTATTTCACAAATGTCAGTAATTAACATCATTAAACCACATATATTTGTAATAAACAAATGGATTACGGAGATACATAACCATTAGTAGTATGTATAATTCACTATAAAAACGTATTTTTCATATAATAATTACTATTTCCAAAATAATGTCGTAACTTTAAATGTAATTATTACGTTATTTAATTATTGTCTAATTAATTATAGTGCAATAGAATATACTTGTATACTTCTATGTATATACTATATGCATATATATCTAATGAATGAAGTCCCTAAATCATAAACTTTTATAGACACGAATAGTAATATAACGCTTGAAATTAAATCATAATACTGGATTAAATCCACATCTAATATTTTATTAACGCGTTTTAATTGCACGTTTTTGATCATAACTGTTTAAATATCAATTTGAAAAAACTAAAATATGAAGTCTATTATAGAATTAAATAAGTGTTCTATTGGTAAAATGTATTATAAATACATTAATTTAAAAAAGCACATTATCATATCTATATATCTACCTAGATATGAATCATATGATACATTGGTAATCAAACCTAAAATCGAATAAAGTTAATTATTTATGATATTTATATGTAGGTTTTCATCCTAATTTTAATATTATTATATTCACTATAAAGCTTATTAAATTCTACAATAGAAGTCATATTTTCGTTTTTATAGATATCCTTAACAAATAAAATGTATGGTCACATATTTACAACAAAATATTTACATTATATTAAATATGTATAGATATTATAATATTATGGTGGAAGGAAGGGTAATTTGGCCGATGCGGGTAATTTGGCCGACTCTAATATCTCAGAAACTATTAATGATACCAAAAAAAATTCTATAAACAATTTATAGTATTTCATAATATCTTTAAGAATAGTTAAAATTTATTTTAATAAATAATCAATAATTATTAGTATTTATTGATTTTTATTAAAATCCGGAATTTAAACAAAATAGGTGTTTGTTAATCTGTTTGTCATTTCATAAATACATGTTAGATTGTGATATTTTTTAAACCCAAATAAAATATAATATGTTCTTGATTCTATATGTAAATATCTACATATTATATCAATATGATACAAAGCTATTGCTGAAATAACAACGTACGTCAAATCGGGTAATTTGGCCGATAAAAGTCGGGTAATTTGGCCGATAATTAACCAATCAGATATCAGATAGTAAAATGATAGAATGTATATACAAATTGAGGGTGTATCATTGAATTGTATATAATTGTAATATATAATTTATAATATAGATGGCCATACCTCATATTTTAATATATATTTATATATTTATATAAGGATTTATATATATATATATATATATATATATATATATATAATATCATTAATATTAATAATTAATAATGTCTAACATATTAATTACATTTATTGTTTAATTTATTTATCAATTATCAAATATTATATAAATGTATTGATATTAGAAGTTCATGGAGTCACTTATACAATATATATATATATATATATATATATATATACATATATATATATATATATATATATATATATATATAATATATAACATTCCTAATTATATAATGATGATTCTATATCCTATACTATATAATTATAATATTTTGAATTAGGCATATATAAACGAATGAAAACGTATACATTGAAACCTCTTTATAAGAACATGTGTATCATATTTGGAATTCAACTTTTCCACATTACAAAAACCTCTATAAGAAAATATTATTTAGGAAACACCTCTTTATGAGACAATTATTTTTAGTTTGTTTTGGAAATGTTACCTCTCTATATTACAAAATTTGATGTAGTAGTTTATATCTAAATTTAGGTTTATATTATAATGTAGATGTAAAAATAGTTAATTGCAATTAGTGAATGTGTTTTATTATTCTCAATGCAGTGAGCTCATAAATAGTAACAGGTATGAAGAACTAATTAATAAAAGGTAATATACTGATTGTAGTCAGTACAACAATTATCCAAACAAGTGTTAACAACTATTTTAAATTAAATTAAATTAAACCATATGTGATAGAAATATATTTATGATCTATTATTTTGATTACTACTTTTAAATAAATAAATTTACTAAATATATTAGAGAGGTTTCACTGAATATATAAATAAATGATTATTATATAAATACAATACAAATATCTACATTTATTTTCTAATCTATATATTATTGTATATCCAACACAATATGATAATTTCGTTTTAATAAAAGTACTATTGTAACCTATATTAAATATTCTAATATCAATCTGATATATATTGAAGATTATTTTCTAATTAAAATATTGTTATTTTGTTGCTAATTATTGTTTATACATTATATATTTAATACACACATTATAATATCAATAATTGTGTATTTGTAAATATAACTATTCACATATGAGTGAGTAATTTTTGTATATTGTTTATCCTTAACAATTATAATATATATATATTTATTTATAAAAAGTATTATACTATATATTGAAGATTATTTTATAATTAAAATATTTTTATTTTGTTGCTAATTATTGTTTATACATTATATATTTAATACACACAATATAATATAAATAATTGTGTATTTATAAATATAACTATTCACATATGAGTGAGTAATGTTTGTATATTTTTAATCCTTTTTAATCCAACAATTATAATATATTTATTTATTTATAAAAAGTATTATACTCAATATCATTTATTCACATAAATCGCATTTCTCGAACGTATCTCAACGTATCGACATAAATGCATACATCGTGACACAATTGTCTACATTGAATAGATTGAGTAGATGAATCGACTGATTCATCGATATTCTCCGCACACATTATACAATTAACATTTATTTCACTGGTAATTTTCTTTTTCTTGTTATTCACCGTCTTTTTAACCACCTTCTTCGTCTTATCAGCATTAGCATTTTCTAAGTATTTTTTATACTGTGAATCAGTAATAATATTATATTGCAGCAATATTGCTGCGAATCCACGTAGTTTACCTTATAAAGAATTAAAATACCAATTAAAATATCATTTAAAATATCACTTATAATATATATTTATAATTACATTAAATACATATTGTAAATTAAATATAAATAAAAAAAGTATATAAATAAATAAGATTTAGAACATATTTTATTAAATGTGTTAAGTATAAACATTTAACTTCTGTTATCACCCTATCACTTTACCACTGCATACTTGTATCGATATAATAGGTCTATCGGTTGTATAACGAATATTATTAGATAGATATATATATAGTAATACCAAAGCCCAGTGCTTTTGTAATACTATATAGTATTATATTTTACGAATATCAAATGTAAGTTAAGTTAATTATTAATTGAACTCAAAAGAGATATCTACAATTTAATATCTTTATTGTTTATAATATATTACATCAATTAAAATTAATTTAATAATTATTGTATTATTATATTATTTAATAGATTCTATAGAATTATAATTCAATTATATAAAATTATATTCGATTATAAATTTAATTATTAATATAAACGATATTAATATTAAAAGAAATAATGATTGAAATGAATGAATTATTTAAATAAAATAAATTAAATTAATTAAAATATATCTAATAATACAAAAATAACTTTTTATAATATATTATATTATTTATATACAATATTGATTTCAATTAATTTCAGTTAATTAACATATACTATCATATACATATATATCAATAAATACATTAAATAATTACATACAAATGAGATAACATTATTAACCTATGCTCCCACATGCGAAGTATTGCTTACTACATGGTACAGTCGACACTGGAAAGATGTAGTGGTCCTATATGTTATATAAGTAATATGATTATATAATGATTCAATTAAATCATAAACATTTTTTAGATATATATATTAAGAAAAATAACTTTAATGTAACGAATGAAACATATTTAACATATTGATATAATGCATTTAATAAATTATTATTTTATAATATTTATTAATATGATTCTAATCAATTATATAAAATAATATTTAATTATTAATCTAGACTTAATAGAAATAAAAATAAATTAAAAAATAAGTATAATATATTAGTGAAATAAATGAATTATTTAAAAATAACTTTTATATTTTATATTATTTATATACAATATTGATTTAAAGTAACATATACATCAATAAATACATTCAATAATGACATACAAATGAGATAAAATTATTAACCAATATTTCCACATGCTGCGTTATCGGTACTGCATGGTACAGTCGACAGAGGAATTGGTGTAGTGGTCGTATCTGTTATATAAGTAATATGATTATATCATGATTCAATTTGATCATAAAATGTTTTAATCATATATCTAAACTTACAAAATATAATGTTAAATGATATAATGTACTGAATGAAACATATTTAACTTATTGTTAAAATGCATTTAATAAATTATTATATTATATTATTTATTAATATGATTCTAATCAATTATATAAAATATATTTAATTATTAATCTAGACTTAATGGATATAAAAATAAATTAAAAAAATAAGTATAATATATTAGTGAAATAACTGAATTATTTAAAATGTATACAATATTTGTATATATTTTATATTATTTATATACAATATTGATTTCAATTAATATATACATCAATATATATCAACATATCAACACATTATATATATATATATATATATATCAATACATACATTCAATAATGACATACAAATGATATCATATTATTAACCTATGCTCCCACATGCGGAGTATTGCTTACTGCATGGTCCAGTCGACACTGGGATGGTTGTAGTGGTCGTAACTGTTATATAAGTAATATGATTATATCATGATTCAATTTTATCATACACATTTTTTAATTATATATATTAAGAAATATAACTTTAATGTAATGAATGTACTTTAATGTACTGAAACTTATTAAACAATAATATAATATATTATATTATTTATTAATATCAAATATTTTCCGAAGGAAAGATATAACACTTACGCGAAATCGTGTAATTCGAATTTGTATACAAAATACCCTGGTGCCACCTATAGCGGGTTACTTTTAGGAACTATGCGTTGTTTATAATGTAAATTCGTATTTAACTATACACTTTTAAAATGTTAAATAATATGCTTTAAATTAATATTTATATGATGAAAACTAAGTGTTCATTACTAATATATAACAAACAAATATGATATGTATGTTTTAAATGCTATAAGTATATATTTAGTGAGTAAAAGCTAATTTATATTGCATGTAATTTAATAGAGCAATGAAAACATTGTTGTATGCAAACAGATCCGAACCTAAATCTATTTCAGTGATTTCGATACTACTGCTAGCAGCGGTTGGGGCTATAACTAAATTACGTTGCATGCATAGGGAGTGTTATATATTTGCTTCGCAAAATCTTTGTTAATATGATTCTAATTTAATTATATAAAATACTATTTAATTATTAATCTAGACTTAATAGAAATAAAATTAATTAAAAAGAAGTATAATATATTATAATATAGTGAAATAAATGAATTATTTAAAAATAACTTTTTATATTTTATATTATTTATATACAATATTGATTTAAAGTAACATATACATCAATAAATACATTCAATAATGACAGATAAAATTATTAACCAATGTTCCCACATGCTGCATTATCGGTACTGCATGGTACATTCGACAGATGAATGGTGTATTGTCTGTTATATGGGTGTAATCTGTTATATAAGTAATATGATGATATCATGATTCAATTTAATCATAAACAGTTTTTAATCATATATCTAAACTTAAAAAATATAATGTTAATGTACTGAATGAAACATATTTAACATGGGGTTAAAATGCATTCAATACGTTATTATATTATATTATATTATTTATTAATGATTCTAAATTAATTATATAAAATAGTATTTAATTATTAATAAATAATATAATATAATATAATAACGTATTGAATGCATTTTTATTAAAACGTCTTAATACAAATAAAAATAAATTAATAAAATGTATCCAATAATTTAAAAAATAACCTTTTATAATAATTGATATTATTTATGAAATTAATTAGTATTCAAATATAATTGTATTTCACTTAATTTTCATATAAATTAATCTTTAATTTAAAAGAATCATAATGAAATATTTAAAACGCATTATATAAGTTATTATATTATATTATTTATTATCACGATTCAAATTCAATTATGTAAAATAATATGTAATTATTAATCTTAAAAGAAATATAATATCAATAGAATTAATGAATTATTTAAAATGTAAAATAATATGTAATTATTAAACTTAAAAGAAATATAATATCAATAGAATTAATGAATTATTTAAAATGTATCATATAATTTAAATATAACTTTTATAATATTTTATATTATTTATATACAAAATTGATTTCAATTAACATATAAATCAATAAATACATTCAATAATTACATACAAATGATATACAATTATTTACATATGCTCCCACATGCGGAGTACTGATTAATGTATGGTCCAGTCGAAATGGATGTAGTGGGCATATATGTTATATAACTTATATATATATATATATATATATAATATAAGTAATATGATTATATCATGATTCAATTTTATCATAAACATTTTTTAATTAAATACATTAAGAAATATAACTTTACTTTAATGTATTGAAACTTCTTAAAATGTAACCAATAATTTAATATATTATAGTATGTATTAATATGATTCTAATTCAATAATAATAAATAATATTTAATTATTAATCTAGAATAGAATCCTATAATAGAAATATAATGTCAATGAAATTAATGAATTATTTAAAATGTATCCCATACTTTAAAATTTACCTATCTGTTATATAAATAATATGATTATAGCATGATTCAATTTTATAATAAATATTTTTTAATTACATATATAAACATACAATAAACATTTTTATTCATTAACTTTATTACTTACATTATAAATTTTAAAAACTTGAAATGCTTGAAATTAACTTAATTGTAATTAAATGAAATTAAATATTTAAAATGCATTCAATAATTTAAAAATTATTTTTAATAATAATATATATATTAGTTATGATATTCATTTTTATTCACACAATATTAATTCAGATTTACAGATTATATTTTAATTATAAATGTATATCTAAAAGTAAATATCTAAAGTTAATCTATATATATATATATATATATATATATATATATATATAGAAATATATACATATCAAGTTAATAATTAACCATAAGTATTTCCTATTAAGATATCTCAGACACTGTTATCTGTTATATTAAAAAAGTATATAATCTATAGATTATATACTTTTTTATATATTATTATATATTAGTGTAGGACACTAATATATAATAATAATTATACTTATTTATAATGTATTATATTAATATACAAATTATTTAATTAATTAAAATTAAACTTATTATAATTTATTAATTGAAATTATTATGGTTTTTTAATTATTTTATTTATAACCTGTAGATGGTCTTCTTGTATATCATATTCTTAGACATATTTGACAGTATAATATGTTTAATAAAATATAATAAAGTGCGTAATATATTGAATAATATAAGTTCAATAAATAAGTAATATAATTTTGCAATAATATTAATAATATAATCTACTGTGGCGGTGGTATTATGTGCGCGCCGAATTATTCATCATTTTATACAAGATATTTAATTTATGTATTTGAAAACATAGATTTCACCTATTGAGTAAACTTGAACTATCGGCCAAATTACCCGATTTTTCTGTTTTTTATCCATATTTATACAGCTTATTAAAATCTATTATATTCACAAAATTTACAAAAATATAAATTATTAAAATATACATATCGTAAATTAATATAATATTAGTTATATAGTATATGATGGTTATTTAAAAATATGTATATTTTGATTTAGAGCACTTCTAGTAACACACATACAAACATCGGCCAAATTACCCTTCCTTCCCCTAATATAATATTACATTGATATTATGTATGTTTATATTTATTTATAATACTTATTTTTCAATGTATATTTTATAACATTAATAGTATATTTTCATGATATATATATATATTATTAATTTAATTAAATATATATGTTAATAATATCATATATATATTATTCGAATATTACAAATTATAAAATTATTACTATTAATGATGTGTTTAAATAAATACATTATATATATATATATATGTATATATATATATATATATATATATATATATATATACATATTCTAAGGGAATGGCGAATTGATGACGATGAACTACATTTTTTCTCTACCCTTTAACTTACCTAATAAAATACAACTTTAAAACACATTCTACTTTTACGAAATATAAATTTCATTAAATTATTCTATTCAAGTACCCATTACAAAAGTAAAAAAGTAAAAAGTGTGTAGTTTCTCGTCATCAATTCGCCCTTCCCATCGAAATTATTTGTAATCGTAATTATTTCTATTCGAATTATATATTATTATATGTATTCACTATTTGTATCTTTATGTGATATATATTATTCTAACATTACATACTATATTAAAAATATATTACAAATATTACATACTATAGTATATATATATAAAATCTCGTTCGCATGCCTATAGGTATAATCGCCAATACATGTTGATTACTGTTTATTATTTTAATTATTACAATACTATATTAAATAATATAATATACATTCAATAATATAATATACATTCAATAGATTAAAGTGTAACCAATATATCATATACTATAAAATATATATATAGGTATGCGAATGAGATTTTGTATAGTATGTCATATTTGTAATATATTTTTATAGTATGTAATGTTAGAATATATATATATATATATATATATATATATATATATATATATATATCACATAAAGATACAAATAATGAATAAAGATATTAAATTTAATATATATTTATATATATATAATAATATATAATTCTAAAAGAAATAATTACGATTACAAATAATTTCGATGGGAAGGGCGAATTGATGACGAGAAACTACACACTTTTTACTTTTTTACTTTTGTAATGGGTACTTGAATAGAATAATGTAATTACATTTATATTTCGTAAAAGTAGAATGTGTTTTAAAGTTGTAATTTATTACGTAAGTTAAAGGGTAGAGAAAAAATGTAGTTCATATATATATATATATATATCGTGAAAATATACTATTAATGTATAAAATATACATTGAAAAATAAGTATTATAAATAAATATAAACATACATAATATCAAGGTAATATTATATTATAATATTATAATATCTTTTACCTTTTACCTTTTACCTATCCCATAGCATTTGGATGCCGTAGTGGCGCAGTTAACTTCACTATAATACGTTTCCATCGGTCTCTATCCCGGGTCGCTCGCATCGCTTCTTCTATTCCAATACTAGTCCATTCAACGATATTATCTTGCCATTGTGTCCTTGGCCGTCCTCTTCTTCTTTTACCTTCAATGGATCCTTGTAAAAATAGTATTAGACATATAGTTTGATAGTGATACATGACGAGAAGAAACACGCCCATGTTTATTTTATAATATCAAATATTAGTTAATAAATGATATAAATATTATTAAATGGTGTATGCACAATTAGTAATTAATTATAAGTATGTTATGGTTTATTCTATAATTTTATAAACAATATATAAATTATTTCTATAACTTTCTTTGAAGTAATCACGTGAGTTACCATCCTCGTATGGATTACCATCCTCGCATACGACTCCGGTCAAAAATAAGCTAATTTACGTCATCTATTATGTATACTAATTTATAATTAAACATGTCATTTATATGTTAATATTATGTATATTTGTATATTATGTTTATGTTATATTATGTTAAGGTATGTTTACCAAGCATTCTTTTTTTCATTTATTATTTATTATTAAATTATTGTTTCATTCCATTGTGTGTGTATTTACCTTACCTTACCAGGTCGAGCTTGCTCGGTAGTTATTTAACACTCAATAAACTATATATATATATATATATATATATATATATATATATATATGATATAGTAATATAGTAATAAACCATATAGTAATATAGTAATATATGCCATAAGGTTCTAATTTATTTAATAATATATTTCGGTAGGAATATATGGAAATTGTTTTTGTTAAGTCAATCACTGGTACAACTTTATATTTTCAATTCTCCATACAGTCATTAATATATGTAATAAAATATGTTAGTGTATATTCTCTGTATTAATAGATATATTAAAATCATATAGCGATTTTGTATTTAAGGGGAAGAGTGACATTCGTTGTTTACAACAACAGCAAACATTTTAATTTTATTATTCTTAATCTAGAATATCTGATCTTTTAAATGATAAAATATTAGAAAGTAGAATAAGATATAAAAATTCAATGACATTTAACTATTAAACTGTACTTCTATTAGTGCATTGCAAGATTGTGTATTATGTTGGTGTATATGCTATCGTATATGATTATATGTAGGAATGTTAATATTATTACATTTATATATAATAATTATTTGTTAATTTAATAATATCTATATAGGTACCTAAATATATCAGTATATAAGGTTATATGTAATAGAAATGTTAATATTATTACATTTAGATATAATAATTATTTGGTAATGTAATAATATCTATATAAATATATCAATATTAATTCTAGGTTTCTGGGCAGATACCAACAAAAATGAATATATTAATTAGATATATGTTATTAAGAAAAATATGGGTTGACATATATGGGACATTTCTCAATTTATGTATACATTCCCAGGCTATCAATAAATTGGATTAAAATTGTTAGTAAAATAACTAGAGGTTAAATTCATTAGGTTTCTAATTATTTGTATAACCATAGTTATATATATATATATATATATATATATATATAAGTTACCTATATATATAAGTTACATACAATTAGGTTTATAGTTATTTATATAGAATTAGGTTATATACAATTAGGATTATACTTATGTAAATAACTATAAGTGAATTTAGTATTCTAAAGGGTTATTCGCACTTCTATTTTAGCAGTAGAAATAAACCCGCTGGTAACGATACAGATAATTAATATAATAATAACCTACTATAATATTTATTGTATTTTATTATACTAGTTATATGATAATTGCATATGTTTTCAATAGGTAATATGTTACAACACATTACAAATTTGTGTAAATAACCTATAACTAGATCTAATAATATATTCTAACCCATTACAAATATTGGATGTATTATAAATTGCAACATAATTACTAAATCATATTACTTGTGTCACCTAACCCATCATTTAAAACGCATTGGAAACGGGTCGCAACTAATAATTATTATAATAAATATATAATTATATAATTATTATAATAACCATTTATGCACATTTTAAGATAAGTTATAAATAAATATGATAATTGGTTATTGTGTACATGTTAGAACAATACTAATATTAAATTCAAATGAAATTCATCTATAATAAGATAATGTATCATGAATCATGATCAATTTCAAATATTAATGAACTAATGTTTATTAATATGCTCTATATTACATTTATTTTATTAATCAAATAATTAGTTAACTTTATATGTAAATATTTTTTATTCATAAATTAAACATAAATTAAACATTATGTTGTATATAATTTAATAATCTATTAAAACATATGTATATAATTTAATTTATTATATCAAAATAATATTTAATAAAAATATTGTATCACCTATTACTTGATAATAATAATACCTTCATGAAAATATATAAGTAGGCTAGCTCAAAACAAAGCTATAAGAATATTATATCGTCTACAAAATAGAACTAATGTAGATCATATTTACAAAGAGCAACATATTTTAACTTTTAAAGAAGTGATATTCTATAACGCCTGTAATATTATGTTTATGATTACAAATATCAAATTTCACCAATAATTATAAATGTATTTAAATTACAAGACTCAACTTATAATATACGCGATATGCGCGATAATAACATATTCAAAATAACTTTAATTAATATCAACTCAACATTTTTTTAATATAACCTATTATGGACCAATTCTTGAATAATCTACCAATACATATAAAATCATATAATATTCAAGCCACACTTAATTAATTTTGTTCAAAAAATAAATATTTAATATCATGTAAATTCTGTTAAAAATGTATCTCTTTTATAATATGTTTTTGTTATTGTATTTTATGTACATAAATATTATTATTATGCGCACTACTATTATTTATATTATTATTATTATTATTATTATTAATGTGTATATTTGATATCAATATTCTTGTATTTACACCATTATTATTATATTTTCTTATTTCATATTATTATATTATAAATATTTGATAGTTTTGTTATAAGGATATTGTTAATATAAGCTGCGTATAGCTTCTGAATATACTTCTGTATATTAATTCAATACTATAAATAATCATTCATGCATTCATCAAAAAGGTCCATTACATAAAGTACATCGGTTATTTAATATGTTATTTTCAATCATTTTACAACCGGCATGTATTCCACAGTAAATACCACTCATTTCATAATCACATGGGTACTCATATAAACTTTAGAGATTATTTACAGTTTACAATATCATCATCAGTATCAATAATAACATAACTTTGATGTGTATTCAGTAAATATATACAGTAAAACCTCTCTATAAGAAACTATTTTTTGTCAGTACCTACTTTTTTTCTTATAGAGAAGTTTTCTTATAAAGAGGTTTTTACTTTTCCAATGATTTTAAGAATTAATTTATAATTGAAAATGCATTATATAACCTATACTATAGGTCATATAGGTTATATATATATATATATATATATATATATATATATATATATATATATATATATTGTATATTTATCTTGTATACTGTTTTAAATATATACTGTATTGTTTGCGCTTATACATGTTAATAGGTAATGAAACATAATGAAATTGCATTAGATTTACATTATAAATTATGAATCATCAATGATGAATATAATATAATGAATATTATAATAATCTAGTATTTAACAATTAATTGTATAATATAATACATTGTATCATCAATACATTTAAGAATATAATAACATTTATTAATTAATTTTAATAAATGTATGGATAATATCCATTGTATATCCATTGGATATACAATAATATTTATTAATTCATTTTAATAAATGTATGGATATACAATAACAATTATTAATTAATTTTAATTCATTTCCAGCTATTTATGTAATACAATATTTGTAAGAAAAAAAAATATCTTATAAAATAATTAATTTCTATAATTTTTATCAATATACAATACTTCTATTTATATATAATTATTTGTTATACAATAACGTTCTTATAAAGAGGTTTTTCTTATAAAGAGTTTTCTTATAGAGAGGTTTTACTGTATATCCTTTTTTTACGATACTTTTATTTTGTATAGTTAATGTTATTTTAGTGTTTTTCCTCTCTTCTAATCTTGCAAATAACCAGTCTTCAGTCTTGATTTAAGTCGACCAAGATATGATTCAAATTGGAATGTAGTTACTTTATATAAATGCCCATACCTCACATATTCATTTGTAAAGTGTGATAACATGTGCATATTATAAGTTATGAAATCATATCCATAAATGTATTCGTAATCATGTATACAATTAGAATCAAATTATCAATTAAAATATTAATTATAAATGACGTATAAGAAATTAAAACCTATATAAAATAATGTAAAGTTCTTTTGCATATTGTACAGTTTCTGTATCCGCATTTGGTCTCAATAATATTAATTCAGCTGAATTCAACATTAAAATCTTCTGTAGAATTTAGGTGCAAGAAAATCCTTTAATACTATATGACTAGTGTATAATACAAATTTTCGATACTCTGACGCCTTCCAAAATATAATCTATAATTCTAGGTCTTTAGGTGAATTTATATTAAGAATTTATTTGAGAAGCAATTAAGTTCAGTCTTTTATTAGCTTCATATATAGATGTAATGCGTACTACTGCTATTAATCATATTATATCTTCCAAGCCATATCATTAATATATGTTGCATAACCCCAATAAATAAAAAATCCATGTAATCAATAGGTAACTCATTAACTATATCAATGTTTAGTATAATCAATATGGTATCTGAATTATAGAAATGGTGCTCCTGATTCAATTTATTCCTAAAATATTTATTTGAACTAAGCTCAGCGTATATTTCTTTAAATATAATTCTAACATTTATTCTTTCACCAGATTGCATACACCTATCCAGCATGACACTTCACAAACTTAACCATTGCTCTGGCTGGTGAGTCACTAATTACTTAATTTCTAATATGGCTTCTCTAAAGAACTCATTATCGTTAGGCTTTGTTTTTCCTATGTTATAGTTACAATAACTACAATTGTTGATATTATGTTGCATAATAATTGGTCAGCATGAATGTTTTGTTGATTTATAGAAAGGTTTTCCATCAATATTCATGCTAAGTATTAGCTATCTTTGATCCATTACAATTAGAATAGTTAGTTTCATGATTTTATACAATTTGTTTTTTAACACCGAAATATAATATTTAATATTTGATATTATTCTCGTTTCGATTTTCCTATGTGTACTCAAGATGGTGTGAGATGTTATGTTTTCTGAACAATTTTAATAGTGTCGTAATTTTAGTTCCATTTAATGATTTATCAATAGCCATGGTTATTAAATTATCTTTAAATGTTATACCAAGTTGATATCATTATTTTCTCTGGTTTCATCTTCAGAACTATCATCTTGATCAGATTCACTAATAATATTATCAATATCTATAACGTGTATATATATCCTATCTATATACAATGAGAGGATATCATAATTATTATATCTCATTGTGTAGAAGTTTTATATTATAGTATAATAAATAAATATAAATAATGAAATATATGTTTCCATCTAAATAAATTAAAATTAAAATGCAAATATATCTGTTAATTTCATCCTGAATTGCTATTATAAATTAATATATTTTAAAGTAGTAATAAGTAACCTCATTAGATTTATCAATGTTAGATTGATCAAATGTATAATTAGATAACGAATAATTAAACGAATAGCAACACAATTTAAAGTCGCATAAATTTAAAGCATTATTTCTACAAATGAAAAAAAATTAAATTTCTTTAAATCTAATTAATTTCGACATACATTCGGATAACTAGTTCTCTATATTATACGAAATTACTTTACATATTTACGTAGTCATTTCAGTAAAGGATAACGTTATAAAATCGATTTCGAAAATAAGAAAATTGAAACCTCGAAAGGCTAATTTATTTAGTAAACAAGAAAAATCGAATTCGGGAATTATTCAATTTAAAATCATAGGGAAACAGTTTGTTAAAAATATATATATAATTACTAAAACTATATAATTGTATTATGTATTACATTAAAAATGGATTGTATTATATGTAATTTATAAATTAATAATAACAATTATATTACGAGATCTTCAAAATGCATTCATTAGAACATCTCTAGATGAAATATCACTAGAACGACATCAGATATTATACCATGTAGTTAAAATTAATTAAAAGTAAAACTATTATAGTGAATTATTAAGTAATTCCTATGAACTTAGATATTTTATAAATAATAAAATTGACTGGAATATGTCAATTGGTGAAGATAATTTTAGTGTGTTGAAATTATCATATATTACTTATACAAATTCCATTATTAATCAAAATAAAAATAAAAATACAAGTTCTAGATGACTAACCGGCGATAAAGATGAAAATATTAAAAATAACAATTTAAATATACATGTATTATGCTAATGCTCGTAGTATTAGAAATAAAATGAATTTTTTGGAATTTTTACTTTCAGCTAATAAATATGACATTATATGTTTAGTTGAAACATTCTCAACAGTAGTTGATAGAGATTCTCTATATTTAATCGGTGGAAAAAATTATATACTATTTAGGTACGATAAATTAGTTCATAGAGGAGGTGTTGCGATATTTTGTAAATCTAGTTTATGTAAGAAATTTTATTTCACACATTTATGTTCAATATATACATTTAAAAATTAATTCAAAATGTCCATTTAATATTATATGTGTTTATATACCTCCAAAGTGTAATGCAATATCTCATAAACAGATATGTAAATTATTTGATATAACCCAACAAAATTCTAATTCTTATATAATTATAGGAGATTTTAATTTACCAAATTTTAATTGGAAAGAATATACATTTCCTAATTACCTAAAAAGTTATGCATTACTTTACAATTCGATTATTAAAAATTCATTTTCCCAATTAATAAATAAGCCAACTCGTATTAATAATATAATTGATTTACTTTTTAAATTACTAATGAAAAACAATTACCATCTAATATAAATATTGGAGACTATTTAGGATTATACAAAAATATAAGTGACCACTATTCTGTTTCATGTAGGGGAGAGTACTCGAATACCGACACCCTAACAATAAATCACCATAACTTTATTATTTCTCAATTAAATGTTTCAAAATTGTATGTATATGTATACACTAGGTATATACATAGCTATTTTAAAATGTAATTTAATATATTTAACTCTGAGATAACAGGGGTGTCGATATTATAGGCACTGACTCGAATATCGACACCCTGGCACATAATATCGACACCCTAAATATATCTATATTTAGATATACCATATATTATTTAATATCCACTATCCAATCAGAATTGAATGCGCACGTACTTTTAGTTAACGCACGCAATTAATATTTATTTTGGGTATAGACCGATCGGTTTAGACCGATCTAGTGCGCGCAAGCGCCAAACCTACGCAATAACATACGCCCTTGAATGTAAAGCCCTAAATCTGATTAGGGGATTAGAAGAAAGTGATTTAACATGGAAAATATAAATACACTGAGTAAATAGTCCGCGAGAAAATATATGTTAAAATAGATAAAGTATAGGAAGGACATACAACGTATGTCATACGTCCTTGATTATAGTAGTCCTATATCTTATATATGTAAATATATCTGTATATATTATAAGTACATACGATATCAATATAGTTCCTTACAGCCTGTTTAATGTAAAGTATACATAATATATAATATATGTATAATAATATACCGCACTGATGAGAAAACTGTTATAATAATAGTCTCATAAATTAATGTATTCTAAATATTTTAGTTTTTTATTTATTCTAAATTAGAATTTACTTAATTGTAATGCGAATATTATACGTATATAGGGGTTTTATATAGTTTCTGAAAGACTGTTTAATTCTAAGTAGAAGCAATATATAATATGTATAAAATAGTATAATACAACGATAGGTACATTATTAGAGTAATCCCAGTAAACAATAATCTAAAACAATGCGCAAATAATCCGCAATGTTCTGTGCGCAAGAATATCCTTCTTTTTTGGCTATGTTTTTCTTGCGCAACATAGTTTGCGTATAAATTGCGCAAAATAGTATACACATTTAATACGCAATATAATTTGCATATAAATTGCGCAAAATAGTGTGCGCATTTTATGTGCAGTTTATATGCAAATTATTATGCGCAAATAATTCGCAATGTTCTGTGCGCAAGAATATCCTTCTTTTTTGGCTATGTTTTTCTTGCGCAACATAATTTGCGTATAAATTGCGCAAAATAGTTTGCGCATTTTATGTGCACTTTATATGCAAATTATCCTGCGCATTTTATCTGCAATATGTTTTGCGCAATATATATGCACATTATTTTTGCGCAATAAAAACATAGCCAAAAAAGAAGGATGTTTTGCGCACATAACATTGCGTATTATTTGCGCACTGTTTTAGATTATTGTTTACTATATATATTTAGTGATTCCTAAAAATTATAATACTGTACTCTATTAATTATATTACCATTTATATATAAGACAAACTTATCTACATATTTGTTATCATTAAACTCATTGTTATATTAATGTTTTAGATTGTTGTTTACTGGTATATGACCCATATATATGCATTTATAATAACAAAATTAATACAATTGTTGTTATATACTTTTACTTATTTATATGTATTATTTGTATACATATAGAAATGTATTTAATGTTTATTAACATGTACTATATAAATAAACTTTAGTTTAAATTATTTTAATAATATTTTACATATAATAATAAATTAAATAAGACATTTTTTATTTTTAATATTTATTGATTAAGTAAAAAAGTATGCACCTTATATGTTCCCACATCATTATATACATCTATAAAATAAATTATAATTAATGTTGTATTAAATTAAATAAATTCTAACCAATTATAATCTTATGAATTTCAGTTCTCCTAAAGGGAATCTTTCCACTGACCTGTCCATATTATATTGCGACTAGCATATGTTGCTAGCCAGTGATTTCATTAGCCTACCAGGCAGCATGCATTTTGTTATGCTCGATGCTCGTTATCTATAATATAGGTTATCAATAAATTTAAATCTTCATATATACATGAATACATAATCATAAATTTATAAAAAACATCATATATGAAAATCAGACATGTATAAATTGTTAACAATCAGATATATTGATTTAGGATATATACATTGTGAATGCCAATATCACATTTATATTTATTTATATAATTTTTAATTGATTTATTTAATATTTATAAAACATTATTTAAAATTTATAATAGAATAATTTATTTATTATATATAAATAAAGTATTTATATATTATAATTTTTTTTATAAATGATATAATATTTAAATTTATTTTTCGTAGAATAACTCGAATTGGTATATAATGATATTATAACCAAAGATTTTCCGAAGGAAAGATATAACACTTACGCGAAATCGTGTAATTCGAATTTGTATACAAAATACCCTGGTGCCACCTATAGCGGGTTACTTTTAGGAACTATGCGTTGTTTATAATGTAAATTCGTATTTAACTATACTATTTTACTTTTAAAATGTTAAATAATATGCTTTAAATTAATATTTATATGATGAAAACTAAGTGTTCATTACTAATATATAACAAACAAATATGATATGTATGTTTTAAATGCTATAAGTATATATTTAGTGAGTAAAAGCTAATTTATATTGCATGTAATTTAATAGAGCAATGAAAACATTGTTGTATGCAAACAGAGCCGAACCTAAATCTATTTCAGTGATTTCGATACTACTGCTAGCAGCGGTTGGGGCTATTACTAAATTACGTTGCATGCATAGGGAGCGTTATATCTTTGCTTCGCAAAATATTTGTTATAACTATAATATAATATTTTAATAAAATAATTAGTTATATAATCTTATATAATACATATTTGATATTAGTATAGTTATAAAATTTCCATTAGTTATAAGTGTAATGTTATAAACATAGAACATATGAAAGACGTCTCGGGCAATAACGGAGATAATCTTTATCATATTGATGGATACATTCATCTAATCAAGGAGGAAGATAACCATTTACGATCTAATTTATCCAGAAATTATACATTGTATATTAATATAAATTAATTCTCATATCACAATAATATTTATATGTATATACTAACTTCTAATCTGTGCATCTTGATTATCCAATTTTTCTGACTATGAGCTGGCTTACAAGTGTAGATACACGGCATTCATAAAGACGAGACCGGATTCAATCCTGGAGAACATATGAAAGACGTCTCGGGCAATAACGGAGATAATCTTTATCATATGGATGGATACATTCATCTAATCAAGAAGGAAGATAACCATTTACGATCTTATTTATCCAGAAATTATACATTGTATATTAATATAAATTAATTCTCATAACACAATAATATTGATATGTATATACTAACTTCTAATCTGTGCATCTTGATTATCCAATTTTTCTGACTATAAGCTGGATTACAAGTGTAGATACACGGCATTCATAAAGACGAGACCGGATTCAATCCTGGAGAACATATGAAAGACGTCTCGGGCAATAACGGAGACAATCTTTATCATATTGATGGATACATTCATCTAATCAAGAAGGAAGATAACCATTTACGATCTTATTTATCCAGAAATTATACATTGTATATTAATATAAATTAATTCTCATAACACAATAATATTGATATGTATATACTAACTTCTAATCTGTGCATCTTGATTATCCAATTTTTCTGACTATAAGCTGGCTTACAAGTGTAGATACACGGCATTCATAAAGACGAGACCGGATTCAATCCTGGAGAATATATGAAAGACGTCTCGGGCAATAACGGAGATAATCTTTATCATATTGATGGATACATTCATCTAATCAAGAAGGAAGATAACCATTTACGATCTTATTTATCCAGAAATTATACATTGTATATTAATATAAATTAATTCTCATAACACAATAATATTGATATGTATATACTAACTTCTAATCTGTGCATCTTGATTATCCAATTTTTCTGACTATAAGCTGGCTTACAAGTGTAGATACAAGGCATTCATAAAGACGAGACCGGATTCAATCCTGGAGAACATATGAAAGACGTCTCGGGCAATAACGGAGATATCTTTATCATATTGATGGATACATTCATCTAATCAAGAAGGAAGATAACCATTTACGATCTTATTTATCCAGAAATCATACATTGTATATTAATATAAATTAATTCTCATAACACAATAATATTTATATGTATATACTAACTTCTAATATGTGCATCTTGATTATCCAATTTTTCTGACTATAAGCTGGCTTACAAGTGTAGATACACGGCATTCATAAAGACGAGACCGGATTCAATCCTGGAGAACATATGAAAGACGTCTCGGGCAATAACGGAGATAATCTTTATCATATTGATGGATACATTCATCTAATCAAGAAGGAAGATAACCATTTACGATCTTATTTATCCAGAAATTATACATTGTATATTAATATAAATTAATTCTCATAACATAATAATAATTATAATACTATCTATCTTCAACTTATTAATAAAATCTATTATAATTTATAATCTTACTCATAAATATTCTTAATATATATACACAAAATTGCAAGATTATCGTGAATAATATTTGATGATACGTGTTCTTTAGAAGAACACATGTAGTTTATAATATACAAATTAATATTTTAAACTAATTGATATTATGGTTATTTTTCATTATATTTCATTAATTTCATAGTATCATAAATGTTATTAGAGTTTAAATTACTTCTTAAGCTATTATAATATATAATTTAACATCTATTAATAATATTCGTGATATATATAACAAATATTCAGATTATTTTGCATCATATTAGGTGATATCCCTCCTATATCCCTCTGTATACAGAGGTTATAAAGCGATACATGTTTAGTTTAGACTATGTAAATTAATATTTTACACTTTAATACTTTAATAATGTTATACTATACAATAATTTATAAGGTAATTTTGAATATATCACATTAATATCATTTACAAGTAAATTTATTAGTGTTTATATTACTTCTTAATTTAATTCGTAGTGTCTAACTTAAAGAATATGATGCACGATAATATTGCAATTTTGAATATAATATTATATAATATATATATATCACGATAATTTATAACGGTAGTAAAATTATATATTATAATAGATTTTATTAATACGTTTAAGTTTAAACAATACGAATTAGATTTAGAAGTAATTTAAACACTAATATAACTAATGATACATATGGTAATGAGATACAATGAAAAATGACCTTATAAATAATTGTAAAATATCAATTTACATACTATACAACTGAACGGGTTATCACTTCATAAATTGTAAAGAAAGTGTATCATAAAATATGACACACGATAATATTGCAGTTTTGTAAATATATACATCACATATATTTATAACGATAGTAAAATTATATATTATAATAGTTTTTATTAATACATTTAAACTTTAATCTCTAAATTAGATAATACAAATTAGATTAAGAAGTAATTTAAAGAATTCTAGTAATCTAGTGCGAAGTTATTTCTTGGGGAGTGATATCGTGCGAAGTGTGATAATATATATTAATGTAATTAATTATTTATAAATAGTAGAATTTATACTAAATACTAAATAACAAGCTGAACTAGATCACTAGTAACCAATTTAAACACTAATAAACATTATTAAACCTATTAAAAAAGTACCTTATAAAGTAGTGTAAAATATTAATTAAAAAATATTACTATTAATTTAGGGATGCCACTATTCAAATTTACATCACCTAGCTACATATTAAAAACACTAGAATTGTACGATTTAATTTCATAATATTCTTCCCATAATTCACCTAATAATATGTAAATCCGTCATACAGTCATATATACATATATTATTATATGTATATATTGGGAATAACATTAATGTTATTCCCAATTATAATTATAATTACAATTATAATTATATATATATATATATATATATATATATATATATTCAACTAAGCAATAATGATATTTAATATATAAAATATATCATGTTCTGAATTTTTATTTGCAGGTTATATACCATAACCGTATGGTTATATTATATAATATATATTATTTTAAATTGTTACAATTATTGAATAATTGTAATACTTTATAATAAAGTTTATTTATATGATAATGATTATCATAATCTCAATCATATAGAATATGACCGGTACTACATTATCATATACCATATATCATTTATATATATATATATATATATATATATATATATATATATATCAGATATATGATATAATATAGTTTATAAATATTTATTCATAGCATAACGTATGCACTATTTAAATTAAAATAATTTAAATAAATTTAAAATTGGTGATAAATGAGAATTATATTAAATTGTAACTGTATATTACCCATAGATTTATAGTTTACTAAACTATAAATCTATGATATTACCTTATATCACAATCAATATTCGCCAATTTTATTTTTTAAATTACTATATTAAATAATTATATTAAGAAATATGATAATAATATAATATATAAATATTATAGATTATATAAAGGTTTATAAATATAAATTTTAATAATGAATTAGAGTTTATAATTTAGTTTATTATTAATTATATTATTAGGTCAATGCACAAACTTTGAGGGGGATTTAAAATATGTGGGTCAATGGCATAGATTTAGAGTACCAGATTTTGGTACTCTACATATATGGTCAATGATTAAAAACAAATTTATTATTTCCAGAAAAGAGTAGATATTGATGTGTATAATAATAACAGATTTGTATTTTATGTAAACTATAAATATATGCTATAAATGATAGCATAGATATATAGCCTATAGGTATATAAATATATCCTATATATATAATATAAATCAGTGATGAGTAAACTATTATAGTAATCCTAGTATTATAGAACTCTATAATACTCATATATATATATATATATATATATATATATATATATATATATGAATATAAATTGCAATTCAAAGTTTATTTTAAAAACCTTATAGAATTGTATTCTGTAGGTAAACTGAAAACTCCGGAATAAATTATATATTTTATATGGATTTCTATCAAAATATAGTATATACATTAGAGTGAACCCCACTCAATATATATATATATATATATATATTAACTATAGTGATATGCATATATCCAATCTATGATATAATTGTATATATGTTCCATTCGCAAATATCCTGCCTTGGATGTAGACTTCACAATATTTTCGAATAGGAATCATAAAATTATATTGGTTTACGTTTATAATATACTTTTAATAGTGTATGATAAAATCCCATTAACATTATACACAGTGTATAGTATTCAATGTTCATAACACCCTTAACTTATAGAATGATATATGTAATGGTACTTGACATAATTAATAACTTATACTATATTTACTATAATAATTATAAGGGTTTTAGAGAAATATTTTTAACATTATTTAATAATTAAAAGGGCATTTACAATAGATGAATTAATTAAAGCTACTAAAAGCATACAAAAGGGAAAATCTGTTGGCTTAGATGAAATATCAACTGAAGTATGGAAACTAGATGAATTTCAAGAAATCTGACTGAACGCGTGCAATAATTTATATTCTCAAGACTAATGGAATGAATGATGCTTATTCCTTTCTATAAAAAATAAGATTTTTATCAAATCTATCAAAAAGAATAATCGGGGAATTACACTAATTATAATTGCAGCTAAGATATATATGATTCTCTTAAATAGGATAAGTTCAGATATATCGTTGATAAAGTAAAACAATGGTTATAATCACAAATTTGCATAAATAATTGGTAAAAATTGTACATAGTACAGATAGGAATTATAAATTATTTATAATATATATTAATCCATCTCATTAAATAATGAATATTTGTTAATGAAATTAAGACTATCTTTATTATATATGTAGATATAACAAAATGATCAGCATTCCTAACCACTATGAATAAATGAATAATTTTGTTATCTAAAATTAATATAATTTATATTTTTACAAAGCTTTTTAACTCTTAAATTCTATTATATAACTTGTTTTTATAAAAGAAAAAATATTATTTAATATATTTGATCAGCATTCCTAACCAATATGGGAATACATTAATAATTGCTTCATCTAAAATTAATATAATTTATATTATTAATTTCTAATCTATAACTTGTATTTTAGTTTTTGCAAAAGAAAAAATATGATTTAATAATTTTATATATCCTACATTATTTATTTATCATTAAATATAATTAAAATTATAAATATTAAACCATTTAAATAATACATGTTTAATAATTTATTTTAACCATCAAGTTCATCTAAAATTAATATAATTTATAATTTTACAAAGCTTTTTAAATTCTATTCTATAACTTGTATCTTGGATTTTACAAATTTACAAAAAAAGTATAGCAACAAATATTATTTAATAATTTATATAAATTTCTAAATCCTACTTTATTTATTTATTATAAATATTATAAACACATTTAGATAATACATAATTTATTTTAAACAGCAAGTTCATATATAATATATACAATTTTTGTTAACATTAAGTACTAACCTATATATATATATAACTATTTTAATATATATTAATAAAAAGTACTAACCTATATATATATATAACTATTATAATATATTATATATTTAATACAATATAAATAGAATTCATATTACAATTCATATGGAAAATTTACAATGATAAAATCTTTTTTTCTTTCTCTTTCCTTTAGTCATCAAGATCATCTTGATCTTGAAGATGTATAACTATCCAGCTATAAAACAATAATAAATTAATGATGGATACATGTACAATACATTTAAAATTAAATATACTAAACTTGTATCAATTCTGTTTTATCACTTTTCTTTAGTTGTAAACTAATGATACCTTTGCTATGAAACATTAACAAATGTATTATTTTATGAATAAAACTAATATAAATATATCATATTATAGAGTTTAATATTTATCTAAAATATATTTTATTGATAAATTTATATATTAAACATTAATCAGAAATGTATTTAAATATTAGTATATATGTATTATTTAGTGTATTTATATTTGAAATTTAATAATTACCAAAATTAGATTTTCTGATTTGAATTATTAACCAGAAATATATTTGAATAATATATTAATAAACATAAATATGTGTAAAATAAGCTGTCATAATTATCAAAATCAGATTTTGATCATTTGTAATTGTATTTGAATAAAACATATACATATACATATTTGTATTTGACCAAATACATTTTTTAAATTAGTAATTTAATAATGATAAATATATGATCTTCTCTATTTGTATGTACTAGTGTAAATAAATATATGTATTTTTGTTTTGATCTAAGGTTATATTTGATAAAATAAAAATAATTAGTAATTAAATAAAAATTTGTTATAAAGAATTTAATAGTTATATTTACTAGTGGGAATTTATCGAAAGTAAAAGTATTCAAGGAAAAGTATAGTGTATACTATATTATTTTTATTCTTATTTTTAATTGAACCCATCCTTGATGAATACCTATCAAATTCACCTGATTATAGGTGTTTTAATCTTACTAACTTGCATTTACTCCCATGTTTCATGAATCATAGGTGGATTTTCTCACTAGCTTCAAAACCAAATCATCTCAGGTCACATCTATCCATGTCCAGTATTTCACCGGTGGGAGGACATCCACGGCTTGATATTACACTAAGTTTTTTTCGCTGTCTTCAACTATATAATAGTGAGTGATATTAATTAATATATATTTCATATCGTGACTGATAGTTTGATCTATACCAAAATATTAGAATTAAAGTGATGAATTTAAACCAAATAAAATAACCAGCATAAATCTACATTTATTTAGCTATAGTAGGGCATGTGGATGTAGATGAAATATGGTTTTTTTGAACACAAAATTAAATGACATGTATATATATTTATATACATATACTAACTTTACTTACCAGGTAGAGCTTTATCGGTACTCCAGGGAATGCGTGCTCAGATTATTTCTATCGCTCATTACACAGTAGGTCTCCTGACTGTATATGCATCGCCCATCAACTGTTGTATATAGTTCTTTATTAGACAAGTGACGTAAATCATGCGATGAAATCCAGATAAGAACATCTCTCACAAGTTTCTCCTTATTGTTTCAACAGTGTCCTAAAAATTCCATATAGACAAATATATTAATGTATTGGGATAGATAAGTTAAATTGATATATTATAAATAGAATTAGTTATTGATCAATATTATTCATACATTAATGTGTATAACAAATTATTACACATATAATAAAAACAACTATTAATTATTATGTAATCATAGTAAATATATTTAGCTACACCTATACTGTATATGATATATATATATCAATCAATGTATTGTTCAAAAATCTACACATGTACTACCCACCGCACATTAACTAGCTAATATTTAGATCGACTTTTGTAAATAATAGTATTCAAATATGCTAGCATAACAGTAATTATATAAAATTTATGAGAAATTAATACTCATAATTTTAGTAAAATAGAAGTTATTAAATCTTGTTATAATTATGTTATAACATATCATATAAATAGTATTTATTAGTTATTTTAAATTATATATAATATATTTAGACACTTTTATAGATAATAAGTCAATACTTATGTAGGTTCAAAAATAATTAATTAATATAGCATTTTTGACTTTAAAATTACAATAAATTATTAGCTAAACATTATTTATAATATAAATTATAGCTCGCTAAACTTGTAATATAATAAATATGGTACGTATATTTATAATATATAATTATATATATTTATAAGTAACAAAATAATATTATATATGTAAATCAGGCATTAAATGAATTATTTATTAAGTTGATATTGAATATTATTAATTGACAAATTATTTTGAAAATACTATTTTTAATAAATATACCATTTTGATGATTTAAAAACAATAATTTTTATAAAACATTCGTTGACTTTACACTATATAATAGTTAGTTATATTATTAATATAGATTTCATATAGAAAGTTTGAGCTATACAAAAATATTAGATAATAAATACGATTTAATAGTGATATGTATTGAACCAAATAAAGTAAGCGGCATAAATTTATTTAGCTATATAGGGCAGGTGGATGTAGATGCAATATGAATTTTTGAACGCAAAATTACAGGATATGTATATATATTTATATACATATACTAACTTTACTTACAAGGTTGAGATTTATCGGTACTCCAGGGAACGCGTTTTCAGATCATTTCTCCCGCTCACCATATTTGTATTTAGTTCTTTATTGCACACCAGGACGCGAGCATCACTTGTGCGATGATATCCAGATAAGAACATCTCTCACTAGTTTCTCCTTATTGTTTCAACAGTTTCCTAAAAATCCCATATAAAGACAAATATATTAATGTATTGGGATAGATAAGTTAAATTGGTATATTATAAATAGAATTAGTTATTGATCAATATGATTCATACATTAATTTGTATAACAAATTATTACATTTATAATAAAAATAAATCCCGATTATTATGTAATCATAATATATATATATATATACGGTATATGATATACATATCAATCATCCCTAACAAAGCGCCCTTTTTTTGATTACGATATATGAGATCAAATTCAAAATACTCTTTTTATAATTTGACTAGTGTACATGATAAAATTATATTGAAAATGCACATGTAGTATATATTATTAGATATATATAAATTAGCTTTTATTATAAATTTGATTTAGGCGTAATCATAATCGTAATCAAAACAAAATGGGAGCCATATTAAATTTTCTCAAAAATAAATGATTACAAATAATTATCTAAACATTAATTATTTACTCACTAATTTAGTGTATATATATATGTGTGTGGGAAATTTAGCATTACATACATGATTTATTAAGTTTATATACAATATTATTTATTGAAAATAGTTTATTTTTTAAAAATATATTGATAGCACATGTTTTAAATTTTTATATAAAAGATTTACTTATTAGATTAATATATATAATATATTTATACACTTTTATAGATAATACCAATACTTAAGTAAGTTCAACAATAATTAATTAATATAGCATTTTTGACTTTAAAATTACAATAAATTATTATCTAAAAATTATTTATACTATAACTTATAGCTCGCTAAACATGTAATATTATATTACATATAGTAAATATAGTACGTATATTTATGATATACAATTATTATAATTATTATTTAATAACATAATATATAATAACATTATAATAACTTATTATATATATATTTATAAGTAAAAATAATAATATTATATATGTAAATAAGATATTAAATAAATGATTTATTAAGTTGATATTGAATATTATTAATTGACAAATTATTTTTCAAATAAATTTAATGTGACATTAATAAATCTATCATTTTGAAAATCATTTTCAAACAATAATTGAGATAAAACATTTTTTCAATATTTATGTAAATTTGTGTAGTATTTTATGAAGTTATTATAAAGTATATACAATATATTTATGGGCACTTTTATAGATAACACTTTGGTTGATAACGTTCAATGGTACGTCCTAAAATTATTTTTCTAAAATATATATTTAAAAAAATCACATTTGTAAAATTATACTAAATTGTGATAAAATTCTTTACAATCTACAATTTATTTATATGATTATCATATACATAAATTGTAAATCATAATGATATCTATTAAAGTATTATTAATTGTAATTATTATATATTTTAGATTTAAAATCTAATTTGCCACCATTTAAATGTCAATATTTATTTAAAATTGTGTAGTATTTTATGAAGTTATTATAAAGTATATACAATATAATTATGGGCACTTTTATAGATAAAACGTTCATAATTAGTTACATTGTAAAATTATTTTCCTACAATAATCATTGTTAGCGTACTCATAATGTTAATAACACACATGTTTTCATACCTGTTTCGGGAGAATTCAGAGCAAGGAAGGGCAGATAATCCAAGCTTGACGCTGATTGGACATATAAATGGATATTTACATTTTAAGGGTACAGTTCAATCAAGGACATGTTTTAA
This sequence comes from Osedax fenrisi, assembly GCA_964019155.1. Taxonomy (NCBI): domain Eukaryota; kingdom Metazoa; phylum Annelida; class Polychaeta; order Sabellida; family Siboglinidae; genus Osedax; species Osedax fenrisi. Next base: position 76,092,747 of record OZ025242.1, read on the forward strand.
TGTCCTTGGTTCAATTATAAAAATTGTTTAATAAATAAGTGTTTTATGATCAAAATAAAACACTTATTTATGATATAAACCGTGTAATATATTGTATCCACCAAGGAAAAATAAAATCTGTAAAATAATCCATTTTTGAATATCGCATCCCTTTTAAAAATAGTTTAATCCATACAATATTTATAAAATTAATATTTCTAATACCATTAAACATTTAAGTGAATATACTTATAAATTAGTTATATTACAATTTTATTTTCGATAAAATAATATATTAAATATATAAAAATTTATATTAAGTTAAAAGTTATAATTGATTATGATAATATAATACAATAATAGAAATCAAAATGTTTACATTAATGTCAGCATAATAGCAACATAATAGCAGCATAATAAACTTTTAAAATTAATAGCAGCATAATAATAGCATAATAGACTTTAAATAGCAACATTACAGCAGCATAATAGCAACATAATAGACATTTAATAGCAACATAAAGTAGCACAATTGTGCTATAGCATATATAGCATATAGTCAGAGCTGGGCAGTATCGCCGATACAGTATCTATTAAGGCAAAAAATCAGTATCGTAGATATATTTGTATTTGTATTTGTATCTATTATAAAAATTACAAAAGTATTTGTAATCGTATCTTTTAGTCATAAATAGTATCTACGATATGTATCTATTAAGACAATTATTTAAACAGATACATTTTATTAAATAATATATTATTTGGTCATTATATTTATTTTATATCAATATTGTATAATATCATTTTATAAATTAATTGTAATATATATATACATTATATATATAGTTTTTAATTAAATATCTTTTGTAAATATTGAAATTAATTCATTGTAAAAATTATGATATATCAATTATATTGATTTATTCTCAAAAACCATTATATACATTTATTGAAAACAAAGAAATTATTTTGATAATATATTTTATATAATAATTTATTTATAATTCAAAATTATATATTATATAGAAAGATAAAATCATTTTAATAAATATGATAATTCTAAATAATAATAATTAATAATATATTAATAATTTATTTGTTATATATTTGATAATTTACTATATTCATGTTTATGTTTCGAAAGTAAAGTTCGCTGATTATTTTTAGTTGAAAAATAGTATATTGTAATAATGTATATTTCTCTATAGTCTGTAATGGCTCATAGTATAATTTCAGATGAACTAAACACTAGTACACTAAAATATTCATGGTGGGCATCATTAAATGTCAATAAATATCAACAAATGTATTCTATATCATCTACTGAAGAACACGTTATAAGGTGTAAATATGTAATATGTCATTTTAAAGGAGGTATCCCACTATCCCTAGTAGCTATAGCAGTATTTCCGGAAATAATGTCCTGACATATTTTTAGGAAGTTATTTTCTAGCAAGTTAACTACAATTTTAGTGAGTACCCTCTTACTTTCCGGAAAAATAGTAACTTTAAAGGGGGTATCCCAATACAAATTGCTATAAAATCACTTTCTATAAAACATTTCCGGACATTATTTCCGTATAAATGGGGTATCCCACTACAAGATTTTCCGGCAACTTACCGGAAATATTGTAACTTTAAAACCATTTTTTATCAAGTTGTAATGGGATACCCTATAAAGTTATTATATTTTAGGCAAGTTGACGGAAAGTAAGGGGGTTTCCCAGTACAATTACAGTTAACTTTATAGAAAATAGTTTTAAAGTTAAAATACTTGTAGTGGGATACCCCCTTAATGTTCCTTGATATGTACTTTCAAATCAACATCGATGAATATATATATATATAAATATAATGTATACCTATATACATTGTATATAATTATAATGTATTTGTATCTACTAAGATGTATCTACTAAGAAAATTATGTATTTGTAATTGTATCTATAGAGTATACTATGATTTTTTTTAAAGTAATTGTAGTAGTATCTATTATAATAAAAAAGTGTGTAATTGTAATTGTATCTATTATACATTTTTTGAGTATCGTGCCCAGCTCTGCATATAGTATACTATTATGTTACTTTACTTACTTTTTACTTTTTTTGGTTTATGGACTGCAAGTACGTGAGCAATCGGCCGTCCGTGGGAGGAAAATTATTTAGTGGGAGGGAAGGCAAGGGAGAAGTAATGAGTCTTGAAGTGGCGTTTAAAGGAGGGAGTTGATGAGTTTATTCGTAGGTGTTTGGGTAGGGAGTTCCAGTGGTAAGGGGCAGAGAGGGCAAAGGAGCGTATATTTGAAGAATGGAGTTTGTATAAATGGAGAGTGGTAAGGATAAAGGTGTTGGAGTGTAGTAATTGGTGTTTGTAGATGTAGGAGGGAGGCAAGGTAGTCAGGGGAATTGTGGTGAATAGCTTTGTGGATGGTTAGGGAGAGTTTGTACTTTATACGATAGGGGACTGGCAGCCAGTGTAGTTGTTTTAGGAGTGGAGTAATGGAGTCAGGGGAATGTCGGGGAAGTAAATGGACGCAGCGAACTACAGCGTTTTGGAGTCTCTGTAGTTTGATGAGTTTGTAGTCCGGGAGGTTAAATAGTAGGGAGTTGCAATAGTCGGATAGGGGTGGATGAGGAAATGGTAATAGCGATGGGGAGGGGAATGGATCGTCGGATTAAGTGGAGGCAGTGTAGGTGGTAGTGGATGGATGTATGCATGTGTATAATATGATATTCAAGGGAAAGGGTGGTATCAATATGGAAGCCAAGGTTTCGGACGTGTTGAGAGTAGGGGAGTGTGGTATTGTCGAGTGAGATGGGGGTGGTTCAGGGAGGGTGGAGGAACGTTGTGGTAAGTGGAGAAAAATAGCTTCCGTTTTAGTGGGGTTAAGTTTTAGGGAGTTTGAGATAAGACATTGGTGTATGGACTTGCAAGTCCATACATCAATGATACACGAGGAGAGTCGTTCACGGGCATAAGTAGGGGAGTCTGCGCAGTTTAGATATAGTTGAAGGTCGTCAGCGTAAGTATGGAAGGAGATGTCGGGGTGGTCAGTGAAGATGTCAAACATGTGGAGGAGATAATTATTGAAGAGGACTGGGCCGAGGACAGAGCCCTGGGGGACACCATGAGTTATGGAGCGGTAGGGGGACGAGTGTGTCTTAATCATATCTGAGGAAGAGCGGTTGGTAATGTAGGAGGTGAACCAGTTGAGGGCAATGCCTTTGTTGCCGATGGCGGAGAGTCTGTGTATGATGACATTGTGATCAAGGATGTCGAAAGTGAGGACATATCAAGGAGGACGAGTATGGTGCCACGGTTGTTGTTCAGGCCAGAGAGTAGGTCGGAGATTATGAGGGTTAGGGCGGATTCAGTAGATTTGTGGGGGAGGTAGGCGCTTTGGAATATGTTAAGGATATTGTTGGCTGTAAGGTAGGTGATGAGTTGGGAGGATACAACACGTTCGAGGACTTTGGAATGGATTGAGAGGTTGGAGATAGGTCGGTAGTTAGAGGAATTCAGGGAGTCAAGATTAGGCTTTTTAAGGATGGGGGAGATGGCATCTACTTTGAAATCAGGAGGGACGGAGCTGGATGAAAGTGAAGTGCAGGTGATTTTGTGGAGGGGTGAAGCAACGGTGTGGGTATAAGTAGGGGAAGAGGATCAAGGTATGAGGTTGAGATGGTGGAATTAAGGAGAGAGATTTTGTTGCCATTAAATTTCTATTATGCTGCTATTCATTTGCCATGCTATTATGCTGCTGTTATGTTGCTATTTAAAGTCTATTATGCTATTATTATGCTGCTATTAATTTTAAAAGTTTATTATACTGCTATTATGTTGCTATTATTATAATAGCCTCATAATATACTTTAAATAGAAACATAACAGCAACATAATAGCATGACAAATTAATAGCAGCATAATAGACATTTAATGGCGACATAATAGTAATATAATGTAAACATTTGAAGCTATTAAATATGCTGTTACGCTGTTATTATGAGACTATTACTGTTTGCTGGGATAGAATAATATTATTCTATCACAACCAAACTTGCATACTAAATACTGCATTTTACATTGCGTATTTATTGCACAACCAAAATTGCATACTAAATACTGCATTCTATTTTGCGTATTTATTGCGCAACCAAAGTGCATACTAAATACTGCATTCTACTTTGCGTATTTATTGCACAACCAAAATTGCATACTAAATACTGCATTCTACTTTGCGCATTTATTGCACAAACAAACTTGCATACTAAATATTGCATTATACTTTGCGCATTTATTGCACAAACAAACTTGCATACTAAATACTGCATTCTACTTTGCGCATTTATTGCACAAACAAACTTACATACTAAATACTGCATTCTACTTTGCGTATTTATTGCGCACTAGACTATTTTATTTTATTTTATTCATATTGCAATAAAATAGAAACAAAAAATGCGCAAATATTACGCAAAGTTAAATCTGTTGTTTACTGGGATGGTCCTATACGTTATTTTCCTAAAATTAATTTTCATAAATAATATAAATATCACGTTTGAATTTACTTTACTATAATGCGAATATTAAACGTACTTATGAGTTTTATATAGTTTATGAAAGACTGTTTAATTCCAAGTAGAAGCAATATATAATATGTATAAAATAATATAACACAACGATACGTACATTAATAGAGTAATGTACCTATACGTTATTTTCCTCAAATTAATTTTCGTAAATAATATAAATATCACGTTTAAATTTACTTAATTGTAATGCGAATATTTTACTTATATAGGAGATTTATATGGTTTATGAAATACTGTTTAATTCTAAGTAGAATCAATATATAATATGTATAAAATAATATAACACAACGATAGGTAAATTATTAGAGTAATGGTCCTATACGTTATTTTCCTAAAATTATTTTTCGTAAATAATATAAATATCACGTTTGAATTTACTTAACTATAATGCGAATATTGTACGTAGTTAGGAGTTGTATATAGTTTATGAAAGACTGTTTAATTCCAAGTATAAGGAACTATAATATGTATATAAAAATATAACACAACGATAGGTAAATTATTAGAGTAATGGAACTAATTATTTTTCTAAAATTAATTACTTTCGATCATATATACATAATATTATTAATTTAAACGTCATAATAGTATATTAACATAACACAAGTATAGGTAAACTGTTGTATTACGAATTATAATAGAAATCAAAAATAAATATTAGTATTTATTAATTATTAATTCTCTATATTCTATTCACTTTATAATTAAATCATAATATTTACTCTATTATTAAATATATTCTTTATAAAAAATAAGACAATTAGCCGAGTTGTCTAGATGATGTGTTATTAATCTATTTTTGGCCGAATGCCGGGGTATGATTCCCCATCACGGAACATTATTTTATCTTTTTTATAAAATATAATTATTTTTATATAATTACCTTTATTTTGAATAAATATTTTGAATTTGTCATTATTATAATAATATATCAATTTATTAATGTATACCTACTCTATAATAAATTATTATTAAATATGAAACGATTATAATACCCACAAGAAGCAATGAAAAATGCGCTATCTGCTGTACAGAATGGAATGTCAAATAGACAAGCCTCAATATTGTACAAAGTTCCTAGAAGTAGCTTGATAGGCAATTTAAAAAAGTAAGTATATCACAATTACTTAGTAATAATATGATAGATAATATATTTATACATACAAAGCACATTATATTATATATATATATATATATGTTATTTGTACTTATTAATTTATTTAATGTTATAAGAAAAATCATCTTATATATATATATTATATTATATATATATATTATATATAATATAATTATTATAATTATTATTATAATAATAACGATGTTTTAATAAATAATAACAACATACCTATTATCTAAATATATGTCTAATAAATATAATTATTATTTAATTATTAATTATTAAATTAATAATTAATTGAGTTATTATACCTGCTATAACTGTGTTGTAATACTAAATATTTATACGTTATATATGTAGATTATAATTAATAAGCTTATTAATACTATAGTATACTGTAGTATACTATAGTATTATGTTATAACAGTTTATATATATATATATATATATATATATATTATAGGTTAATTTAATATAATCTTCCTACAGTTAATTTAATATAATCATATTAACAAAGTTGATATGTTGATATATATATGTGCATTGTATGATACGATCTAGTAAACAATTATGCAATTGTAATTAATTTCGTTTTCGTATATCAGTAATGTATATTTTTCAATAATGTATTGATAAGTTACTGTATACGGTATATATATATATATATATATATATATATATATATATATATATTTATATATGATATAAAAAAAATAAACTTATTTCTCAATAATAATATTTTAATTACGTTTTCTTATCAAATGTATTCGTAATAAATCTATATTTAATCGCTTTTTAAAACAAATATAATAGAAAATATCTAAAAAACGAATTATTTAACTAATATGTTAATTAAATTATATATTTAATTATATAATACATATGTAAAGTAAAATTTAGAATAAAAATATAAGTTATTTTATATACTAGAATAATATTTCTATATGATATATGTTATGCTATATGTGCAATATATAGTGAATACAATTATAAGTGTATATATATCATAGATATAAATCTTTCTTTATATAGATGATATATATCGCAGTTTCAATAGATACATAGTATTATAACTATAGGTACCTATGTAATAAATGCTATTTAAGATAAATTTATTTTAATGATACATTTTATTTTATTTATTACCTATATAAGATTTATAGAGAAATTTAAGTCTATAATTTTATTATTTTTAAATTCATATTATATATATATATTAAATATTATATATAAGAATATATATATTTTGGGAATTAAATACCACACTAATAAATAATCATTTAATTTTATTAACATATCATATATATATATATATATATATATATATATATATATATATCATATATATATATATATAAATCTTTCTTTATATCGATGATATATATCGCAGTTTCAATAGATACATATTATTATAATTATATTTAATACATGTTATTTAAGATAAATTTGTATTAAATATTAATTTCTATTTAACTATATTTTTATTAATTTCCATTTAAATAAATATATATATATATATAATATATTATATATATATATACACTTTTGTTTACATAGCAACCAATATATAGATGTGTTAATAACTGCTTAGCTTTTAAATATCCTTTAATTGTATTATTATTATAAAGATAAGTACGTATTCATTTATTTTTTTATATTATCTATTATATTAATACTATTTAAATATTAATATCCAACTTGTTTGAAATACATAATAGTTGTCTTTAAATTATAATCATATCTTATTTAGATATAATTATATTTAGTATTTGTTTACATTTTATTATAACAAAATAAAAATCCTAAAAAAATAATTAAATAATAATCACAAAGATAATAGAATTATAAATTCGATAAATTAATCAAATTCAAATATATACTTTTACTTTTGCATTCAACTGACCAGACGTGTTTTAATTCATACAAATGTAGCATAACAATTTCTATTCATACACAATTATTTGATTTCTATAGAATTTATCAATAATATTCTGCACATTATATATAATATATTAAATATATTTAAATCCTATACACTACACATATTGTGTTTCGTATAGTGTACACTGTGTATAGTGTGCACTATACAAGATCGTACACTACGTTCTACGTTCCTGGAGATATCCCCTAGGACTTCATGAACGGGTAGCTGGACTACCCTTTTTCACTGAGGTTATGTAACTACTCACGTGTTCTATTCGCTGCCCTCATTGTCCTTAATCTTTCGAGGTACTGGTCCTGTACTGAAGAATCGGTCGCATATCCGTAGAATCTACCCGCACGAAGAGTTTCTGTTATATATATATATTACAAATGCACATACATGTCTGTATACACGCATACACAATTATATATATACCTATATATATACACACATATATATATATGCATATACCCCTATATCATATATATATATATATATATATATATATATATATTCATATCACGTTATACTACGCAGTATTGCATACTCGTAGATATCTATATTCCAATGTATATTTTGTGCCCATATATAGACACATATGAAGTACCACGCTGGGTTAATTCCACGAGTTGTTATTGTGTTATTGTCAAACACACGCTTATCTGGAATGCGAGCGCGCGCGATATTACGCAATCGAAGTCGCGCGCATTCCTCGATAACTCCCTAATATGGTATTAAATGTATAGGCGTGCGTTCCACGCTCCCTATAAGAACTCCCGGGTTTCTACACTCGGCAGTCAGCACACCACACTCCTTGATCCACTATCTCCCATATCCCCGTTTCTGCATAACTAATAAACCTTAACCTTGAACCTGGTGTTATCCATACATACATATCTATATACTCATATCCATTAGCAGTACACACACAGATATACAAAAATTTTTCCACCATACCGGAGAATCTATCATATACGTGGAGTCGACTTCATTTCACTGCTTACTACATTATTATATAATACCTATATATATTACGTTACTCGAGTTCATCTATTAGCTAGCAAGTGTATATATAATGGCAGTTGTATGTCATTATTGCAATGAACCTGCTTCTAGCTCTGACCTACCATGTAACTCGTGTAAATCATTCTACCACCATGTATGCCTCTTCCCAGCATCAATTATATCCAAATCTTGGACTCATATCAATAGTCCCCCTCCATCATATGCCCTTGCCATTTTTTCTTCCCCTAATTTCACATTTACATGTCCCTCTTAATTCCTAAACAACTCATCAAATACATCTACTACATTCTCCTCTCCTCTAGTTACCCCTACTCCTATACATCGTAATAATCCCCCCATCCGACCTCCTATACCTGCCCAATTAAGAATTCCCAAACTTATGGAACTTAAAACTTTCCCCCCATCCTTCATAACCGCTAATATCCCATCACCTTTCCCTTATCATAAATCGTATGCATCTGCTATTATATCATCTTCCTCTCCTATCCCTATTAAAGCTCCTATCGTCCACCATGTACCTCCTAATTCTACCACACCCTATACTCTTCATATACCTCGTAAACGTCAACTAAATAATATCATTCGTAACAATTCACTTGTCATTAAACATTTAAAGACCTCTGATATGAATACTGAATTCATTTCATCAATCCTTATACATATGCTACTGCCTAAAATATCTATTTCTATAGTCAAATTTAAACATAACAATGCAATCATCCAATTCTCTAGTAAATCATTTTGTGACATGTTTTTCAGTAGATTTAGATCTACTAAATTTAATCCCCGATTCTCACACCTATATATACGAAATTCCCTACCTTATAAAACCCGTTTATTAGGTAAAATCCTTTATCATGCATATATATTAAAACTAACCCCTATACATACTAAACCCATATTTAATACATATACAAAGTCATTTGAATTACGACTTATATATAATTATATTGACTGGTCTCTTCAACCTATTACCATACCTCCAACTCTCCTTATTCACTGGTAATCTTCCTACCTTAAATTTAAATCTTCCGTTCCCTCATTTAGTAATCTCTCCATTAATACTAATTCAGACCCCACACCTAAAAATCCTTCTGAAAATTCCAACTCCCCTTATATTCCTGTAATATCAACTCCATCTATTGATTTAAATAATTCCACCATCACAAATGTCCCAGTTGTTGATTCACTAAAATCTAATCATATATCTACACCCTCTCTAACTAAATCTGCATGACTATCTGAACACATTGCCCTAATAAATATTCGTTCTCTTCGTTCCAATGCCTCAGTCTTATTACCATTCCTTAAAAAGTGCAATTTCAGTATTATTGCTTTAACGGAAACATGGATCTCTCAAGATGATTCCGACATATTTGCCCTATTTCACAATTTTGGTTATACATTAATCTTATCGCCACGATTATCAGATCGTGGTGGTGGGGTTGGCTTCCTCGTAAAAACTTCTCTACCTTTACCATGTATATCCATATCCCATAACTTCTCCTACTCTGACTGCTTAACCATATCATTCACCCAAAAACACAAATCTATATCCATTACTGTCATTTATAGACCGCCAAAACCAGAATTCGCTTCCTTTCTAAGTGAGTTTAACGATCTTGCTACTGATCTCATTAGTTCACCCACATACCACCCTATTATACTTGGTGATTTCAACTATCATTTTAATGCTACCTCAAATCCACATATTATGTTCACTAATTTAACACATTCATTATCCCTATCACAACATGTCAATTTCCCAACTCATATAAATGGCAATATTATTGATCTTGTATTCTCCAGTTCTCTCCATTCTGAACTCGTGGTGAGTAATATTTCTAGGCTTGATCTACTTTCCGATCACTTCCTTATCTCATTCAAAACTAACTTTACTATCACTCTTAATCAGAAAACACGTATTACATACAGACCCATTAAGAAAATTAATTCCATGATATTCTTAGCTGACTTACATTCTGCTTTAGGTGACTACTGTTATTCTCCAGTTGTATTAAATTCCATACTATCCCATCTTCTCGATAAACATGCGCCTTCAAAAACTATATCAGTAACTCTACATCCTGATACCCCATGGTTTACTTCCCACCTCATGTCCTTGAAACGATCACTTCGTAAATCTGAAAGAACATACATATCCTTGAGATCTTCATCTTCTAGAGCTTCATTCATTGAGCAACGTAAGATCTACAAGTTAGCAATTTCCTATGCCAAATCTAGCTATTACACTCAGGTAATAAATGATCTTGCTTCTGATAACCGACGAATTTTCAGACTAGCTAATAAGTTGTTATCTCCCCCAAAACCAGCATTACTACCATCTATAATTAACATTTCTCCATTACAATTAAGCTGTCTTTTCTCCAAAACATTTTCTAATAAGATTGACTCCATCATAATAAAGATCAATAACCATACCCTTACTGCCAATTATCCTTCAATCATAGTTACCCCACCTATATCTGTTTTCTTAAGTTTTTTTCGTCCGCCACATATATCTCTCATATCTAAACTACTAAATGCATCCTCTTCGATATCTCCCTCCGATCCTGTTCCACTATCTATTTTTAAACTTTACTCCGATTATCTATGTCCAACTATCTGTAACATCATCTCATATTCCCTACATTCCGGTACTGTCCCTTCAATTTTTAAACAAGCAATAATCACTCCTATTCTTAAAAAACCTTCACTCGATCCTGATTCACTTCTCAATTATCGCCCAATTTCTCAGCTACCTTTGGTGAGTAAAATTTTGGAAAGAGTTGTCTCTCGTCAACTAATCTCATATTTAACCGCCAATAATCTCCATATTCCTCAACAAAGTGGCTTTCGCCGAGGACACTCCACAGAAACAGCACTACTAAACGTAATTGATGTAATCACTTCTACCCTTAATACTAAAAACTGCTGTCAACTAGTAATGCTGGACATATCCAGTGCTTTCGATACGCTTGATCACAAAATTCTACTGTCCCGTCTACACCTGCTTGGAGTTAGAGACCTTGCCCTCTCATGGTTTACTTCATATCTATTTGACCGTAGTAGCAGTGTAAAAATATATAATTCTTTTTCTTCCCCTTCTCCTATGAAATATGGTGTTCCCCAGGGATCAGTACTCGGTCCTTCACTTTTCTCAATTTATTTATACCCATTACCATCCATAATATCTAAATATCCAAATATATATTACCATCTTTATGCAGATGACATACAACTATATATGTTTCTTCCAACTAATTCATCACCAGGTCTCAATAATCAACTCTCTAATTGTGCTAATGATATTAAAGAATGGCTTATTTCTAATAATCTTCTCCTTAATACTTCCAAAACTACATTGTTGAATCTTTCTCCATCACCAACTTACTTCCCTCCTTTTCTTATTGATAATATTGTAATATCTCCTTCTCCTACTGCATCTAACTTAGGTGTACTTTTTGATTATACACTTTCCTTCATTCCTCATATTACTGCCATCACTAAATCTGCAAATTATCATCTATTTAGAATTAGAAAAATACGAAAATCAATTACTGTATCTCTTACTAAAACTCTAGTTAATTCCCTTGTACTCTCACGCATAGATTACTGTTCCTCAATCCTTATAAATATTCCATTATCATCTATCTCTCCCTTAAATCGAGTTATTCGTTCATCAATCCGTACAACATATAACCTACGTATTCGAGATCATTCCTCTACTTCCTCATACCAACACATATCTCCATGGTTCATATTTAACAAACGCTCTGCTTATCGCATATTATCTATTGTTCATTCCTCAATATACTCTTCAAATTGCCCTTCATATATTTCTGCTTCTCTAGTACAAAGAGCTCCCCTTCCATCACTTAGAAACCATGCATATCACCTTCTATCTACCCCTATTCTACGTCCCTCAAAAATGAATACTCGGGCACTGAGTTATATTGGTCCTAAGCTATGGAATTCACTCCCGCCCTATATTAGATCCATAAAATCGCATAAAACATTCATGAAATATATACAACAATTGATCTCAGGTGGTAACCTGAATTATTAATATTGTTTGTCATTATTATTTTATTAATTAATTTCCGTACGGCTTATTCTATTTTATTGTATTATTATTATTGGTATTTATTGTTTACCTACTTTTATTATTTGTATTCTATTATATACACCTTTGAGAAATCATTTATGATTTATTTAAGTGTCTAAATAAACATTCAATCAATCAATCAATATATATATATATATATATATATATATATATATACATATATATTACCTATATAAGATTTATAGATAAATTTAAGTCTATAATTATATTATTTTTAAATTCATATTATATATATATATAAGTATATTACTTTTATCCTCATTAATTTAACCTCATTAATATAATTATTCAAATAAGAGTATGCTATGTAATAAAATAAAAAATTAGTCCACATATGTCTGTATATGTATGGAATATATATATTTTGAGAATTAAATATCACACTAATAAATAATCATTTCATTTTATTAAAAAATTAATCTATATGTCTAGATTTATAGAGAAATTTAAGTCTATAATTTTATTATTTTTAAATTCATATTATATATATATGTCTTACAAATATGTCTAGATATATTAATAGCTAATAATATAAATTAAATTTCATTTATAATAAATAAATAACTTTTAATACTTTAAAATAAATCTACAAATATCTCGGATATTAATTAAATTAACTTTATAAAAAATACATTAAAATTAAATATCAATTTAAAATAAATCTACAAATAATATATGTAACATTTTTCTAATTACATTAAAAAAATAAGTAGTAAATAAATGTAATATTGTAGTTAGTTTTAATAGAGTTATTTTATTTTATTAGCACGTGCCACTCGTGTTTTATTTATAGACATAATTAAATGTACATAGATAGGTGGAAATAATTTGAGTACTATTAATTCAATATTTAATATTTATAATGTATTTTTTATAAATTTTATAATTATAAATTTAATTGGATTAATATCAGATATTTATAGATTTATTTAAAGTATTAATTTTTATTAATTAACTTGTTATTTTAAATAAATTTATATATTTATAATGTATTTTTTATAAATTTAATTGGATTAATATCATAGATATTTGTAGATTTATTTAAAGTATTACTTTTTATTAATTAACTTGTTATTTTAAATAAATTTTAATATTTTTTTTATAAATGTAATTTAATTAATATTAGTGGCTACTAATATATCTAGACATATCATATTGTAAGATTCAGAGTTATTCTACAAGTAACCATCATATATATTCACAATATTATTGAATTAAGAATCAATAATCAAGCAAAGAATTATCAAGACTGGATTCAAAGAATAGTATGTTTTACTTGTGAACGAAGTTCTTACGGTGAGAGATTATGTGGGTTACTCGTTATTATAATTAATAAGACCGGTTTAGTTGTTGTGCATATTTATATGAGTAACAATGTTGGTTTGATAAGTATAAATAACGAATTTGGTAATCGACACCAAATAATAAGTGTGGATCAACTCACGGTTAATATGAGGTGCGATTCTTTTTACGTTAGAGTTAACGGAGCTCGGTCTTCTACTTCGGATGTGTACGGCATATCTGCGTGTGTCGTCGAGAGGTGGGAGGGAGACTGCTGTTGATTAGTTTCTTCTTCTTTTATAGAAGGGGTTACAAATCGTGTCTCCTGATTGGCCAGAGCCGGTCACGTGCTAGTTCATAGTAGCTCCTGATTGGTAGGATCATGTCACGTGCTTTTCCTTTGTTAGTCTGAGAGCCATGTGTTTGTTTATCTTGTGGACTATTAGACAGCGAGTCGCCATCGATCCTCAAGTGACTTCTGTTGGCCTAACTTAGGATATCAATCATTGCCTATATTGCCATCGACCATCGAGAGTTTCCCCGTTAGCCTAACTTTACAATAAACAAACGTCATTACCCAAGTCGACAATTATTTATGGTTTTCTCGTTTCCAAATATATATAATCAATTATCATTGATTTTAACTTTCGTAAAGTCGTTACTTTACAATATATACATGTATAAATAATGTATACATTTAAATAATATTAGTGGCTAGTAGCCACTGGCTACTAATCTAGACATATCATATATAAATATATGTATAAATAATGTATACATTTAAATAGTGAACTACTGCATTATATATAATGCAGTAGTTCACTATTTAAATGTATACATTATTTATACATATATTTATATATGATATGTCTAGATATATTAGTAGCCAGTGGCTACTAGCCACTAATATTATTTAAATGTATACATTATTTATACATGTATATATTGTAAAGTAACGACTTTACGAAAGTTAAAATCAATGATAATTGATTATATAATGATAATTGATATATATACCCTATAGGGTGTTCACACGATGCGTGTTTTGCTTGTCGTACGAACAAATGCTGGACCGAATTCTTCAAAATCATAGATTCGGTCCAGCATTTACTCGAATTCCTATTTTTCTCGTCGTACAGCAAAAATAGAAAATATCCTATTTTTTGCTGGACCGAAATAAATGCTGGACCGAAATATCTTACTATCTTTGGTAATGTTTACAATATTTTATAAAAATATTATACTGAATAATTTTTATATAATTAATCGTATTACTACAATATAAAATACAATATAAACATTAATTATATAGAATATACAAAATTAAATTATTCAAGTAAAGATATAACAAAAAGTAGTTTAATTAAAGCATAATATGCATGAAAATAGATTTATCATAATATATTTAATATTAATTTGAATAATAATTAAATTTAAAATACTTATAATATATCATTTATGGATATAGTATTAACTTGTGAAATAGATTATTATGTAGATATATTACTAAACATTAGTATTATAAGTTAACAATTCAAATCTATTATTAAAATAATAAACGATCAGTTAGTTACCGATAATATAACACTGGTGGAAATTTAAATATACCAGCGGTATTTAAAATGAATCGTCCGTTATAGAACATAACTGGTTAGTTAAAGACTTATCAGCATCATATAATATTTATATTTATTATATTTAATAATTACATAACATTATACTTATAATAAATTAGATCGATGCTTAGTATAATGATTTTAATAATATTAATAAAATTATATTCAAAACATTTGTATTAATAATATTATTATTATTATACTAAGCATCGATCTACTTTATAATCTATCATCTAGTATAATATTAATATAACTTATTATAATTTTATATTTTAATTATAAATTATAGTATAGGACTTATAAGTTTAATATATCTGAGTGTTTAATAACATATTGAATAGTATTCAATGCATACTTAATATTTTGTCTATATAAACTTGATTATTATATCTAAATGATCATATACAATATACATGTACATTATATGATATATATATATATAGTAATTCAATAAATTCTATTCTAGTAATAAAAATATAGGTACAATAAGTTATTCGGTTAAACTAATTTCAATATAACATTTTTTCATACACTTAAAAATGTCATATAAATATGATATATATATACATAAACATATATTATATAATATAATAATAATACTAATAATATGATTAATATATCTATTATTAAATCTACTTTAAATATATGATATTATATATTTATATGGTAGGTGTACTTGAAATTCAAGCGATAACAAAGAAACTCTTGGAGAAAGAATCTGATGTAAGCGCTTTAAGAAAACTTGATGCTAAACTTGGATGAATAATGTATATTATAGATAATTCTGGATTCAAACTAAATATTAACCTATAGATAATATATATTAATGTTAAAACTATATATATATATATATATATATATATAGAAAAAATTTCGTTCTGATAATAATTAATATACTGGATGCTTTAAAATTGTAATTTGGTATAAAATATTAATATTATATGTTTTAATAATAAATTCAATTAAATTATAGTTTATCAAATCTTATAATATATCTATAAAATTGAGATTGTTAATTAATTATTCATATTAATCAACTAATAGCAGTTTTATAGATTTAGAAATTTTTTCATATTTCATATCGGCATAATATAATAAATATAAATTAGTAAAAAAATACCATAAATAACAGGTTCTTCAATTTATCTGACTACCCAGTAAACAACAGATTTAACTTTGCGTAATATTTGCGCATTTTTTGTTTCTATTTTATTGCAATATGAATAAAATAAAATAAATAGTCTAGTGCGCAATAAATACGCAAAGTAGAATGCAGTATTTAGTATGTAAGTTTGTTTGTGCAATAAATGCGCAAAGTAGAATGCAGTATTTAGTATGCAAGTTTGTTTGTGCAATAAATGCGCAAAGTAGAATGCAGTATTTAGTATGTAAGTTTGTTTGTGCAATAAATGCGCAAAGTAGAATGCAGTATTTAGTATGCAAGTTTGTTTGTGCAATAAATGCGCAAAGTATAATGCAATATTTAGTATGCAAGTTTGTTTGTGCAATAAATGCGCAAAGTAGAATGCAGTATTTAGTATGTAAGTTTGTTTGTGCAATAAATGCGCAAAGTAGAATGCAGTATTTAGTATGCAAGTTTGTTTGTGCAATAAATACGCAAAGTAGAATGCAGTATTTAGTATGCACTTTGGTTGTGCAATAAATGCGCAAAGTAGAATGCAATATTTAGTATGTAAGTTTGGTTGTGATAGAATAATATTATTCTATCCCAGCAAACAGTAATAGTCTCATAATAACAGCGTAACAGCATATTTAATAGCTTCAAATGTTTACATTATACTACTATTATGTCGCCATTAAATGTCTATTATGCTGCTATTAATTTGTCATGCTATTATGTTGCTGTTATGTTTCTATTTAAAGTATATTATGAGGCTATTATAATAATAGCAACATAATAGCAGTATAATAAACTTTTAAAATTAATAGCAGCATAATAATAGCATAATAGACTTTAAATAGCAACATAACAGCAGCATAATAGCATGGCAAATGAATAGCAGCATAATAGAAATTTAATGGCAACAAAATCTCTCTCCTTAATTCCACCATCTCAACCTCATACCTTGATCCTCTTCCCCTACTTATACCCACACCGTTGCTTCACCCCTCCACAAAATCACCTGCACTTCACTTTCATCCGGCTCCGTCCCTCCTGATTTCAAAGTAGATGCCATCTACCCCATCCTTAAAAAGCCTAATCTTGACTCCCTGAATTCCTCTAACTACCGACCTATCTCCAACCTCTCAATCCATTCCAAAGTCCTCGAACGTGTTGTATCCTCCCAACTCATCACCTACCTTACAGCCAACAATATCCTTAACATATTCCAAAGCGCCTACCTCCCCCACAAATCTACTGAATCCGCCCTAACCCTCATAACCTCCGACCTACTCTCTGGCCTGAACAACAACCGTGGTACCATACTCGTCCTCCTTGATATGTCCTCACTTTCGACATCCTTGATCACAATGTCATCATACACAGACTCTCCGGCATCGGCAACAAAGGCATTGCCCTCAACTGGTTCACCTCCTACATTACCAACCGCTCTTCCTCAGACAGGATTACGACACACTCGTCCCCCTACCGCTCCATAACTCATGGTGTCCCCCAGGGCTCTGTCCTCGGCCCAGTCCTCTTCAATAATTACCTCCTCCACATGTTTGACATCTTCACTGACCACCCCGACATCTCCTTCCATACTTACGCTGACGACCTTCAACTATATCTAAACTGCACAGACTCCCCTACTTATGCCCGTGAACGACTCTCCTCGTGTATCATTGGTGTATGGACTTGCAAGTCCATACACCAATGTCTTATCTCAAACTCCCTAAAACTTAACCCCACTAAAACGGAAGCTATTTTTCTCCACTTACCACAACGTTCCTCCACCCTCCCTGAACCACCCCCATCTCACTCGACAATACCACACTCCCCTACTCTCAACACGTCCGAAACCTTGGCTTCCATATTGATACCACCCTTTCCCTTGAATATCATATTATACACATGCATACATCCATCCACTACCACCTACACTGCCTCCACTTAATCCGACGATCCATTCCCCTCCCCATCGCTATTACCATTTCCTCATCCACCCCTATCCGACTATTGCAACTCCCTACTATTTAACCTCCCGGACTACAAACTCATCAAACTACAGAGACTCCAAAACGCTGTAGTTCGCTGCGTCCATTTACTTCCCCGACATTCCCCTGACTCCATTACTCCACTCCTAAAACAACTACACTGGCTGCCAGTCCCCTATCGTATAAAGTACAAACTCTCCCTAACCATCCACAAAGCTATTCACCACAATTCCCCTGACTACCTTGCCTCCCTCCTACATCTACAAACACCAATTACTACACTCCAACACCTTTATCCTTACCACTCTCCATTTATACAAACTCCATTCTTCAAATATACGCTCCTTTGCCCTCTCTGCCCCTTACCACTGGAACTCCCTACCCAAACACCTACGAATAAACTCATCAACTCCCTCCTTTAAACGCCACTATGAGACTCATTACTTCTCCCTTGCCTTCCCTCCCACTCAATAATTTTCCTCCCACGGAGGCCGATTGCTCACGTACTTGCAGTCCATAAACCAAAAAAAGTAAAAAGTAAGTAAAGTAACATAATAGTATACTATATGCAGAGCTGGACACGATACTCAAAAAATGTATAATAGATACAATTACAATTACACACTTTTTTATTATAATAGATACTACTACAATTACTTTAAAAAAAATCATAGTATACTCTATAGATACAATTACAAATACATAATTTTCTTAGTAGATACATCTTAGTAGATACAAATACATTATAATTATATACAATGTATATAGGTATACATTATATTGATATATATATATATTCATCGATGTTGATTTGAAAGTACATATCAAGGAACATTAAGGGGGTATCCCACTACAAGTATTTTAACTTTAAAACTATTTTCTATAAAGTTAACTGTAATTGTACTGGGAAACCCCCTTACTTTCCGTCAACTTGCCTAAAATATAATAACTTTATAGGGTATCCCATTACAACTTGATAAAAAATGGTTTTAAAGTTACAATATTTCCGGTAAGTTGCCGGAAAATCTTGTAGTGGGATACCCCATTTATACGGAAATAATGTCCGGAAATGTTTTATAGAAATGCTATTTAAAGTCTATTATGCTATTATTATGCTGCTATTAATTTTAAAAGTTTATTATGCTGCTATTATGTTGCTATTATGCTGACATTAATGTAAACATTTTGATTTCTATTATTGTATTATATTATCATAATCAATTATAACTTTTAACTTAATATAAATTTTAATATATTTAATATATTATTTTATCGAAAATAAAATTGTAATATAACTAATTTATAAGTATATTCACTTAAATGTTTAATGGTATTAGAAATATTAATTTTATAAATATTGTATGGATTAAACTATTTTTAAAAGGGATGCGATATTCAAAAATGGATTATTTTACAGATTTTATTTTTCCTTGGTGGATACAATATATTACACGGTTTATATCATAAATAAGTGTTTTATTTTGATCATAAAACACTTATTTATTAATCAATTTTTATAATTGAACCAAGGACATTAAAACATGTCCTTGATTGAACTGTACCCTTAAAATGTAAATATCCATTTATATGTCCAATCAGCGTCAAGCTTGGATTATCTGCCCTTCTCTGCTCTTAATTCTCCCGAAACAGGTATGAAAACATGTGTGTTATTAACATTATGAGTACGCTAACAATGATTATTGTAGGAAAATAATTTTACAATGTAACTAATTATGAACGTTTTATCTATAAAAGTGCCCATAATTATATTGTATATACTTTATAATAACTTCATAAAATACTACACAATTTTAAATAAATATTGACATTTAAATGGTGGCAAATTAGATTTTAAATCTAAAATATATAATAATTACAATTAATAATACTTTAATAGATATCATTATGATTTACAATTTATGTATATGATAATCATATAAATAAAGATTGTAGATTGTAAAGAATTTTATCACAATTTAGTATAATTTTACAAATGTGATTTTTTAAAATATATATTTTAGAAAAATAATTTTAGGACGTACCATTGAACGTTATCAACCAAAGTGTTATCTATAAAAGTGCCCATAAATATATTGTATATACTTTATAATAACTTCATAAAATACTACACAAATTTACATAAATATTGAAAAAATGTTTTATCTCAATTATTGTTTGAAAATGATTTTCAAAATGATAGATTTATTAATGTCACATTAAATTTATTTGAAAAATAATTTGTCAATTAATAATATTCAATATCAACTTAATAAATCATTTATTTAATATCTTATTTACATATATAATATTATTATTTTTACTTATAAATATATATATAATAAGTTATTATAATGTTATTATATATTATGTTATTAAATAATAATTATAATAATTGTATATCATAAATATACGTACTATATTTACTATATGTAATATAATATTACATGTTTAGCGAGCTATAAGTTATAGTATAAATAATTTTTAGATAATAATTTATTGTAATTTTAAAGTCAAAAATGCTATATTAATTAATTATTGTTGAACTTAATTAAGTATTGGTATTATCTATAAAAGTGTATAAATATATTATATATATTAATCTAATAAGTAAATCTTTTATATAAAAATTTAAAACATGTGCTATCAATATATTTTTAAAAAATAAACTATTTTCAATAAATAATATTGTATATAAACTTAATAAATCATGTATGTAATGCTAAATTTACCCACACACATATATATATATATATATATACACTAAATTAGTGAGTAAATAATTAATGTTTAGATAATTATTTGTAATCATTTATTTTTGAGAAAATTTAATATGGCTCCCATTTTGTTTTGATTACGATTATGATTACGCCTAAATCAAATTTATAATAAAAGCTAATTTATATATATCTAATAATATATACTACATGTGCATTTTCAATATAATTTTATCATGTACACTAGTCAAATTATAAAAAGAGTATTTTGAATTTGATCTCATATATCGTAATCAAAAAAAGGGCGCTTTGTTAGGGATGATTGATATGTATATCATATACCGTATATATATATATATATATATATATATATATATATATATATATATATATATATATATACTATGATTACATAATAATCGGGATTTATTTTTATTATAAATGTAATAATTTGTTATACAAATTAATGTATGAATCATATTGATCAATAACTAATTCTATTTATAATATACCAATTTAACTTATCTATCCCAATACATTAATATATTTGTCTTTATATGGGATTTTTAGGAAACTGTTGAAACAATAAGGAGAAACTGGTGAGAGATGTTCTTATCTGGATATCATCGCACAAGTGATGCTCGCGTCCTGGTGTGCAATAAAGAACTAAATACAAATATGGTGAGCGGGAGAAATGATCTGAAAACGCGTTCCCTGGAGTACCGATAAATCTCAACCTTGTAAGTAAAGTTAGTATATGTATATAAATATATATACATATCCTGTAATTTTGCGTTCAAAAATTCATATTGCATCTACATCCACCTGCCCTATATAGCTAAATAAATTTATGCCGCTTACTTTATTTGGTTCAATACATATCACTATTAAATCGTATTTATTATCTAATATTTTTGTATAGCTCAAACTTTCTATATGAAATCTATATTAATAATATAACTAACTATTATATAGTGTAAAGTCAACGAATGTTTTATAAAAATTATTGTTTTTAAATCATCAAAATGGTATATTTATTAAAAATAGTATTTTCAAAATAATTTGTCAATTAATAATATTCAATATCAACTTAATAAATAATTCATTTAATGCCTGATTTACATATATAATATTATTTTGTTACTTATAAATATATATAATTATATATTATAAATATACGTACCATATTTATTATATTACAAGTTTAGCGAGCTATAATTTATATTATAAATAATGTTTAGCTAATAATTTATTGTAATTTTAAAGTCAAAAATGCTATATTAATTAATTATTTTTGAACCTACATAAGTATTGACTTATTATCTATAAAAGTGTCTAAATATATTATATATAATTTAAAATAACTAATAAATACTATTTATATGATATGTTATAACATAATTATAACAAGATTTAATAACTTCTATTTTACTAAAATTGTGAGTATTAATTTCTCATAAATTTTATATAATTACTGTTATGCTAGCATATTTGAATACTATTATTTACAAAAGTCGATCTAAATATTAGCTAGTTAATGTGCGGTGGGTAGTACATGTGTAGATTTTTGAACAATACATTGATTGATATATATATCATATACAGTATAGGTGTAGCTAAATATATTTACTATGATTACATAATAAGTAATAGTTGTTTTTATTATATGTGTAATAATTTGTTATACACATTAATGTATGAATAATATTGATCAATAACTAATTCTATTTATAATATATCAATTTAACTTATCTATCCCAATACATTAATATATTTGTCTATATGGAATTTTTAGGACACTGTTGAAACAATAAGGAGAAACTTGTGAGAGATGTTCTTATCTGGATTTCATCGCATGATTTACGTCACTTGTCTAATAAAGAACTATATACAAAAGTTGATGGGCGATGCATATACAGTCAGGAGACCTACTGTGTAATGAGCGATAGAAATAATCTGAGCACGCATTCCCTGGAGTACCGATAAAGCTCTACCTGGTAAGTAAAGTTAGTATATGTATATAAATATATATATACATGTCATTTAATTGTGTGTTCAAAAAAACCATATTTCATCTACATCCACATGCCCTACTATAGTTAAATAAATGTAGATTTATGCTGGTTATTTTATTTGGTTTAAATTCATCACTTTAATTCTAATATTTTGGTATAGATCAAACTATCAGTCACGATATGAAATATATATTAATTAATATCACTCACTATTATATAGTTGAAGACAGCGAAAAAAACTTAGTGTAATATCAAGCCGTGGATGTCCTCCCACCGGTGAAATACTGGACATGGATAGATGTGACCTGAGATGATTTGGTTTTGAAGCTAGTGAGAAAATCTACCTATGATTCATGAAACATGGGACTACATGCAAGTTAGTAAGATTAAAACACCTATAATCAGGTGAATTTGATAGGTATTCATCAAGGATGGGTTCAATTAAAAATAAGAATAAAAATAATATAGTATACACTATACTTTTCCTTGAATACTTTTACTTTCGATAAATTCCCACTAGTAAATATAACTATTAAATTCTTTATAACAAATTTTTATTTAATTACTAATTATTTTTATTTTATCAAATATAACCTTAGATCAAAACAAAAATACATATATTTATTTACACTAGTACATACAAATAGAGAAGATCATATATTTATCATTATTAAATTACTAATTTAAAAAATGTATTTGGTCAAATACAAATATGTATATGTATATGTTTTATTCAAATACAATTACAAATGATCAAAATCTGATTTTGATAATTATGACAGCTTATTTTACACATATTTATGTTTATTAATATATTATTCAAATATATTTCTGGTTAATAATTCAAATCAGAAAATCTAATTTTGGTAATTATTAAATTTCAAATATAAATACACTAAATAATACATATATACTAATATTTAAATACATTTCTGATTAATGTTTAATATATAAATTTATCAATAAAATATATTTTAGATAAATATTAAACTCTATATTATGATATATTTATATTAGTTTTATTCATAAAATAATACATTTGTTAATGTTTCATAGCAAAGGTATCATTGGTGTACAACTAAAGAAAAGTGATAAAACAGAATTGATACAAGTTTAGTATATTTAATTTTAAATGTATTGTACATGTATCCATCATTAATTTATTATTGTTTTATAGCTGGATAGTTATACATCTTCGAGATCAAGATGATCTTTATGACTAAAGGAAAGAGAAAGAAAAAAAGATTTTATCATTGTAAATTTTCCATATGAATTGTAATATGAATTCTATTTATATTGTATTAAATATATAATATATTATAATAGTTATATATATATATAGGTTAGTACTTTTTATTAATATATATTAAAATAGTTATATATATATATAGGTTAGTACTTAATGTTAACAAAAATTGTATATATTATATATGAACTTGCTGTTTAAAATAAATTATGTATTATTTAAATGTGTTTATAATATTTATAATAAATAAATAAAGTAGGATTTAGAAATTTATATAAATTATTAAATAATATTTGTTGCTATACTTTTTTTGTAAATTTGTAAAATCCAAGATACAAGTTATAGAATAGAATTTAAAAAGCTTTGTAAAATTATAAATTATATTAATTTTAGATGAACTTGATGGTTAAAATAAATTATTAAACATGTATTATTTAAATGGTTTAATATTTATAATTTTAATTATATTTAATGATAAATAAATAATGTAGGATTTATAAAATTATTAAATCATATTTTTTCTTTTGCAAAAACTAAAATACAAGTTATAGATTAGAAATTAATAACATAAATTATATTAATTTTAGATGAAGCAATTATTAATGTATTCCCATATTGGTTAGGAATGCTGATCAAATATATTAAATAATATTTTTTCTTTTATAAAAACAAGTTATATAATAGAATTTAAGAGTTAAAAAGCTTTGTAAAAATATAAATTATATTAATTTTAGATAACAAAATTATTCATTTATTCATAGTGGTTAGGAATGCTGATCATTTTGTTATATCTACATATATAATAAAGATAGTCTTAATTTCATTAACAAATATTCATTATTTAATGAGATGGATTAATATATATTATAAATAATTTATAATTCCTATCTGTACTATGTACAATTTTTACCAATTATTTATGCAAATTTGTGATTATAACCATTGTTTTACTTTATCAACGATATATCTGAACTTATCCTATTTAATAGAATCATATATATCTTAGCTGCAATTATAATTAGTGTAATTCCCCGATTATTCTTTTTGATAGATTTGATAAAAATCTTATTTTTTATGGAAAGGAATAAGCATCATTCATTCCATTAGTCTTGAGAATATAAATTATTGCACGCGTTTAGTCAGATTTCTTGAAATTCATCTAGTTTCCATACTTCAGTTGATATTTCATTTAAGCCAACATATTTTCCCTTTTGTATGCTTTTAGTAGCTTTAATTAATTCATCTATTGTAAATGCCCTTTTAATTATTAAATAATGTTAAAAATATTTCTCTAAAACCCTTATAATTATTATAGTAAATATAGTATAAGTTATTAATTATGTCAAGTACCATTACATATATCATTCTATAAGTTAAGGGTATTATGAACATTGAATACTATACACTGTGTATAATGTTAATGGGATTTTATCATACACTATTAAAAGTATATTATAAACGTAAACCAATATAATTTTATGATTCCTATTCGAAAATATTGTGAAGACTACATCCAAGGCAGGATATTTGCGAATGGAACATATATACAATTATATCATAGATTGGATATATGCATATCACTATAGTTAATATATATATATATATATATATATATATATATATATATATATATATATATATATTGAGTGGGGTTCACTCTAATGTATATACTATATTTTGATAGAAATCCATATAAAATATATAATTTATTCCGGAGTTTTCAGTTTACCTACAGAATACAATTCTATAAGGTTTTTAAAATAAACTTTTAATTGCAATTTATATTCATATATATATATATATATATATATATATATATGAGTATTATAGAGTTCTATAATACTAGGATTACTATAATAGTTTACTCATCACTGATTTATATCATATATATAGGATATATTTATATACCTATAGGCTATATATCTATGCTATCATTTATAGCATATATTTATAGTTTACATAAAATACAAATCTGTTATTATTATACACATCAATATCTACTCTCTTGAGGAAATAATAAATTTGTTTTTAATCATTGACCATATATGTAGAGTACCAAAATCTGGTACTCTAAATCTATGCCATTGACCCACATATTTTAAATCCCCCTCAAAGTTTGTGCATTGACCTAATAATATAATTAATAATAAACTAAATTATAAACTCTAATTCATTATTAAAATTTATATTTATAAACCTTTATATAATATATAATATTTATATATTATATTATTATCATATTTCTTAATATAATTATTTAATATAGTAATTTAAAAAATAAAATTGGCGAATATTGATTGTAATATAAGGTAATATACAGTTACAATTTAATATAATTCTCATTTATCACCAATTTTAAATTTATTTAAATTATTTTAATTTAAATAGTGCATACGTTATGCTATGAATAAATATTTATAAACTATATTATATCATATATCTGATATATATATATATATATATATATATAAATTATATATGGTATATGATAATGTAGTACCGGTCATATTCTATATGATTGAGATTATCATATAAATAAACTTTATTATAAAGTATTACAATTATTCAATAATTGTAACAATTTAAAATAATATATATTATATAATATAACCATACGGTTATGGTATATAACCTGCAAATAAAAATTCAGAACATGATATATTTTATATATTAAATATCATTATTGCTTAGTTGAATATATATATATATATATATATATATATATATATAATTATAATTGTAATTATAATTATAATTGGGAATAACATTAATGTTATTCCCAATATATACATATAATAATATATGTATATATGACTGTATGACGGATTTACATATTATTAGGTGAATTATGGGAAGAATATTATGAAATTAAATCGTACAATTCTAGTGTTTTTAATATGTAGCTAGGTGATGTAAATTTGAATAGTGGCATCCCTAAATTAATAGTAATATTTTTTAATTAATATTTTACACTACTTTATAAGGTACTTTTTTAATAGGTTTAATAATGTTTATTAGTGTTTAAATTGGTTACTAGTGATCTAGTTCAGCTTGTTATTTAGTATTTAGTATAAATTCTACTATTTATAAATAATTAATTACATTAATATATATTATCACACTTCGCACGATATCACTCCCCAAGAAATAACTTCGCACTAGATTACTAGAATTCTTTAAATTACTTCTTAATCTAATTTGTATTATCTAATTTAGAGATTAAAGTTTAAATGTATTAATAAAAACTATTATAATATATAATTTTACTATCGTTATAAATATATGTGATGTATATATTTACAAAACTGCAATATTATCGTGTGTCATATTTTATGATACACTTTCTTTACAATTTATGAAGTGATAACCCGTTCAGTTGTATAGTATGTAAATTGATATTTTACAATTATTTATAAGGTCATTTTTCATTGTATCTCATTACCATATGTATCATTAGTTATATTAGTGTTTAAATTACTTCTAAATCTAATTCGTATTGTTTAAACTTAAACGTATTAATAAAATCTATTATAATATATAATTTTACTACCGTTATAAATTATCGTGATATATATATATATATTATATAATATTATATTCAAAATTGCAATATTATCTTGCATCATATTCTTTAAGTTAGACACTACGAATTAAATTAAGAAGTAATATAAACACTAATAAATTAACTTGTAAATGATATTAATGTGATATATTCAAAATTACCTTATAAATTATTGTATAGTATAACATTATTAAAGTATTAAAGTGTAAAATATTAATTTACATAGTCTAAACTAAACATGTATCGCTTTATAACCTCTGTATACAGAGGGATATAGGAGGGATATCACCTAATATGATGCAAAATAATCTGAATATTTGTTATATATATCACGAATATTATTAATAGATGTTAAATTATATATTATAATAGCTTAAGAAGTAATTTAAACTCTAATAACATTTATGATACTATGAAATTAATGAAATATAATGAAAAATAACCATAATATCAATTAGTTTAAAATATTAATTTGTATATTATAAACTACATGTGTTCTTCTAAAGAACACGTATCATCAAATATTATTCACGATAATCTTGCAATTTTGTGTATATATATTAAGAATATTTATGAGTAAGATTATAAATTATAATAGATTTTATTAATAAGTTGAAGATAGATAGTATTATAATTATTATTATGTTATGAGAATTAATTTATATTAATATACAATGTATAATTTCTGGATAAATAAGATCGTAAATGGTTATCTTCCTTCTTGATTAGATGAATGTATCCATCAATATGATAAAGATTATCTCCGTTATTGCCCGAGACGTCTTTCATATGTTCTCCAGGATTGAATCCGGTCTCGTCTTTATGAATGCCGTGTATCTACACTTGTAAGCCAGCTTATAGTCAGAAAAATTGGATAATCAAGATGCACAGATTAGAAGTTAGTATACTCATAAATTTTAGTGTGTTATGAGAATTGATTTATATTAATATACAATGTATAATTTCTGGATAAATAAGATCGTAAATGGTTATCTTCCTTCTTGATTAGATGAATGTATCCATCAATATGATAAAGATTATCTCCGTTATTGCCCGAGACGTCTTTCATATGTTCTCCAGAATTGAATCCGGTCTCGTCTTTATGAATGCCGTGTATCTACACTTGTAAGCCAGCTTATAGTCAGAAAAATTGGATAATCAAGATGCACATATTAGAAGTTAGTATATACATATAAATATTATTGTGTTATGAGAATTAATTTATATTAATATACAATGTATGATTTCTGGATAAATAAGATCGTAAATGGTTATCTTCCTTCTTGATTAGATGAATGTATCCATCAATATGATAAAGATTATCTCCGTTATTGCCCGAGACGTCTTTCATATGTTCTTCAGGATTGAATCCGGTCTCGTCTTTATGAATGCCCTGTATCTACACTTGTAAGCCAGCTTATAGTCAGAAAAATTGGATAATCAAGATGCACAGATTAGAAGTTAGTATATACATATCAATATTATTGTGTTATGAGAATTAATTTATATTAATATACAATGTATGATTTCTGGATAAATAAGATCGTAAATGGTTATCTTCCTTCTTGATTAGATGAATGTATCCATCAATATGATAAAGATTATCTCCGTTATTGCCCGATACGTCTTTCATATATTCTCCAGGATTGAATCCGGTCTCGTCTTTATGAATGCCGTGTATCTACACTTGTAATCCAGCTTATAGTCAGAAAAATTGGATAATCAAGATGCACAGATTAGAAGTTAGTATATACATATCAATATTATTGTGTTATGAGAATTAATTTATATTAATATACAATGTATAATTTCTGGATAAATAAGATCGTAAATGGTTATCTTCCTTCTTGATTAGATGAATGTATCCATCAATATGATAAAGATTATCTCCGTTATTGCCCGAGACGTCTTTCATATATTCTCCAGGATTGAATCCGGTCTCGTCTTTATGAATGCCGTGTATCTACACTTGTAAGCCAGCTTATAGTCAGAAAAATTGGATAATCAAGATGCACAGATTAGAAGTTAGTATATGCATATCAATATTATTGTGTTATGAGAATTAATTTATATTAATATACAATGTATAATTTCTGGATAAATAAGATCGTAAATGGTTATCTTCCTTCTTGATTAGATGAATTTATCCATCAATATGATAAAGATTATCTCCGTTATTGCCCGAGACGTCTTTCATATGTTCTCCAGGATTGAATCCGGTCTCGTATTTATGAATGCCGTGTATCTACACTTGTAAACCAGCTTATATTCAGAAAAATTGGATAATCAAGATGCACAGATTAGAAGTTAGTATATACATATCAATATTATTGGGTTATGAGAATTAATTTATATTAATATACAATGTATAATTTCTGGATAAATAAGATCGTAAATGGTTATCTTCCTTCTTGATTAGATGAATGTATCCATCAATATGATAAAGATTATCTCCGTTATTGCCCGAGACGTCTTTCATATGTTCTCCAGGATTGAATCCGGTCTCGTCTTTATGAATGCCGTGTATCTACACTTGTAAGCCAGCTCATAGTCAGAAAAATTGGATAATCAAGATGCACAGATTAGAAGTTAGTATATATACATATAAATATTATTGTGATATGAGAATTAATTTATATTAATATACAATGTATAATTTCTGGATAAATTAGATCGTAAATGGTTATCTTCCTTCTTGATTAGATGAATGTATCCATCAATATAATAAAGATTATCTCCGTTATTGCCCGAGACGTCTTTCATATGTTCTATGTTTATAACATTACACTTATAACTAATGGAAATTTTATAACTATACTAATATCAAATATGTATTATATAAGATTATATAACTAATTATTTTATTAAAATATTATATTATAGTTATAACAAAGATTTTGCGAAGCAAAGATATAACGCTCCCTATGCATGCAACGTAATTTAGTAATAGCCCCAACCGCTGCTAGCAGTAGTATCGAAATCACTGAAATAGATTTAGGTTCGGCTCTGTTTGCATACAACAATGTTTTCATTGCTCTATTAAATTACATGCAATATAAATTAGCTTTTACTCACTAAATATATACTTATAGCATTTAAAACATACATATCATATTTGTTTGTTATATATTAGTAATGAACACTTAGTTTTCATCATATAAATATTAATTTAAAGCATATTATTTAACATTTTAAAAGTAAAATAGTATAGTTAAATACGAATTTACATTATAAACAACGCATAGTTCCTAAAAGTAACCCGCTATAGGTGGCACCAGGGTATTTTGTATACAAATTCGAATTACACAATTTCGCGTAAGTGTTATATCTTTCCTTCGGAAAATCTTTGGTTATAATATCATTATATACCAATTCGAGTTATTCTACGAAAAATAAATTTAAATATTATATCATTTATAAAAAAAATTATAATATATAAATACTTTATTTATATATAATAAATAAATTATTCTATTATAAATTTTAAATAATGTTTTATAAATGTTAAATAAATCAATTAAAAATTATATAAATAAATATAAATGTGATATTGGCATTCACAATGTATATATCCTAAATCAATATATCTGATTGTTAACAATTTATACATGTCTGATTTTCATATATGATGTTTT